>OX637408.1:25642920-26242920 GCA_951799425.1 Ilex aquifolium | reverse complement strand
CCACAAGAGAGTCCAGCTGAGAATCATGAAATGAAGAAAGATGATGTAGAGTTACCATTGTTGTCAGGTAACTCTGTAGATTCTCTCAGTGCTGATGTTGAAGATTGAGGTAATGCAGGTAGCAATTAGTGCATCCATAAAATCAATCAAGCCAACAATCCTTATCAGACTGAGAGATTGTGAGCAAAATTTCCCTTGTTTTGCTATTGTAAACATAAATCTAGTCACTTCATCGTATATTTTGAAATGCCTCTTTATGGCCGCAGGGCATTTGAGTTTTCAACATTTGTGCAAGCTTGCTTAATTGAAATCTAATAAACTAAAATGATTTCCCATCTATAGAGGTTATGGAATTATATCGTGGTTGTTATATGGTGATCAATATTTTAAGGGATACCTTTATATTTCTAAAATAACACTTTACCCCTCCAACCCATCAGTTAAGTTTTTGGAAAGACCTTTATGGTTGTTGATGGTCCTCAAATATAAGGATAAATATATCGACATAGCTTATTGTGTATCTATCAATCCAGGTCGATAAATTGTATCAACAAAGTATATCCAAATAATAATATTATTGTTTCTAGAACAACATTAAACCCCTATACTTTGGGATTGAATTTCTCTGACTTGACAAACCTGAGATTGCAATGGAGTTCCCAAATATCTACAGATTCATTGGTTTAGAATGTGAATAATAACCCTTGAAAATGACTCACCCACTCCAGAAGACGAGACTCAATAACAAATCCCATGCCCAACTACTCGAACAAACACGAGCCCCCACACACATCTGAAAATCAAACGCAGCCGAAAATCAGGTGGCCCGCTGCTACCACCTGCCACCACTACAACCAATGTGAGAAATCTCACTCTTTCCTCGTCTTCTTAGTAAAAAACTACAAACAAACCCTAGAAATTAAACTTTATTTGCCTGTAATTCTAAAGAGACTGTGTTCGCGAAAGTCGTCTTCAATCATACGAACAAAACATCAAATTCACACCCTAAATCCCTAACTACGCTTGATTTCTATGGTATTTGACCACTTCTAGCTTCTAATGAAGATTTCCAAAGAAATCATGTCCTTCACACACACACACACACATTTATATATATATAATTCAGATACTGCTTCTACTTCATCATCATACTAGAGGCAAAAAGAGGAGGAAACAACATGCTATTAAAGAATGTCAAATTGAATCAAAGTGTCAAATATAATTGCTCTAGTTTGCATCTTCAATCAAAACATACCTGCGATGCTCTATCAAACGTTGCTCTTTTTACGAGGGAACAGCTAAGTTACTTGGAGAATGCGACACCGATTAGCATGATAGACGGTTGATTGGGATTGGGAATGTAAGTGTTTGTTCAGTTACTTTCTCCTCTAGGTCAAGTGTGTTGCTTCCAAATATTTCCGTATACAACATAATATACACGAGGCCCTAATACTCTCCATAAACTGTGACAATTGAAATCAACAAAACAAACTAATACAAATTATTAATGAAAACTTACACATTGCGTCTAGCAGTTGTTCGTCCATTTTTTCAGACATCAGCACCTTAAAACATTCAATAAAAACGTATGAGATATTTTGCATATACATCGAGGGGTCTAGCCTACTCCTAACGGGAAGGGGGGATGTATCTGCCAAACGTCTTGTGGTGATCAAATTCAGTCCTAAGACCTGGCATAAGATAATTGACAACATGATAATTCACCTGCCTTAGCTTACGTGGAACTCCCAAATACCTTTTTTTTGACATTGCTCGAACGCAATGAGATGCTCACCATACCAACCACAGGATGCCAAAATCACCACTCAGATAACCAGTAGGGATTAAAAAAAGAAAAGAAGGCAGAACAATGAATGAAATACTCAATTGAAAAATAATTTCTTATTACTTTCCAAAGCACCTTGACTTTGGTTGAAATGTAGTGATTGCAGCCTAGATGCCAAAAGCACGAAAGGCAGATAATCTTAGATTATCAACAATGTCAAATCACAGTGCATGGAAGGGTACAATACACAACATAAAACAATCAGAAGAAGCAAAAGAACTCACTCTCATAAGCAGAGCCAAGCAGAGATGGCGCTTTATATCTCTTCTTAGGTCCTTGGGAAGGTTATGGATCAAATTTTCTTCATCGACACCTCTAGTTTCCAGCCACTTATATTGTTCATGACGTCTGATTTGCTCTCTCAGGCTCTCAAGAAGCAAAGGGTGGGACATCCATTGTTCTGCATCTCACCTTCTCACTCTCATTTCCTCTAATCTTATCGTTGTTGACTGCAGATATGTCTGTTGCACCACAATTTTATTTAAATTTGGTTAACTAACGACTAGCTTACCAGAAAAAACTAGATTTTATTGGTCCTACAAAAATTATAGCCTTGAAGTATTCAGACCATCTCACTAAGTGAACCCCTGCCCAACACCCTCTTCCCCACTCTGGAAAGAAAAACAATCCAGATATGATCTCATGATTTAAAACATTCAATTACAGTCCATTTAAAACAAATCTTTTTTCTTGGCCTTTATGAGGAATACAGATCCATTCAATGCTGAGAAGTTCATCCATGATACGATGAGGCGTGACATGTGCACCTATTATTAAGCCACAGCCTTCTAGCAGCATTCCAACACTAAAGATGCGGCAAATGGTAGTAAGTACCAATTATCTAGAACTATTTCAAAAATCTACCATCTTGTTGCCGTAAATGTGTCTCAATCCCATTCTTGCACAAGGACAAATAAAAGTTGCTATGTTTACAGGACCTGCATATTTTCGATGAGAAATGAAAATAAGACCAAGCCGGAGATGGAAATAAAAACTGCAAAGCAAAATTCCCAGTCAAAGGTGCTTGTTTTGAGGTTTTGACCAAGAGAACTGCAAAATGGCACAAGAATATCCAAATAATACTTCAGAAGTCATACATAGTTGAAAAAAGGTCAAAATCAGAACCAATATGAAAAAACATAAATATGTATCATCCACCAGAATAAGGTCAATTGTACATACAAGCAGTAACAAGAGAATTAAAACCAAAATTCCATACTCCTAAGATTGAAAATAAGAGAACCATAAATAACATTTAACCAGCAAAAGCAAGAATGGAAATATTTTGCAATAATCCGAGCTTATACATGCACACACATATTTATGCATATATAAGGGCTGAGCCAGAGAGAGAGAGAGAGCACTTGCCGTGAATCATAATTATATACATATGAACTCTATCAACACAAATGAGTGTCCTTGATATTGGAAAGTATTCTGAGGTTCAAAGGAAACAAAGCTCACATCGACTGTACAATAATGGACACTTCAGAAAATAAATTTGCACAATAATTTTTGATAAAAAAAATAAAATTGCACAATAATTCAAATTTGATTATATTTCTAAGCTCAGGCAGAATTCAAGTAACAAATGATTCGGTCACATGTTTATAAAGATTAACAAACTTCAATTTATGGCATGTTTGGATGTTTAATTTGGGGGATTTTGGATTGGATTTATGGAATGTTTCCAAACTCAGTTCCAAGGATTTGCATATGGGATTCAAAAAAAATTCTATCAAATTCTATGTTTGGTAGGTGATATAAATATATTTATTGGAGTCAGGAATTTATATCAAATCATATTACTTAATTTACTAAAATGTTCATTATTATGGAAATAAAATAATAAATTTTTGGGTAAAATAATTTTTTGTCTTGAAATTCAATCTTTCATTTTTGAAATCCACCCCCATGTATTTCATTAAAATCCCATGGCTCCATTTGTGGGTTTTAATTAATTATTCACTACGGGCGAGAAGGATCCATTTATAATTAATGGTTTACATTAATTTAATACCCAAAATTTGGATAAGTGTAAATACTTGTTGTCATATGTTATGTAGTTCTTTGCTAGGTGTCTTCCATGAAGTGAGGCATTGCTTTTCGAGTCAAAGTCAGTCAACAAAGAAACTTATTAAATCAAAATAGGGTTTCAGCGGAATCAACACGATTAGACATGCTCTATTATTCTTTGTTTAGGGCCCCACTTGAAATGAGTTTGTCACTTAAAAAATAAAATAAAATAGATAAGATTTTTATCATATTTATAATTAATTATTATCCGTGTCTGAATGTACGAAATAAACAAGACTAGAGTTTATCTAATAATAAGACTAGATATTTCATATAGTTCGTTGTCATATACTTAATATAAGGTCCCAAAAAAAAAAATTTGTCTCACAAGAATTTCCTCGAAACTAATCATACTAGAAACTTCATATAATTTTTTGTCGTACACTAATGTAGGGGTCCCAGTAAAAATTTGTCTCTACATATGTTATAGAGTATAGAGTTCTTTTCAAGGTGTCTTCCATGAAGTGAGGCATCGCTTTTCGAGTCAAAGTCAGTCAACAAAGAAACTTATTAAATCAAAATAGGGTTCAGGCAGAATCAACACGGTTAGATATGCTCTAATATTCTTTGTTTAGGGGCCCCACTTAAAATCGGCCTGACACTCGAGAAGTCCAATTCAGTTACTGAACAAAAATAAAAATAAATTAGATAACGCTTTTATCATATCTATAACATTGTTAGATATGAATACGTCATATAGGAATAAATAGTAATGTCATTTAGAACTAATTATTTGCCTTAAATTGTTGATCTACTTCATTAGAGAAAACTCAGAATCCCTCCAAGTTCTCATTAGTTTTACGTATAGATTGTATTTTGCCAGAAAATAACTTGAATAGATATCTCATATAATTTTTTGATGTACACTTATTGTGGTTGTCTCAAAGAGAGAAAAAATAAGTCTGATAAAAGTTTCATCGAAACTAATAAGATTAGATATTTTATATATAATTCCTCGTCATACACTTAGGATAGGACTCTCAAAGAAGAAAAATTTGTCCAATAAGAGTTTCCTCGAAACTAACAAGATTAGAGTTTCGTTGAAACTAATAATAAGACTAGATATTTTATATAGTTCCTCCCAATGAAAAAAAAACTACCCGATAACAGTTTCTTCGAAACTAATAAGACTAGAAGCTTCATTTAGTTTTTGTCTTGAAATTCAATCTTTCATTTTAGAAACCTACCCCCCATGGGTTTTCATTAAAACCCCATGACTCCATATGTGGGTTTCAATCAATTATTCACTACGGGCCAGGAAGGATTCACATTTATGTGAAAATTGGGGCTGAGTCCTCTTGGATGGACTTATAATGACTTGAGTCCGTCAAGAAAACTTATTTGGTGATAAATTTATTTTTTTATCTTACTAATAAGTACTTAAATCCACTATTTTTTTAAATTCCAAAAATACATTTAACAGTGTTATTCTGTTCAATTATAAAAATCTTAAAGACCTTGAAAGTAGCTTTAAATTAATCTCTTAAATTAAAATTTTTTATCTCTTAATTCACTTCTAAATTGAAATTGAAATTTATATTCTCTCTCTCTCTCGCGCGCGCGTTAGAAGAAAATCATTACTCCAGTACAATAGATCTTTCTCCTTAGATATCATTTCTTCCTCCATAGCATCAAAATTATTAGGGTTTGGAACATCATCAACAACTACCATATCTTCTATTGTATTCTAGTCATCATGAACTTCTATGTCGTTGGTTTTGGGAAAAAAATGTTGAAAAACTTGTTCAATGTGTTATTAGTTTAATCCCCAATTTTATTTTTATTTTTTTGATAAATAATCCGCAAATTTTTTCAATGTTTCATATTACTACGTTTTTTGTTGACTATTTTACTATTTTTTCTAATTGACAATGTTATTATTTTTTCTAATTGACCATGTTACTATTTTTTATTGAGCATGTTATTACTTTTTCAGTGTTACTTTTTTGGATACTGAAGAATTAGAGGCTTCTTTCTCTAGTTATGGGTTTGAATGCTACTATTTTTATTTTCAATTTTGTTCAATATTCCATATTGCTATTTTTTGTTGTTGAGCATGTTACTGTTTTTGTTAAGCATGTTACTATTTTTGTTAAGCATATTACCATTTTTGTTGAACATATTACTATTTTTGTTGAACATGTTACTATTTTTGTTGAATATATTACTATTGTTATTTTTTTTTAAATATTAATATTGAATGTTACTATTTTTTTGTGTTTAAATGTTATTATTTTTTTGTGTTTAAATGATATTATTTTTTGTGTTTAAATGATAACTATTTTTTGTATTTGAATGTTACTATTTTTTATTTTTTGTATATATATAAGAGATATATATAGTCCTGACCTATATATGGATATAGATAGATATGAGAGAAAAGAAAAATAATGTTAGTCAAACATAAAAAATTTAGGACTTTTTATTTTTTAATTTTATTTCACTTTTAAAGGGAAGGGATAGTCAAGTAAAATTGACAAAAAACGAACTTCATAACAAATAAGTTTTTTTGGCGGACTTAAGTCCAAATAAATTCATATAGGGGATCAACCTCCAAATTTCTCTTCATTTATCCTATGAATTGCAAACCTCAAATCTTCACCCAAACACGGGTCTAAAAGGTGTATAAGATTATTTTTATAAGATTCAACCCTTAATTCTTATCCAAACCCACATACCAAACATTCCCTTCAAAGTACGATGCACTCTTGGCTTTTGTGCTACATTAACTATATACTGTACGAGGGCATTTGGGACCCTCTAAGCATACTCAAAAATGATTTTTTTTTTTTCCCGGAAACATGCAAATAGTGAAATATCATTAGAGGAATTAGCCAAAGTTGAGTGAGATATTGCTGCTGCTTAATTTTGATTTTAAATTTTATATTCTCATGAGGCATTACATAGAATTTTGCAGATTATCAAACCATTTTATTAGATTGCATAGCAATTCATGGATCCTTCTTTCCTTTTTTTTTTTTCTTACAAATTAGACTTTATATCTACAACATTTAACAATTTTATAGTCATCAAAAATCTATTGTAGGATAGCAATGAATTCTAAACTAAAATTGTACTGTAGGTACCAGGACCAACGATGAATATTCCTTGATTTTGATTATAGCTGTTAATGAATCATGTTAGTGTGCGTTTTTGAATTTTTTATTTAGTATTGTGTCGAAATTTATTTAGTTCATAACAGATTTATTTATAGTCGTGTATAAAATTTAGTTGTGTTTAATTAGGTTATAATTGAAAAATTGTGTTTAATCGGGTTATAATTGACCCATTTGTCATGCTAATTTAGCAAGTCAACTCGTTTATAAAATGAACTTGTTAAAGACTTCACACATACATTACATAGTGTTGATTGATAGTCATGTTAAGAATTATTTTCAATCTTAATAAAGCTATATGACCCACATGGCTAAGAAACATGCATTTCAAAGCTAGCATTCCAAAACTATTAGGAATCACCATTGGCAACCCCAAAAAATCAAGTCTCCACTGCCTCGTCAAAAAAAGGTGGCCCACTATTAGGAATCTTTGGACAAACTATCAACTTGCCCTTAATGGGGTGTAGTGACTCCATAAATTGACTACTCTCCCTAGACTTTTGGATACAAAGAAAAATCAAAACCCTCTAGGATTAATATGGAATGACCAGTTTTAATTATTTGGTCTTGGGTGACTACATAACAGAATAGAACTATAATCTACATATGCGGATAAGCACAATTCCTCCAAATCTAAAAATTATATGATACACCTCTCAATTTTTTCAATAGTAGATAACCGATCAAGTATTAGTAAGTGAATCAAAATCGAGAGAAATTATAGTAAAGAAGATCCAAATTCAAACATCCCATGTTGTAAGATGACTTACAATACTAGTAGCATTATTGCACTACTAAAACACTAACTAAATTTCTCACTCCAATTCCGAAATGGTTTCAAGCTCGCTGTTAAATGTTTTTGAAAACATGGTTGCACTCGTATTCATTGGATTTGTAGAGCCAAAAGGATTTGGTGGCAAGCTCAAATTGTCTTCTCCTTCTAGCATTTGAATCACAGTCTTCATTGCAGGCCGGTCTACTGGGTGCCACTGAACGCACCAAAGTCCCACAATTGTCAATTTCCTTGCTATCTTTGTATCACCTTCTTCCTCAACTTGGATTTCCAGTTCTTTCTCTTGATCCAAACGGTTGTAAATCCACTCTGGGAAGTAGGATTCGCTGGTGTCCGATGCTCCGACATCAACTTTTTTCTTTACTCCGACCATTTCAAGCAACAGCATTCCAAAACTATAGACATCTGATTTATACGACACATTTCCGAAGTTCCTTGAGAACACTTCTGGTGCAATATAACCAATGGTGCCTCTAGTAGTAGTCATGGACACTATGCTTTGATCCTTGGAACACATCTTTGCTAGACCAAAATCAGAGATCTTCGGATTAAAGTCCTGGTCCAACAAGATGTTATGAGGCTTAATATCAAAATGAAGGATTCTTTGGTCGCACCCTTGGTGAAGATATTCGATTCCTTTGGCTATCCCCAGAGCAATTTTTTGCAGCATTTCCAACCCGAGGATACGTTTTTGATTTTCCATTGGTATAAACTTTTCCAGGGAATCATTCGGTAAAAACTCGTAAACAAGAGCCCTTCTAAATCCATCAGCACAGTATCCAACAAGGCGAACCACATTGACATGGTGTATTCTGCCTATTGTGCCCACTTCATTGATGAACTCTTCTCCATTTCCTTTGACACTGTTAAGAACCTTGACTGCAACAAGTATTTCATTTGAAAGCTTCCCTTTGAACACGGTTCCATAACCTCCTTGGCCCAATTTATCCTTAAATTGGTTCGTAATCTTCTTTATATCAGCATAAGAGTATCTTGCCGGCTTAAGAGCTTTGTAATCCTCCAAAAAATTTTCAATCTTCACTTGATCCTCTTTCTTTATTATATCTGACCTGATAACAAGATACAGTGCAAAAACAACTAGCACAACAAGAAACGAACCTAGGATGGCGCCTGCAACAAAATACATACTTAAGAAATTATAAACACTTCCCATTTAATTCCTCGATACAGATAACAATACAAACAATAGTGTATACGCATATATTCACCTGCAACAACTAGTTTATGCGAATGTGAGGATGCACCTGAAAAGGACAAAAGGATTGTAAATTCAAAGAAGAGATATAGATGATGTGAGGGACCTGATTGAATACAACGACTCGAAAAACTAGTCAGGAGTACCTGAGCTGAGTTGAGTTATAAGAATGTCGAGGCATTCAGTTTGATCTTGGGTGGTGCTGTTTTTCTTCAATTGGCAGTACTTATTTTCTGCTTCACAATTTCCGCAGAACGGTTTGGACCATCCCAGACCAGTTAGAGGTTCATAAAATGCCGATCTATATTTGAGATATATAGGGTTATTATATTCATTCCCAAAAAGTATATTGTCTGGAACGGATGAAATGCTATACATCTTGGTGCAGGAGGTTAGGGACGGTAAGACAGAGAGGGAGCTGGAACCTACACTAACAACATACACTTGGTGATCAGGGCCACTAGGGCAGCTGACCGGAATTAAATTGTATGATGGCCTTTTGTTTGAGGGACAACTGAATAAGGTATAGGCGAAGAACTCGGGATATTCGGCAAAACTGAAAGGAGAGAAAGATGATGAGTTGTATAGGGTCGGACTTGGAAGCCCCAGTGGGAGACAAGTTGCATTCAGGACATTGATACTTATCCACTGCGATTCATAATTGATTGCCTGGATTGAACTCTGTACTGATACTGGAATCACAATATCATTGGACGATGCATTTACTGGAAATTGGAACACAAACAAAGTATCTTTGGTTTTGCTGCAAGAGAGGTCAAAGGAAGGGCTGTAGCCACAGCGAGCTGGCTGACGACCTTTCAGACGGAAGGGGAACCGGATGTCCGGCCCGTATTCACCGCACCTTGTCACATTGCACTCGTCATCTTGGACAGCCGCATAATTTCCGGCAAAGGCTAGTACTACTAGGACAAAGAAGAAGATGGCCATGTTCCAAGGAACTACCTTTAAAGCCAAAAGGAAAGGGCCAAAACTCCAAAGCTACTAAAGAGTGCTTGTGTTGTGGTTTTGAGTTGCAAAACTACAAAAGGGTACTTGTGTTCCAATAGTAACCACGGGAAGAAAGCGGGAAGCATTCTCTATTAAATAATGATGGAGGGGGTCTATGGTCTGTAGTCTCATTTTTTCTGAGCCTAATTTTCTATGGTATGGATGTGGGTTTTGCTTATTCTATGTGATCTACTAAACTTATGGATAAATAATTAAACTTGAAGAAATTAACAATTTTTTTATTGAGAAGATTGTTCTTTATGAGTTGGTCAGTATATCATGCATCCTTTTTAATTTTAATTTTTTTAATTCTGCTTCTTCGTTTTGATCTATGATTTTTTCTCAATCAATGTAGCTTGTGATTTGGGCAGAAAATATAATCATTGTCATGGGGGAGTTAGTCACCTTTCGGCCTAAAATTCGGATTAAAATTGATTTTATTGTAAATTAAATCTTCGTGTTAGGACATCTCTAACTCTGACTTAAATTTAGATTCAAATTTAAATTTGAGTAAAAAAAAGTTTAAAAAACTTACTCCAATCTTTGACTCAAATTTATACCAAATCGAGGGAGACTCATTTTTTTTTACTTAAATTAAGGGAGATTCAAATCCTTAACCAAATCTTTAACGGTGAGATTTTACCCTCTTTTAAAGATCCAATGACTATCTTTACTCTCTTTTAAATTTGAGTTTGTCCTCATTTAAATTTAAATTTTTTCTTCTTTCAATTTGAGTTTATCTATTGGAGCTCTTTGTATCAAATTAAGCTTTTTACTCAAATATAAATTTGATTAAAAATTTAAGTCATAGTTAGAGATACTCTCGTGTCATCAAATTGGATACAAATGGTATTTCATTTTTTGTAAGGGCGGTGGTGCTGAGTTTTCAGTCGACAAACCAGCAATAATTTCTGCTTAAAAAGTAAGCCAAGTTGCAAAAAATGGGCATCTTCTTGGATTAATTAATTCAATGCAAAATTTTAGTTACATTTTTTTAATTTATGATATCTTCAAAGACACCCTCTTTATTATCTGAAACATTACTGACACCCGCTCGAGTTTTTATTTTAACATCACTGACACCCTCTGTCTTTAAACCACCGTTTCTAACAAAAAAAAATCATCTAAGATACCAAAATTACCCTTGGATAAACCTAAACAATTTTTTTACATAAATTTGATTAAAATTCAAGCCGATTAAAATTTATTTTTTCACATATTAAAATTTGAGTTGATTAAAATTCTTTTTATGTATTAAAATTCGAACCGATTTGAACTCTACTTGAACTGTTATCGTTGATTAAAATTTGCTTCAAGTCGATTAAAATTTATATTTATTTATTTATTAAAATTCGTGTTAATTAAAATTCTATTCAAGTTGATTAAAATTTGATTCGAGACGATTAAAAATGAATTTTAATCGGCTAAAATTTTAATACGTAAACAAATATAATTTTTAATTGACTCGAATTTTAATACGTAAAAATTAAATTTTAATTAACTCGAATCGAATTTTAATCGGTCCGAATTTTAGTACGTAAAAAATTTAGAAAATAGAGGGGTCTCATCGAAAATATGTATATGGTGTGGATGAATTTTTTTTTTTAAATAGTAAAATTTTATTCTAGTTAATAATTTTAATCTGACAGGAGTGTCAGTAAAGATTCAGAAAATAGAAAATGTATTCTTGAAAATATGATAAACTAAAAGAGGTATTGCCTGAATTTTCCTTAAATCTAATACAACGGAATTATAAAGATTAACCAATAACATTACTCTTCTGATAAAAAAAAACCAATAACATTACTCAGGAAAGTCAAATTCCGTATTTCACTCTCTCTACCTCTATAACAGATGTAATGAAAAACAAAAAAGAAGATTTAGATTTAGAGACACGTACCTAGCTTTGCTTTCTAGTAATGTCGGGAGGAAGGAGGAGAGTCGTCGTGTTTGTAATACAAAATTTTCTTCTTCTACTTGCTTGTGTGTAACTAGCAGCTGCAGAGCCCGGCAAAACCGTCTCTGCTTTCCTTGGTCTTGCGGGAATATCAGTGACATACGCTACCCTTTCGGACGAGAAGGCGATCTCCGGCACTGTGGTCATCCCCACTACCAACTTTCCTGCAACAACAATCGCACTATATTACACTTCAATAATTCTGATTTTGACAACTACTACTACTACTACGTAGAGGCAATCAATTATGAAAACTTCACAATTCGACTTGTTGATCCCGGTGTAGTCAAGGATAATTGCTCTTCTCTTCCACTTCATTCCGTGTCCTTTTATAACACGTTCGAAACCCATGATCCATATACAATAGAAGAGTTTGCATATTCAAAAATCCAGGGGCGCTTTCGGTCTAACACTCCTTTTGTATTCATAAGCTGTCCGAATCCTGTAATTTCCAATGGATACTTGGATACTGCCTTTTGTGATAACAACAGAAACACTTCTTCCAACACTTCATCAAAATCTCCATTGCAAAATCACAATTATGTTATATCTGGAGATATGGGGATCCAAGAAGTGAAGGACTCCTGCAGCATCGGCAATATGGTTTGGACCTCAGCAGATATTTCATTGTCCGTGGAGGTAGCCAACATCTCTTTTTCGGACATACACGAAGCGCTCGCATACGGGTTTGAGGTTTCGTGGTATCGCGCCTATTGTGGACGTTGTGAAGCAAGAGGCGGCTATTGCAATCTCGCCTATGTGGAAGATGGTGTCCAATGCGACTACTGCTATAGTTACCTAACTTTTGATTTTGACACCCGTTTATTCCATTGTGAGTAAGGTTTTACTTTCATTGCTCAACGTAATTCTTGTCTGAAATTTAATTTGTTCAAAAATATATACTTTATACTCTTTCTTTCTAAGCAACTAAATTTTCCGATCTTGTTTAATTTACACATGTTGATCCTTTTATAGGAGCATACTGCATACAAGTAAAGAATTTCAAGATTGTAAGAAATTTGCATAATCTATTTCTCATTTTTTTTTCACCTTTTGCTTGGGACATGATAATAATTAAGCTGTATTTGATAAGTTTTGATCGTAGTTAGGTGGAGGAAAGAGAAGTGTTTGGACTGAATTCCTCAAAGGGACTTTATTGAGCATCTTTTTTTTTTTTTTGTATCCCTTCTTTTCCTAGTTTCAATTATAAGGGAAAAATACTACACAACCCAATTACATATCATCCCTTGGATGAATGTTGAATGAGTGAATTTTACTGAAAAAGTTGATAGGACTCACTCATCTAACAGATAATATGTATTTAAGTTATAACTTTTTGGATTTCATTTTAATTATATAGTATTACTTATTATAAGGTTCCCTGCAGGATAGAAAAACTAAATTGTTGAAGACACATGAGAAAATGTACTAACATAATTTCCGAAGACGGATACAAGTATTTTCTTTTTAGTTAATTATCTTGGCTATCACTTGAGATACATGTCAAGTAGGAGATTACCATCTATTCCCTGAAAACTTTGATTTAATGGGTATAGCTAGGTTGTAATAAGTTTGAGGCTATAGACCCGAGCATTCTCAAGCAAGTCTTACGAATAAAGTAGGAAATAAAAATTACCAAAAAAAATAGATCAAAAGATATCATAAGATCACAATAACAAGTGGTAAAATCATAGTCAAAGTCAGAATATATGGTATTTCTTAAAAGTAATGACAGTAGATTATAATGTCATTTCAGTTTGTGCTAATGAGAAATAAAAAAAGCCAGAGTGGTACAAAATTCTCTTGTTCATAATATCAACTAAATAAGATTACCAACGTACAAAATATGTCTGATTTATCTTGCGAGCATGATGATCTTACTAAAAATCTCTTCATGTTTGAGTTTTTCTATTTTCAGTTCTAAAATTTTTCACCTTGGTTTGCTGACATTGTTTATGTTTGGAAAATGTAGGCTTGCTTCAGCGGTTCGATTGTGAGTATTCTCTATTCTTTTCTCTTTTTCTTTCATATTTATAAGTCTCTTCCGGTAATTTTTTTAACGTCTTATCTCTGATGTTGCTCTCTTTTGGAATTTCTGACAGATATTTTCTTAAGAGTATACAAGTCAATCGGTAAGTGAAGACCCTCAATGTAATTTTAGCATGTGCTTCAATGTCGGATTTTCAAATCGCCCTATGCTCGAAGGACAATGCGACTCGAATTGGCATGTTTTTAATAAGCCTAACCAGCTCCTTTTCCTGCCTTTCCCTAGGGTTTGTTGCTCTTCTTCTTCATTTTCTTGATCTTGTGGGGACCTTTCGTCCTTTCCTTGAAAGCCTCTCTGTCTGCCGGCGGTACTGTGCCCACAATCGCCTGGGTTCGTTCGGCACCACTTCTCTCTGCTCTTTGCAGGGTGTAACTCTGAGGAATCAGAGTCGGTTCCTTTTGTCCTTGAAGTACGTGGCGCAATAGGGCTCATCTTGGGTTATGGGCTGAGAATCGGATCAGGGCTGGGCTGTTAGCTCTTTTGGTCTCTCAGGTCCTTTGCTCTCGATGTGGGCTGGTTGGGGACCATTTCCTTTGGGTTTCATAATCCACATTCAAGATTCACAGGGTATATTGGGCTCGGCTACCATGGCGGCCCAAGCCCGAAAACCTATCCTCATCACCAACATACAAAACATGTTAGATCTATCTTGAGAGCACGATGATCTTACTAAAAATCTCCTAAATATCATAGTATCAAGTTTGAGTTTTTCTATTTTCAGTTCTAAAATTTTTCATTTTGTTTTGCTGACATTGTTTATGTTTGGAAAATGTAGGCTTGCTTCAGCGGTTGGGTTGTGAGTATTCTGTCTATTCTTTTCTCCTTTTCCTTCATATTTATATGCCTCTTCCTGTAACTTTTTTAACATCTTATCTCTGGTGTTGCTCTCTTTTGGAATTTCTGACAGATGTTTTCACTCTAGTATACAAACCAATCGGTAAGCTCAATGTAATTTTGGCTTGTATTTAATGTCAGATTTTAAAATTGCCCTAGGCTCGAAGGACAATGTAACTCAAATTGACATGTTTTTTATAAGCCTAACTTGCAATCGCAGTTTACACTGTGCAGTAAAACCAACCCCTTTTCTTTCCCCCACCACAAAAAAAAAAAAAGAAGAAATCCATAAGAATCTTTCTCTTTTTCAAATTCCCGAATTCACATTAATTTTTTCTATTAAAATATGCACAGGATGGATTATTGCAGCAAGGTCTTTCTGTGGGATTTCATTTCTTCTCGCATTAGGGGTATATAAATGGAGAAGGCGACACTTACCAATCTATGACAACATTGAAGACTTCCTACAAAGACACAATAACCTCATGCCCATAAGGTATAGTTACTCAGAGATTAGGAAGATGACTAATGGTTTCAATGAAAAATTGGGCGAAGGAGGCTTTGGTACTGTCTTTAAAGGAAAGCTTCGAAGTGGCTCCCTTGTTGCGGTGAAGAGGATAGGCAAATCCAAAGCTACTGGGCAAGAATTTATCAGTGAGGTTGCTACCATTGGAAGGATTCACCATTTTAATGTGGTGAGACTCGTTGGCTTCTGCGCAGAAGGTTCAAAGCGCGCTGTTATATATGACTTCATGCCTAATGGGTCTCTTGAAAAATATATTTTCCCACGAGAAGAAAAAACTGTCTCCTTGAGTTGTGAAAAAATGTACGAGATTTCTCTGGGAGTGGCTCGTGGGATTGAATATTTACATCGAGGTTGTAACGTGCAAATCTTACATTTTGACATCAAGCCACACAACATTCTTCTTGATGAGAATTTCATTCCAAAAGTTTCTGACTTCGGGCTTGCAAAACTATATTCTACAGATGATAGCATTGTGCCTTTGACTGCAGCAAGAGGCACAATGGGTTACATGGCTCCAGAATTGTTCTACAAAAACATAGGAGGTGTCTCATACAAAGCTGATGTGTATAGTTTCGGAATGTTGTTGATGGAAATGATAGGCAGAAGGAAGAATTTGAATGCAATTGCTGATCACCCGAGCCAAATTTACTTCCCCTCGTGGGTTTATGACCGACTCAGCGAAGGAGAGGACATTGATATGGGAGCTACCACTGAGGAAGAAAAGAAGATGGTTAAGAAGATGATCATAGTAGCGTTCTGGTGCATACAATTGAAACCTATTGATCGTCCTTCTATGCACAGAGTGGTGGAGATGTTGGAAGGAGATGTTGCACTCCTGCAAATGCCTCCAAAGCCTTTTCTAACTCCACAAGAGATCCCAGCTGAGATCATGAAATGAAGAAAGATGATGTAGAGTTACCAGTGTTGTCAGGTAACTCTGTAGATTCTCTCAGTGCTGATGTTGAAGATTGAGGTAATGCAGGTAGCAATTAGTGCATCCATAAAATAAATCAAGCCAACAATCCTTATCAGACTCAGAGATTGTGAGCAAAATTTCCCTTGTTTTGCTATTTTAAACATAAATCTAGTCACTTCATTGTATATTTTGAAATGCCTCTTTATGGCCGCAAGGCATTTGAGTTTTCAACATTTGTGCACGCTTGCTTAATTGAAATCTAATAAACTAAAATGATTTCCCATCTATAGAGGTTATGGAATTATATCGTGGTTGTTATATGACGATCAATATTTTAAGGGATATCTTAATATTTCTAAAATAACACTTTACCCCTCCAACCCATCAGTTAAGTTTTTGGAAAGACCTTTATGGTTGTTAATGGTCCTCAAATATAAGGATAAATATATCGACATCCCTTATTGTGTATCTATCAATCCAGGTCGATAAATTGTATCAACAAAGTATATCCAAATAATAATATTATTGTTTCTAGAACAACATTAAACCCATATACTTTGGGATTGAATTTCTCTGACTTGACAAACCTGAGATTGCAATGGAGTTCCCAAATATCAACAGATTCATTGGTTTAGAATGTGAATAATAACCTTTGAAAATGACTCACCCACTCCAGAAGACGAGACTCAATAACAAATCCCATGCCCAACTACTCGAACAAACACGAGCCCCCACACACATCTGAAAATCAAACGCAGCCGAAAACCAGGTGGCCCGCTGCCTCCACCTGCCACCACTACAACCAATGTGAGAAATCTCACTCTTTCCTCCTCTTCTTAGTAAAAAACTACAAACAAACCCTAGAAATTAAACTTTATTTGCCTGTAATTCTAAAGAGGCTGTGTTCGCCAAAGTCGTCTTCAATCATACGAACAAAATATCAAATTCACACCCAAAATCCCTAACTACGCTTGATTTCTATGGTATTTGACCACTTCTAGCTTCTAATGAAGATTTCCAAAGAAATCATGTCCCTCACACACACACGCACATTTATATATATATAATTCAGATACTGCTTCTGCTTCATCATCATACTAGAGGCAAAAAGAGGAGGAAACAACATGCTATTAAAGAATGTCAAATTGAATCAAAGTGTCAAATATAATTGCTCTAGTTTGCATCTTCAATCAAAACATACCTGCGATGCTCTATCGAACGTTGCTCTTTTTACGAGGGAACAGCTAAGTTACTTGGAGAATGCGACACCGATTAGCATGATAGACGGTTGATTGGGATTGGGAATGTAAGTGTTTGTTCAGTTACTTTCTCCTCTAGGTCAAGTGTGTTGCTTCCAAATATTTCCGTATACAACATAATATACACGAGGCCCTGATACTCTCCATAAACTGTGACAATTGAAATCAACAAAACAAACTAATACAAATTATTAATGAAAACTTACACATTGCGTCTAGCAGTTGTTCGTCCATTTTTTCAGACATCAGCACCTTAAAACATTCAATAAAAACGTATGAGATATTTTGCATATACATCGAGGGGTCTAGCCTACTCCTAACGGGAAGGGGGAATGTATCTGCTAAACGTCTTGTGGTGATCAAATTCAGTCCTGAGACCTGGCATAAGATAATTGACAACATGATAATTCACCTGCCCTTAGCTTACGTGGAACTCCCAATATTCTACCTTTTTTTTGACATTGCTCGAACGCAATGAGATGCTCACCATACCAACCACAGGATGCCAAAATCACCACTCAGATAACCAGTAGGGATTAAAAAAAGAAAAGAAGGCAGAACAATGAATGAAATACTCAATTGAAAAATAATTTCTTATTACTTTCCAAAGCACCTTGACTTTGGTTGAAATGTAGTGATTGCAGCCTAGATGCCAAAAGCACGAAAGGCAGATAATCTTAGATTATCAAAAATGTCAAATCACAGTGCATGCAAGGGTACAGTACACAACATAAACCAATCAGAAGAAGCAAAAGAACTCACTCTCATAAGCAGAGCCAAGCAGAGATGGCGCTTTATATCTCTTCTTAGGTCCTTGGGAAGGTTATGGATCAAATTTTCTTCATCGACACCTCTAGTTTCCTGCCACTTATATTGTTCTTGACGTCTGATTTGCTCCCTCAGGCTCTCAGGAAGCAAAGGGTGGGACATCCATTGTTCTGCATCTCGCCTTCTCACTCTCATTTCCTCTAATCTTATCGTTGTTGACTGCAGATATGTCTGTTGCACCACAATTTTATTTAAATTTGGTTAACTAACGACTAGCTTATAAAGAAAAACTAGATTTTATTGGTCCTACAAAAATTATAGCCTTGAAGTATTCAGACCATCTCACTAAGTGAACCCCTGCCCAACACCCTCTTCCCCACTCTTGAAAGAAAAACAATCCAGATATGATCTCATGATTTAAAACATTCCATTACAGTCCATTTAAAACAAATCTTTTTTTTGGCCTTTATGAATGAAGAATACAGATCCATTCAATGCTGAGAAGTTCATCCATGATATGATGAGGCAGCATGACATGTGCACCTATTATTTAGCCACAGCCTTCTAGCAGCGTTCCAACACTAAACAATAAGATAGTTATCTCATTGTAAAGATGCATCAAATGGTAGTAAGTACCAATTATCTAGAACTATTTCAAAAATCTACCATCTTGTTGCAGTAAATGTGTCTCAAATTAGAACAGAACTTAAAACCACCTCCCATTCTTGCACAATATGAAAAAACATAAAAATGTATCATCCACCAGAAAAATGTCAATTGTACATACAAGCAGTAACAAGAGAATTAAAATCAAAATTCCATACTCCTAAGATTGAAAATAAGAGAACCATAAATAACATTTAACCAGCAAAAGCAAGAATGGAAATATTTAGCAATAATCCGAACTTATACATGCACACACATATTTATATATACCGGTATGCACACTCATATATTTATGCATATATAAGGGCAGAGCCAGAGAGAGAGAGAGAGAGAGCACTTGCCATGAATCATAATTACTTTTCTGTCTTATCGGCTCACACATCCAGTCCCAAAGAATTAGAAGCAAGTGAAAGGAGGGCATTTCAAAGAAAACCCTCCTAGAAAGAAAAAAAGTGACATAAGAACCTCATTTGCCAAGATTCCCTCCCTCCTCCTCTGTTTTCCTTGTACCATCTGTAGAAATGAAATGGTTAAACCCTTGATATTCAAATTCTGGGCTGATTCAACACTTTCTGAAATCTATTTCTATAGTATAGTTTTTGTGTGACCCTACTATATATTCGTTTGTGGGTCCAAAGAGACCTTAATACATATGAACTTTATCAACACAAATGAGTGTCCTTGATATTGGAAAGTACTCTGAGATTCAAAGCTCACATCGACTGTACAATGATGGACATTTCAGTAAATAAAATTGCACAATAAATCAAATTTGATTATATTTCTAAGCTCAGACCGAATTAAAGTAACAAATGATTCGGTCACATGTTTATAAAGATTAACAAACTTAAATTTATAGCATGTTTGGATGTTTAATTTGGGGGATTTTGGATTGGATTTATGGAATGTTTCCAAGGATTTGCATATGGGATTCAAAAAAAACTCTATCAAATTTTATGTTTGGTAGATGATATAAATATATGTATTGGATTCAGGAATTTATATCGAATCATATTACTCAATTTACTAAAATGTTCATTAGTATGGGAATAAAATAATAAATTTTTGGGTAAAGTAGTTTTTTGTCTTGAAATTCAATCTTTCATTTTTTAAACCCACCCCCCATGGGTTTCATTAAAACCCCATGGCTCCATTTGCGGGTTTTAATCAATCATTCACTATGGGCCGGAAAGGATTCATTTATCAAATGAATTGCGAGCCTCAAATCTTCACCCAAACACGGGTTTAAAAGATGTATTGAATTATTTTCATAAAATTCAACCCTTAAATCCTATCCAAACCTACATACCAAACATTCCCTTCAAAATACGATGCACTCCTGGCTTTTGTAATACATTAACTATACACTGTAGGAGGGCATCTGGGACCCTCTATGCATACTGAAAAATGATTTTTTTTTTTCCTTGAAACATGCAAATAGTGAAATATCATTAGAGGAAGTAGCCAAAGTTGAGTGAGATATTGCTGCTTCTTAATTTTGATTTTAAATTTTATATTCTGTTGAGGCATAACATAGAATTTTGCAGATTATCAAACCATTTTATTAGATTGCATAGCAATTCATGGATCCTTCTTTCCATTTTTTTTCCTTACAAATTAGACTTTATATCCACCATATTTGACAATTTCATAGTCATCTGAAATCTACTGTAGGATAGCAATGAATTCTAAACTAAAATTGTACTATAGGTACCATGACCAACGATGAATATTCCTTGATTTTGATTTTAGCTGTTAATGAATCGTGTTAGTGTGCGTTTTTTAATTTTGTATCTAGTATTGTGTCAAAATTTATTGAGTTCATAACAGATTTATTTATAGTCGTGTATAAAGTTTAGTTGTGTTTAATTGGGCTATAATTGAAAAACTTTGTGTTTAATCGGGTTATAATTGACCCATTTGTCATGTGAATTTAGCAAGTCAACTCGATTATAAAATGAACTTGTTAAAGACTAGACACATACATACATAGTGTTGATTGACAGTCATGTTAAGAATTATTTCCAATCTTAATAAAGCTATATGACCCACATGGCTAAGAAACATTCATTTCAAAGCTAGCATTTATATAGCATATGATAGTGACCAACAACCACCAACATTTCAGCCACAAATCACCATTGGCAACCCCCAAAAATCAAGTCTACAATGCCTCGTCAAGAAAAAAGTGGTCCACTATTAGGAATCTTTAGACAAACTATCAACTTCCCCATAATGGGGTCTAGTGACTCCATAAATTGACTACTCTCCACAGACTTCCGGATACAAAGAAAAATCAAAGTCCTATGTGGGTGTTTGGCTAGAAAGAGGGGATTGGACTGGTTTAGATTTAGAAGATCAACACAATTCAAACCAATCCACGGCATCCCGCTAACATCTTGGAAAAGATATCTAATCCTTCATTTCGCTACAATTTTAGGCAATTGTGGGCCCCATGTGCCAATCAACTTGGGGCTGTCTAAGTATATTGAAAAATGTTAGATATATGCAGCAACCTCAATTTTTTTTTTCCTGAAACATGCAAATTGTCAAATATCATTAGAGAAATCCGCCAAAGTTGAGTGAGATATTGTTACAGCTTAATTTTGATTTAATTTTTATTTTCTTGTGAGGTCTAACATAAAATTTTATAGATTATTAAACCGTTTTATTAGATTGCATAACACATCATGGATCCTTCTTTTCCTCTTTTTTTTTTAACAAATTAGACTTTATATTCATCGTATTTAACAATTTCATAGTCATCTAAAATCATTGTAGGATGACAATAAATTTTAAACTAAAATTGTGCAGGTACCAAGACCAAACAATGAATATTCCTTAATTTTGATTCTAACCGTGAATGAATCGTGTTAGTGTGTTTTTGAATTTTGTATTTAGTACTGTGCCAAAATTTATTTAATTCATACCGGATTTATTTATAGTCGTGCATGAAGTTTAGTTGTGTTTAATCAGGATATAATTGATCCATTTGTTAAGCGAATTTAGCATATCAACTCGTTTATAACATGAACTGATTAAAGACTGCACATATACATTACATAGTGTTGATTGATAATCATGTTAAGAATTATTTCCTAGCTTAATAAAGCTATATGACCCACACGACTAGAAAACATGCATCGATCAAAGCTAGCATTTATATTTTTTTTTTTTTTGGTACACTGGAAAATAAAGCTAGCATTTATATAGCATATGATACTGACCTACAACCACCAACATTTTAGCCACAAATCACCATTGGCAACCCCAAAAAATAAGTCACCAATGCCTCGTCAAAAAAGGTGGCCGACTATTAGAGATCTTTAGACAAACTATCAACTTGCCCTTAATGGAGAGTAGTGACTCCTTAAATTGACTACTCTCCCCAGACTTTCGGATACAAAGAATAATCAAAGTCCTCTAGGTTTAATATGAAATAACCAGTTTTAATTATTTGGTCTTGGGTGACTACATAATAGAATAGAACTATAATCTACATATGCGGATAAATGCAACTCCTCCGGATTTAAAAATCATATGATACACCTCTCTCAATTTTTTCAATGGTAGATCACCGATCAAGTATTAGTAAGTGGGTCAAAATCGAGAAAAATTATAGTAAAGAAGATCCAAATTCAAACATCCTTATATGCCGGTCTATTGGGTGCCACTGAACGCACCAAAAAATAATTTTCTTATATAATCCTTTGATGAACACTGATTATTGTGATTCCAAATAAGAAAAATAAGTCAAACAAGAGTTTGGTCAAAACCAAAAATACTAGATATTTCATATAATTCTTTGTCCTACTCATAGGAGAAAATTATATGAAATAAGAGTTTCGTCGTAACTAATAATTAGAAGAAGACTAGATATTTCATATAATTCTTTATCCTACTCATAGAAGAAAATTACATGAAATAAGTATTTCGTCGTAACTAATAAGAAGAAGACTAGATATTTCATATAATTCTTTGTCCTACTCATAGGAGAAAATTATAGGAAATAAGAGTTACGTCGTAACTAATGAGAAGAAGACTAGATATGTCATATAATTCTTTGTCCTACTCATAGGAGAAAATTACATGAAATAAGAGTTTCGTCGTAACTAATAAGAAGAAGACTAGATATGTCATATAATTCTTTGTCCTACTAATATGAGAAAATTACATGAAATAAGTGTTTCGTCGTAACTAATAAGAAGAAAACTAGATATTTCATATAATTATTTGTCCTACTCATAGGAGAAAATTATATGAAATAAGAGTTTCGTCCTAACTAATAAGAAGACGACTAGATATTTCATATAATTTTTTGTCCTACACGTAATGTATGGGTCTGAAAGAAGAAAATTTTGTGAGATAGAAATTTGGTCGAAACCAACAAGACTAGACATTTCATATATGTCTTTGTCCTGCACTTAATATGAGTATAAAAATTTCAAGTCAATTAAAAATTATATTTTTTTACGTATTAAAATTTGAGTCGATTAAAATTCTATTTGAGACGATTAAAATTCATTTTTAATCGTCTCGAATCAAATTTTAATCAACTTGAATCAAATTTTAATTGACATGAATTTTAATAAATAAATAAATATAAATTTTAATCGACTTGAAGCGAATTTTAATCAGTGATAACAGCTCAAGTAGAGCTCAAATCGATTCGAATTTTAATACGTAAAAAAAAGAATTTTAATCAACTCAAATTTTAATATGTAGAAAAATAAATTTTAATCGGCTTGAATTTTAATCAAATTTATGTAAAAAAATTGTTTAGGTTTATCTAAGAGTAATTTTGGTATTTTAGATGATTTTTTTTGTTAGAATCAGTGGTTTAAAAACAGAGGGTGTCAGTGATGTTTAAATATATACTAGAGCGGGTGTTAGTGATGTTTCGGATAATAGAGAGAGTGTCCTTGAAGATATGATAAATTAGAAAAAGTGTGAGTAAAATTTTGCCTTGAATTAATTAATCCAAGAAGATGCCCATATTTAGCAACTTGGCTTACTTTTTAAGCAGAAATTAATGCTGTTTTGTCGACTGAAAACTCAGCACCACCACCCTTAAAAAAAAGAGGAATGCTTTACCATTTGTGCCAAATTTGATGATAATACGAAGATTTAATTAATTATATGACTTGGATTAAAAGTAGACTGAATCTAACATTAAAACTCAAACGAAATCTCTGAACTAAATCTCTTTCTAAAAAAAAAACTATTTAAAATTGACCGGTAAAGTCAGTCCTCGGTTCAAATGTCAAAGTCATTGTACAATTAAAGTTTCTCCGTAACCATCACGTTGCATGAGTAAAGGTAAAATTATATGAAATAAGAGTTGCGTCGAAACTAATAAGAAGGCTAGATATTTCATATAATTCTTGTGTCCTACACGTAATGTAAGGGTCTGAAAGAAGAAAATTTTGTGGGATAGAAATTTGGTCGAAACCAACAAGAAGACTAGACATTTCATATATGTCTTTGTCCTGCACTTAATATAGGGGTCCCAAAGAAGAAATTATGTCAGATGAGAGTTTTGTCAAGCTACAAGTCCAGATATTTGTTATAATTTATCTGATTTACTCCGAATGAGTAAATACTGGACAGAGCCTCCATTGAAGGCAGAGATCCGGTGATACCAGAAAAACACACTGTAAGCCGTATTCACCATTAATATAGATCTCAGGAGCAAGAGATTCCATAAAAGAGTGGACTAGTCGAGTTCCCGAGCTTAGTGAACCACTATACTTTCTGCGTATTAGCCATTCCCCCCATACCTCTAGTCCATACGAGCCTTGAAGCTCAGATAAAAGACTCATTCGAATACTCAAATATTCTGCTCATCCACGTAAAATTAAGCCATCAAAATCTATTGTAGGATAGCTGTGAATTCTAAACTAAAATTGAACTGTAGGTACCACGACCAACGCTGAATATTCCTTGATTTTGATTTTAGCTGTTAATGAATCTTGTTAGTGTGCGATTTTGAATTTTGTATCTAGTATTGTGTCAAAATTTATTTAATTCATAACCGGATTTATTTATAGTCGTGTACAAGAATCAAAATTTTGTTTTGGTGTATTGTTTCGATCACCTAGAAAATAAAAATGTTTCGACATGATTTATAAAAGTTTCGATTTATTGTGGAAACATAATAAACAAAATAAAAAATTTAAGAATTATTTTTTAAAAATATTGATTGAAATATATCAAAGTATCTTGAAATACCTTAAAATATTCCGAACTAATTGTGCAAATGCATTGAAATATTATAATACATCTTGAAACATTATGGAATACCTCAAAATATTAGAATTTCGATTTCATCATTGATTCGTTTCGGTCTCCTTAAAAACGGAAACGTTTTGGACGTTTCGAAACAATATTTTAATCCTCGGTCGTGTATAAAGTTTAGTTATGTTTAATTGGGTTATAATTGAAAAACTTTGTGTTTAATCGGGTTATAATTGACCCGTTAATTTGTCAAGTAAATTTAGCATGTCAACTCGTTTATAACATGAACTTGTTAAAGACTACACATATATAGTACATAGTGTAGATTGATAATCATGTTAAGAATTATTTCCTAGCTTAATAAAGCTATATGACCCACACGGCTAAAAAGTATGCATCAAAGCTAGCATTTATGCTAAATAGCATATGATAGTGACGTACATTCACCGACATTTTAGCACAAATCTCCACTGACAACCCAAAAAATCAAGTCTCCAATGCCTCGTCAAAAAAGGTGGCCGACTATTAGGAATCTTTCTTCAGACTTCCGCATACAAAGAAAAACCAAAATCCTCAAGGTTTAATATGGAACGACCAGTTTTAATTATTTGATCCTGGGTGACTACATAACAGAATACAATAAGAATTTACACATGAGAATAAGTACAACTCCTCCAGATTTAAAAACCATATGATATTAACCTACAACCACCAACATTTCATCCCCAAATCACCATTGACAACCTCAAAAAATCAAGTCTCCAATGCCTCGTAAAAAAAAAAAAAGTGGCCCACTATTAGGAATCTTTAGACAAACAATCAACTTGCCCTTAATGGGGTCTAGTGACTCCATAAATTGAGTACTTCCCCCAGACTTCTGGATACAAGGAAAAATAAAAGCCCTCTAGGTTTAATATGGAATAAACCAGTTTTAATTATTTGGTCTTGGGTGACTACCTAACAGAATAGAACAATAATCTACATATTCAGATAAGCACAACTCCTCCAGATTTAAAAATCATATGGTACACCTCTCTCAATTTTTTCAATGGTAGATCACCGATCAGGTATTAGTAAGTGGACCAAAATCGAGAGAAATTATAGTAAAGAAGATCCAAATTCAAACATCCCATGTTGTCAGATGACTTACAATACTAGTAGCATTATTGCACTACTAAAACACTAACTATATTTCTCACTCCAATTCCGAAATGGCTACAAGCTCGCTGTTAAATGTTCTTGAAAACATGGTTGCACCCGTGTTCATTGGATTTGTAGAGCCAAAAGGATTTGGTGGCAAGCTCAAATTGTCTTCTCCTTCTAGCATTTGAATCACAGTCTTCATTGCAGGCCGGTCTACTGGGTGCCACTGAACGCACCAAAGTCCCACAATTGTCAATTTCCTTGCTATCTTTGTATCACCTTCTTCCTCAACTTGGATTTCCAGTTCTTTCTCTTGATCCAAACGGTTGTAAATCCACTCTGGGAAGTAGGATTCGCTGGTGTCTGATGCTCCGACATCAACTTTCTTCTTTACTCCGACCATTTCAAGCAACATCATTCCAAAACTGTAAACATCTGATTTATATGACACATTTCCGAAGTTCCTAGAGAACACTTCTGGTGCAATATATCCAATGGTGCCTCTAGTAGTGGTCATGGACACAATGCTTTGATCCTTGGAACACATCTTTGCTAGACCAAAATCAGAGATCTTCGGATTAAAGTCCTGGTCCAACAAGATGTTATGAGGCTTAATATCAAAATGAAGGATTCTTTGGTCGCACCCTTGGTGAAGATATTCGATTCCTTTGGCTATCCCCAGAGCAATTTTTTGCAGCATTTCCCACCCGAGGATACATTTTTTATTTTCCATTGGTATAAACTTTTCCAGGGAATCATTAGGTAAAAACTCGTAAACAAGAGCCCTTCTAAATCCATCAGCACAGTATCCAACAAGGCGAACCACATTGACATGGTGTATTCTGCCTATTGTGCCCACTTCATTGATGAACTCTTCTCCATTTCCTTTGACACTGTTAAGAACCTTGACTGCAACGAGTATTTCATTTGAAAGCTTCCCTTTGAACAGGGTTCCATAACCTCCTTGGCCCAATTTATCCTTAAATTGGTTCGTAATCTTCTTTATATCAGCATAAGAGTATCTTGCCGGCTTAAGAGCTTTGTAATCCTCCAAAAAATTTTCAATCTTCACTTGATCCTCTTTCTTTATTATATCTGACCTGATAACAAGATACAGTGCAAAAACAACTAGCACAACAAGAAACGCACCTAGGATGGCGCCTGCAACAAAATACATACTTGAGAAATTATAAACACTTCTCATTTAATTCCTCGATACAGATAACAATACAAAAAATAATGTTTACGCATATATTACCTGCAACAACTAGTTTATGCGAATGTGAGGATGCACCTGAAAAGGACAAAAGGATTGTAAATTCAAAGAAGAGATATAGATGATGTGAGGGACCTGATTGAATACAACGACTCGAAAAACTAGTCAGGAGTACCTGAGCTGAGATGAGTTACAGGAATGTCGACACATTCAGTTTGATGTTGGGTGGTGCTATTTTTCTTCAATCTGCAGTACTTATTTTCTGCTTCACAATTTACACAAAACAGTGTGGTGGACCATCCCAGACCAGTTGGAACAGAAGTTTCCGACCTACATTGCGGGAGATATTCATCCCCAAAAAATAGATTGTTTGGCACGTATGAAATGTTATACATCTTGGTGCAGGAGGTTAGGGACGGTAAGGCATAGAGGGGTAAGTTATTACTAACAGCATACACTTGGTGATCCGGGCGGCTAGGGCAGCCGACCGGAATTAAACTGTATGATGGCCTTTTGTTTGAGGGACAACTGAATAAGGTATAGTCGCAGAAGTAGGGATATTCGTCAAAATTGAAAGGAGAGAAAGATGATGAGTTGTATAGGGTCAGACTTGGAAGCCCCAGTGGGAGACAAGTTGCATTCAGGACATTGATACTTATCCACCGCGATTCATAGTTGATTGCCTGGATTGAACTCTGTACTGATAATGGAATCACAATTTCATTGGACAATGCTTTTACTGGAAATTGGAACACAAACAAAGTATCATTGGTTTTGGTGCAAGAGAGGTCAAAGGAAGGGCTGTAGCCACAGTGAGCTGGCTGACGGCCTCTCAGACGGAAGGGGAACCGGATGTCCGGCCCGGATTCACCGCACCTTGTCACCTTGCACTCGTAACCTTGTACAGCCGCATAATTTCCGGCAAAGGCTAGTAGTACTAGGACAAAGAAGAAGATGGCCATTTTCCAAGGAACTACCTTTAAGGCCAAAAGGAAAGGGCCAAAACTCCAAAGCTACAAAAGAGTGCTTGTGTTGTGGTTTTGAGTTTCAACACTACAAAAGGGTACTTGGGTTCCAATAGTAACCACGGGAAGAAAGTGGGAAGCATTCTCTATCAAATAATGATGGAGGGGGTCTATGGTCTATAGTCTCGTTTTTCTTGAGCCTAATTTTCTATGATATGAATGTGGGTTTTGCTTATTTTATGTAATCTACTAAACTTATGGATAAATAATTAAACTTGAAGAAATTAACAAATTTTTTTATTGAGAAAATCGTTCCTTATGAGTTGGTCAGTATATCATGCATCCTATTTAATTTTAATTTTTTAATTCTGCTTCTTCGTTTTGATCTATGATTTTTTCTCAATCAATGTAGCTTGTGATTTGGGCAGAAAATATAATCATTGTCATGGGGGAGTTAGTCACCTTTCGGCCTAAAATTCGGATTAAAATTGATTTTATTAAGATTATATTTAAAAACAAGATTTTAATGGTACTATTAAAAATTATTAAAGATTGATAATTTTATCATTTTTTTTTCGATATTCGATGCCTTCATGGTCAACTAAAAGCTATGAAGCACGGATACTTCGTTGAGGTTGACGTACCCGTATCAGATACTTTACGGATACGATACTCGTCGGATACGTATCGAATATACCTTCTACGTATCCGATAATAATTAAATATTAGGATACTTCACGGATACTTTTGTAGTCGAGCAACATATATAATTTTTTAGTTGAACTTTTAACATCTCTTTTCGAATTCACATACCATACAATACATTAACAAAAAATTCATATTACTTCAAAGTTACATGAATGTTTTTTAAGTATTATCTACAATTACATGTCAAAAGAGTATAAAATAAAGTTATTACATTATAATTTTAGCAAAATTACTTCTAAATACTAGGTAAATATTAGCTTTGATTCCTTTAATTTGTCACTTCACTTTGTGAATATACCACAGCGATACGATATATATTTTCTTGAAACTAAAAAGAATTACTAATTTTTCTTATTATATGTTAAAGAACTACCAAAATATATAAGTATTAAGTTGGTTGAAAATAATAAAAATAATAAATATATTTTATTATAGCCGTATCTTGGCCGTACCCGTATCCTACTTTTTTAGACTTTGTCGTATCGTCGTATTCGTATCGTATCGTACCCGTATTTCGTATCCGTATCCGTGCTTTATAAACTAAAAGTATCCTATTGCTTCAAGTGGGGGACCCCTACAGTGAGTGTAGGACGCGGAATTGTAACAAATATGTGGACTTGTAGCTCGACAAAACCCTCATGTGACATAATTTCTTCTTTGGGACCCCTATATTAAGTGCGGGACAGAGACATTTATGAAATTCAACTTCGGTGGTTGGTGCAATGCTTGCCGTGGTCCCGAGTCTTCTGACATTGGTGGTACAATTAGTGAAGCTGTTTCAATTTTCTGCCAATGGGTTGTTCTACTGCATCGGAGAACGTACAAAAAGTAATGGGTTAGAATTATTAACTCCATTTTTTATTAAAATCGGAATTGTTGATTCCATTTTTATTAAAAGTGAAATTGTTAAATTCACTTTTAAAAAGTGTTGTAAAATGATAAATAAATTCAAAATTATAATAGATCCATGTTTAAGTTTCAAAAGAATTGTATATCAGTAATAGACTCCATAATTTCTTCTTTGGGACCCCTATATTAGGAAGTGCAGGACAAAGACATTTATGAAATGATGACTGACTTTGACATTTGAAACGATGACTGACTTTGCCGGTCAGTTTTTATAGAAAGAGATTTTTTCAGTCTACTTTTAATTTATTGTAAATAAAATCTTGTCATCAAATTGGATACAAATGGTATTTCATTTTTAATTTCTGCTTAAAAAGTAAGCCAAGTTGCTAAAAATGGGCATCTTCTTGGATTAATTAATTCAAGGCAAAATTTTACTCACACTTCTCCTAATTTATCATATCTTTAAAGACACATCTTCTATTATACGAAACATCTCCAACATCCGTTCTAGTTTATTTTTAAACATCACTGACACCCTCTGTCTTTAAACCACCGTTTCTAACAAAACAAAAAAAAAATCATCTAAAATACCAAAATTACCCCTAGATAAACCTAAACAATTTTTTTTACATAAATTTGATTATAATTTAAGCCAATTAAAATTTATTTTTTTACATATTAAAATTTGAGTTGATTAAAATTCTTTTTTTACGTATTAAAATTCAAGCCGATTTGAGCTCTACTTGAGTTGTTATCGCTGATTAAAATTAGCTTCAAGTCGATTAAAATTTATATTTATTTATTTATTAAAATTCGTGTCAATTAAAATTCGATTCAAGTTGATTAAAATTTGATTCAAGATGATTAAAAATGAATTTTAATCGCCTCAAATAGAATTTTAATCAGCTCAAATTTTAATACGTAAAAAAATATAATTTTTAATTGACTCAAATTTTAATACGTGAAAATTAAATTTTAATTAACTTGGCCCAAATTTTAATACGTAAAATATTTATAAAATAGAGAGATGTCATTGAAGATATTCATATCTAGAAAGGGTGTGGATGAATTTTTTTTCTAAAATAGTAAAATTGCATTATAATTAGCAACTTTAATCTCACATGAGTGTCAGTAAAGATTCAGAAAATAGATAAGGTACTCTTGAAGACATGGTAAACTAGAAGGGGTGTGGTTGAAATTTTTCCTACATCCAATAGTTACAACGGAATTATAACAGATTAGATCAAATTTTTATATACTAATAAAATTACTCGGGAAAATCAAAATCCGTATTTCACCGTCTCTACCTCTATAACAGATGTAATGAAAACCAAAAAAAGAAGATTTAGATTTAGAGACGCGTACCTAGCTTTGCTTTCTAGTAATGTCGGGAGGAAGGAGGAGAGTCGTCGTGTTTGTAATACAAAATTTTCTTCTTCTACTTGTCTTGTGTGTAACTAGCAGCTGCAGAGCCCGGCAAAACCGTCACTGCTTTCCTTGGTCTTGCGGGAATATCAGTGACATACGCTACCCTTTCGGACGGGAAGGCGATCCCCGGCACTGTGGTCATCCCGACTACCAACTTGCCTGCAACAACAATCGCACTATATTACACTTCAACAATTCTGATTTTGACAACTACTACTACTACGTAGAGGCAATCAATTATGAATACTTCACAATTCGACTTGTTGATCCCGGTGTAGTCAAGGATAATTGCTCTTCTCTTCCACTTCATTCCGTGTCCTTTTATAACTTTTACGATGCCCATGATCCCTATATAATACGTAGGTATGAATATTCATATAGCCGCGGGGATTTTCAGTCCACTCCTTTTGTATTCATAAGCTGTCCGAATCCTGTAATTTCCAATGGATACTGGGATACTGCCTTTTGTGATAACAACAGAAACACTTCTTCCAACACTTCATCAAAATCTCCATTGCAAAATCACAATTATGTTATATCTGGAGATATGTGGATCCCAAGTGTGGAGGACTACTGCAGCATCGGCAATATGGTTTGGACCTCAGCAAATATTTCATTTTCCGTGGAGGAAGGCAACTTCTCTTTTTCGGACATACACGAAGCGCTCGCATACGGGTTTGAGGTTTCGTGGTATCGCGCCTATTGTGGACGTTGTGAAGCAAGAGGCGGCTATTGCGATCTCTTCTATGTGGAAGATGGTGTCCAATGCGACTACTGCTATAGTTACCTAACTTTTGCTTTTGACACCCGTTTATTCCATTGTGAGTAAGGTTTTACTTTCATTGCTCAACATAATTCTTGTCTGAAATTTAATTTGTTGAAAAATATATACTTTATACTCTTTCTTTCTAAGCAACTAAATTTTTCGATCTTGTTTTACACATGTTGATTCTTTTATGGGAGCATACTGCATACAAGTTAAGAATTTCAAGATTGTAAGAAATTTGCATAATGTATTTCTATTTTTCATATTATTTTTCCTATTCATTTTTTTTTCACTTTTTGCTGGGGACATGATAATAATTAAGCTATATTTGATAAGTTTTGATCGTAGTTATTAGGTGGAGGAAAGAGAAGAGTTTGGATTGGATTCCTCAGAGGGGCTTTATTGAATTTTTTTTTTTTTTTACCCCTTCTTTTCCTAGTTTCAATTATAAGAGAAAAATACTATACAACCCAAATACATATCATACCTTAGATGAATGTTGGATGAGTGAATTTTACTGAAAAAATTGATGGGACTCACTCATCTAACAGATTTGAGTTGTAACTTTTTGAGTTTCATTTAGATTGTATAGCATTACTTATTATAAGGTTCCTGCAAGATAGAAAAACTTAATTGTTGAAGACACATGAGAAAATGTACTAACATAATTTCCGCGGACAGATACAAGTATTTTCTTTTTAGTTAATTATCTTGGCTATCACTTGCAAAAGATACATTTCAAGTAGGAGATTACTATCTATGCCCTGAAAACTTTGATTTAATCGGTTTAGCTAGGTTGTAATAAGTTGAGGCTATAGACCCGAGCATTCTCAAGCAAGTCTGACGAATAAAGTAGGAAAATACAATTGCCAAAAAAATTAGATCAAAAGATATCATAAGATCACAATAACAAGTTGTAAAATCATAGTCAAAGTCATAATATATGGTATTTCTTAGAAGTAATGGCAGTAAATTATAATGTCATTTCAGTTTGTGCTAATGAGAAATAAAAAAAGCCATAGTGTTACAAAATTCTCTTGTTCGTAATATCAACTAAATAAGATTACCAACGTACAAAATATGTCTGATTTATCTTGCGAGCATGATGATCTTACTAAAAATCTCTTCACGTTGGAGTTTTTCTATTTTCAGTTCTAAAATTTTTCACCTTGGTTTGTTGACATTGTTTATGTTTGGAAAATGTAGGCTTGCTTCAGCGGTTGGGTTGTGAGTATTCTCTCTATTGTTTTCTCTTTTTCCTTCATATTTATAAGTCTCTTCCGGTAATTTTTTTAACATCTTATCTCTGATGTTGCTCTATTTTGGAATTTCTGACAGATATTTTCTTAAGAGTATACAAGCCAATCGGTAAGCGAAGACCCTCAATGTAATTTTAGCATGTGTTTCAATGTCGGATTTTCAAATCGCCCTATGCTCGAAGGGCAATGCAACTCGAATTGGCATGTTTTTTATAAGCCTAACTTGCAACCGTAGTTTAGAGTACTGTTCAGTAAAAACAGCCCCTTTTCCTGCCCCCACCACTAAAACATAAAAAAGTAATCCACAAGTATCTTTCTCTTTTTCAAAATTCCGAATTCACATTAATTTTTTCTATTAAAATTTGCACAGGATGGATTATTGCAGCAAGGTCTTTCTGCGGGATTTCATTTCTTCTCGCATTAGTAGTATATAAATGGAGAAGGCGGCACTTATCAATCTATGACAACATTGAAGACTTCCTACAAAGACACAATAACCTCATGCCCATAAGGTATAGTTACTCAGAGATTAGGAAGATGACTAATGGATTCAATGAAAAATTGGGCGAAGGAGGCTTTGGTACTGTCTTTAAAGGAAAGCTTCGAAGTGGCTCCCTTGTTGCGGTAAAGAGGATAGGCAAATCCAAAGCTACTGGGCAAGAATTTATCAGTGAGGTTGCTACCATTGGAAGGATTCACCATTTTAATGTGGTGAGACTCGTTGGCTTCTGCGCAGAGGGTTCAAAGCGAGCTCTTATATATGACTTCATGCCTAATGGGTCTCTTGAAAAATATATTTTCCCACAAGAAGAAAAAACTGTCTCTTTGAGTTGTGAAAAAATGTATGAGATTTCTCTCGGAGTGGCTCATGGGATTGAATATTTACATCGAGGTTGTAACATGCAAATCTTACATTTCGACATCAAGCCCCACAACATTCTTCTTGATGAGAATTTCATTCCAAAAGTTTCTGACTTCGGGCTTGCAAAGCTATATTCAACCGATGAGAGCACTGTGCCTTTGACTGCAGCAAGAGGCACAATGGGTTACATGGCTCCAGAATTGTTCTACAAAAACATAGGAGGTGTCTCATACAAAGCTGATGTGTATAGTTTTGGAATGTTGTTGATGGAAATGGCGGGCAGAAGGAAGAATTTGAATGCAATTGCTGATCACCCAAGCCAAATTTACTTCCCCTCATGGGTTTATGATCGATACAGCGAAGGAGAGGACATTGATATGGGAGCCACCACTGAGGAGGAAAAGAAGATGGTTAAGAAAATGATCATAGTAGCGTTCTGGTGCATACAACTGAAGCCTATTGATCGTCCTTCTATGCACAGAGTGGTGGAGATGCTGGAAGGAGATGTTGCACTCCTGCAAATGCCTGCAAAGCCTTTTCTAACTCCACATGAGATCCCAGCTGAGAATCATGAAATGAACAAAGATGTTGTAGAGTTACCATTGTTGTCAGGTAACTCTGTGAACTCTCTCAGTGTGGATGTTGAAGATTGAGGTAATGCAGGTAGCAATTAGTGCATCCATAAAATAAATCAAGCCAACAATCCTTATCAGACTGAGAGATTGTGAGCAAAATTTCCCTTGTTTTGCTATTGTAAACATAAATCTAGTCACTTCATTGTATATTTTGAAATGCCTCTTTATGGCCGCAGGGAATTTGAGTTTTCAACATTTGTGCAAGCTTGCTTAATTGAAATCTAATAAACTAAAATGATTTCCCATCTATAGAGGTTATGGAATTATATCGTGGTTGTTATATGATGATCAATATTTTAAGGGATACCTTAATATTTCTAAAATAACACTTTACCCCTCCAACCCATCAGTTAAGTTTTTGGAAAGACCTTTATGGTTGTTAATGGTCCTCAAATATAAGGATAAATATATCGACATCCCTTATTGTGTATCTATCTATCCAGGTCAACAGATTCATTGGTTTATAATGTGAATAATAACCCTTGAAAATGACTCACCCACTCCAGAAGACGAGACTCAATAACAAATCCCATGCCCAACTACTCGAACAAACACGAGCCCCCACACACATCTGAAAATCAAACGCAGCTGAAAATCAGGTGGCCCGCTGCCTCCACCTGCCACCACTACAACCAATGTGAGAAATCTCACTCTTTCCTCCTCTTCTTAGTAAAAAACTGCAAACAAACCCTAGAAATTAAACTTTATTTGCCTGTAATTCTAAAGAGACTGTGTTCGCCAAAGTCGTCTTCAATCATACGAACAAAACATCAAATTCACACCCAAAATCCCTAACTACGCTTGATTTCTATGGTATTTGACCACTTCTAGCTTCTAATGAAGATTTCCAAAGAAATCATGTCCCTCACACACACACACACACATTTATATATATATAATTCCGATACTGCTTCTGCTTCATCATCATACTAGAGGCAAAAAGAGGAGGAAACAACATGCTATTAAAGAATGTCAAATTGAATCAAAGTGTCAAATATAATTGCTCTAGTTTGCATCTTCAATCAAAACATACCTGCGATGCTCTATCGAACGTTGCTCTTTTTACGAGGGAACAGCTAAGTTACTTGGAGAATGCGACACCGATTAGCATGATAGACGGTTGATTGGGATTGGGAATGTAAGTGTTTGTTCAGTTACTTTCTCCTCTAGGTCAAGTGTGTTGCTTCCAAAGTAATGACCAAATATTAATGAAAACTTACTCAGCTATTTATCTTCAGCAGTAAAATCAGGCTCTGCTGGCTTCTGAACAATGAATGAAATACTCAATTGAAAAATAATTTCTTATTACTTTCCAAAGCACCTTGACTTTGGTTGAAATGTAGTGATTGCAGCCTAGATGCCAAAAGCACGAAAGGCAGATAATCTTAGATTATCAACAATGTCAAATCACAGTGCATGTAAGGGTACAGTACACAACATAAACCAATCAGAAGAAGCAAAAGAACTCACTCTCATAAGTAGAGCCAAGCAGAGATGGCGCTTAATATCTCTTCTTTGGTCCTTGGGAAGGTTATGGATCAAATTTTCTTCATCGACGACTCTAGTTTCCTGCCACTTATATTGTTCATGACGTCTGATTTGCTCCCTCAGGCTCTCAGGAAGCAAAGGGTGGGACATCCATTGTTCTGCATCTCGCCTTCTCACTCTCGTTTCCTCTAATCTTATCGTTGTTGACTGCAGATATGTCTGTTGCACCACAATTTTATTTAAATTTGGTTAACTAACGACTAGCTTACCCAAAAAAACTAGATTTTATTGGTCCTACAAAAATTATAGCCTTGAAGTATTCAGACCATCTCACTAAGTGAACCCCTGCCCAACACCCTCTTCCCCACTCTGGAAAGAAAAACAATCCAGATATGATCTCATGATTTAAAACATTCAATTACAGTCCATTTAAAACAAATCTTTTTTCTTGGCCTTTATGAGGAATACAGATTCATTCAATGCTGAGAAGTTCATCCATGATACGATGAGGCGTGACATGTGCACCTATTATTAAGCCACAGCCTTCTAGCAGCATTCCAGCACTAAAGATGCGGCAAATGGTAGTAAATGTGTCTCAATCCCATTCTTGCACAAGGACAAATAAAAGTTGCTATGTTTACAGGACCTGCATATTTCCAATGAGAAATGAAAATAAGACCAAGCCGGAGATGGAAATAAAAACTGCAAAGCAAAATTCCCAGTCAAAGGTGCTTGTTTTGAGGTTTTGACCAAGAGAACTGCAAAATGGCACAAGAATATCCAAATAATACTTCAGAAGTCATACATAGTTGAAAAAAAGTCAAAATCAGAATCAATATGAAAAAACATAAAAATGTATCATCCACCAGAATAAGGTCAATTGTACATACAAGCAGTAACAAGAGAATTAAAACCAAAATTCCATACTCCTAAGCGTTGAAAATTAGAGAACCATAAATAACATTTAACCAGCAAAAACAAAAATGGAAATATTTAGCAATAATCCGAACTTATACATGCACACACATATTTATATATACCGGTATGCACATTTATGCATATATAAGGGCAGAGCCAGAGAGAGAGAGAGAGAGAGAAAGAGAGAGAGGACTTGCCATGAATCATAATTACTTTTCTGTCTTGTCGGCTCACACATGCAGTCCCAAAGAATTAGAAGCAAGTGAAAGGAGGGCATTTCAAAGAAAACCCTCCTAGAAAGAAAAAAAGTGACATAAGAACCTCATTTGCCAAGATTCCCTCCCTCCTCCTATGTTTTCCTTGTACCATCTGTAGAAATGAAATGGTTGAAAGACTAATTGGGTTTCTTAGTTGGATTAAACCCTTGATATTCAAATTCTGTGCTGATTCAACACTTTCTGAAATCTATTTCTATTTCAGTAAATAAAATTGCACAATAAATTTTGATAAAAAAAAATTAAAATTGCACAATAAATCAAATTTGATTATATTTCTAAGCTCAGACCGAATTCAAGTAACAAATGATTCGGGCACATGTTTATAAAGATTAACAAACTTAAATTTATAGCATGTTTGGATGTTTAATTTGGGGGATTTTCGATTGGATTTATGGAATGTTTCCAAACCCAGGTCCAAGGATTTGCATATGGGATTCAAAAAAAATTCTATCAAATTCTATGTATTGGATTCAGGAATTTATATCAAATCATATTACTCAATTTATTAAAATATTCATTATTATGGAAATAGAATAATAAATTTTTAGGTAAAATAATTTTTTGTCTTGAAATTCAATCTTTCATTTTTGAAATCCACCCCCATGTATTTCATTAAAATCCCATGGCTCCATTTGTGGGTTTTAATTAATTATTCACTACGGGCGAGAAGGATCCATTTATAATTAATGGTTTACATTAATTTAATACCCAAAATTTGGATAAGTGTAAATACTTGTTGTCATATGTTATGTAGTTCTTTGCTAGGTGTCTTTCATGAAGTGAGGCATTGCTTTTCGAGTCAAAGTCAGTCAACAAAGAAACTTATTAAATCAAAATAGGGTTCTGGCAGAATCAACACGGTTAGATATGCCTCACTGTTATTAAATCAATGTAGTTCTTTGTTTAGGGCCCCCACGTAAAATGGGCCTGTCACTTGACATTTGAAAAGTCAAATTCAGTTACTGAACAAAAATAAAAATAAATTATATAAAACTTTTAACATATCTATAACATTGTTAGATATGAATACGTCATATAGGAATAAATAGTAATGTCATTTAGAACTAATTATTTGCCTTAAATTGTTGATCTACTTCATAAGAGAAACTCAGAATACCTCCAAGTCCTCATTAGCTTTACGTATAGATTGTATTTTGCCAAAAAATAACTTGAATAGATATCTCATATAATTTTTTGATGTACACTTATTGTGGTTGCCTCAAAGAGAGAAAAAATAAGTCTGATAAGAGTTTTGTCGAAACTAATAAGATTAGATATTTCATATATAATTCCTCGTCATACACTTAGGATAGGAGTCTCAAAGAAGAAAAATTTGTCCAATAAGAGTTTTCTCGAAATTAACAAGATTAGAGTTTCGTTGAAACTAATAATAAGACTATATATTTCATATAGTTCCTCCCAATGAAAAAAAAACTACCCTATAAGAGTTTCTTCGAAACTAATAAGACTAGAAGCTTCATGTAGTTTTTGTCTTAAAATTCAATCTTTCATTTTTGAAACCTACCCCTTCATGGGTTTCATTAAAACCCCATGACTCCATTTATGGGTTTCAATCAATTATTTACTACGGGCCGGGAAGGATTCACATTTATGTGAAAATTGGAGCTGAGTCATTTTGGATGGACTTATAATGACTTGAGTTCGTCAATGAAACTTATTTGGTGATAAATCCATTTTTTATCTTACTAATAAGTACTTAAATCTACTATTTTTTTAAATTCTAAAAATACTCTTAACAGTGTTATTCTGTTCAATTATAAAAATCTTAAAGACCTTGAAAGTAGTTTTAGATTAATCTCTTAATTCACTTCTAAATTGAAATTGAAATTTATATTCTATCTCTCTCTCTCTCTCTCTCTCGTGCGCGCGTTAGAAGAAGATCATCACTCCAGTACAATAGATGTTTCTCCTTAGACATCATTTCTTCCTCCATAGCATCAAAATCATTAGGGTTTGGAACATCATCAACAACTACCATATCTTCTATTGCATTTTGGTCATCATGAACTTCTATGTCGTTGGTTTTGGGAAAAAAATGTTGAAAAACTTGTTCAATGTGTTATTAGTTTGATCCCCAATTTTATTTTTGTTTTTTTGATAAATAATCCGCAAATTTTTTCAATGTTTCATATTACTACGTTTTTTGTTGACTATTTTACTATTTTTTCTAATTGACCATGTTATTATTTTTTCTAATTGACCATGTTACTATTTTTTATTGAGCATATTATTACTTTTTCAGTGTTACTTTTTTGGATACCGAAGAATTAGATGTTTCTTCCTCTAGTTATGAGTTTGAATACTACTATTTTTATTTTCAATTTTGTTCAATGTTCCATATTGCTATTTTTTGTTGTCGAGTATGTTACTGTTTTTGTTAAACATGTTACTGTTTTTGTTAAGTATGTTACTATTTTTGTTAAGCATATTACTATTTTTTTTTGAACATGTTACTATTTTTGTTGAACATATTACTATTTGTATTTTTTTTAAATATTAATATTGAATGTTACTATTTTTTATGTTTAAATGTTATTATTTTTTTTGTGTTTAAATGGTATTATTTTTTGTGCTTAAATGATAACTATTTTTTATATTTGAATATTACTATTTTTTATTTTTTGTATATATATAAGAGATATATACAGTCCTGACCTATATATGGATATAGATAGATATGAGAGAAAAAAAAATTAATGTTAGTCAAACTTCAAAAATTTAGGACTTTTTAATTTTTAATTTTATTTCACTTTTAAAGGGAAGGGATAGTCAAGTAAAATTGACAAAAAATGAACTTCATAACAAATAAGTTTCTTTGGCGGACTTAAGTCCAAATAAGTTCATATAGGGGATCGGCCTCCAAATTTCTCTTCATTTATCCTATGAATTGCAAACCTCAAATCTTCACCCAAACACGGGTTTAAAAGGTGTATAAGATTATTTTCATAAAATTCAACCCCTAATTCCTATCCAAACCCACATACCAAACATTCCCTTCAAAGTAAGATGCACTCCTGGCTTTTGTGCTACATTAACTATATACTGTAGGAGGGCATCTGGGACCCTCTAAGCATACTCAAAAATGATTTTTTTTTTTTCCCCTGAAACATGCAAATAGTGAAATATCATTAGAGAAATTAGCCAAAGTTGAGTGAGATATTGCTGCTGCTTAATTTTGATTTTAAATTTTATATTCTCATGAGGCATAACATAGAATTTTGCAGATTATCAATCCATTTTATTAGATTGCATAGCAATTCATGGATCCTTCTTTCCTTTTTTTTTTCCCTTACAAATTAGACTTTATATCCATCACATTTAACAATTTCATAGTCATCAAAAATCTATTGTAGGATAGCAATGAATTCTAAACTAAAATTGTACTGTAGGTACCAGGACCAATGATGAATATTCTTTGATTTTGATTTTAGCTGTTAATGAATCATGTTAGTGTGCGTTTTTGAATTTTGTATTTAGTATTGTGTCGAAATTTATTTAGTTCATAACAGATTTATTTATAGTCGTGTATAAAGTTTAGTTGTGTTTAATTGGGTTATAATTGAAAAAATGTGTTTAATTGGGTTATAATTGACCCATTTGTCATGCGAATTTAGCAAGTCTACTCGTTTATAAAATGAACTTGTTAAAGACTTCACACATACATTACATAGTGTTGATTGATAGTCATGTTAAGAATTATTTCCAATCTTAATAAAGCTATATGACCCACATGGCTAAGAAACAGGCATTTCAAAGCTAGCATTTATATAGCATATGATAGTGACTAACAACGACCAACATTTCATCCACAAATCCCCATTGGCAACCCCAAAAAATAAAGTCTCCAATGCCTCGTCAAAAAAAGGTGGCCCACTATTAGGAATCTTTAGACAAACTATCAACTTGCCCTTAATGGGGTCTAGTGACTCCATAAATTGACTACTCTTCCAGACTTCTGGATACAAAGAAAAATCAAAGCCCTCTCGGATTAATATGGAATGACCAGTTTTAATTATTTGGTCTTGGGTGACCACATAACAGAATACAATAATAATCTACATATATGGATAAGGACAACTCCTTCAAATTTAGAAGTCATATGATACACTTCTCTCAATTTTTTCAATGGTAAATCACCAATCAGTTAGTGGTAAGTGGACCAAAATTGCGATGGCCTTGATAGAATTCAGTCTCTAAAATATTATTGAAAGAAACTGCCCTTGTAGCCTACAATTGCACTGCATAATAGTTGAATTAGGAAAATGATATAGAATCCCAAACCACATCAATGGTATAAGTGTGCACATCACAATATTTTTTTTTACAATGCAAATTTTGAATTGGCATATAATCATCTGCAAACTCTATACTATAATTGACAATGGGCCGTCAGGAGTGTCACGTTGACTTCATTAAAATTTGGTATATTTATAATCATCTGAGTTATGTTAGGTTCGTATAGTGCAAAAATAGGATATGTATTCAGCCTCATATTATGACGGGTGTGTGTTGGCCTACTTGTTAAATGGTTCTTAGCATTCGAAGTACAAAGGACTAAAACAGCATGAAAGTGTTTGAAGATGACTGGGGCCTAAATTCTAGTTCTAGAGAATGTGCTGGGGTTGGAAGTTGCTTCCCAGCTGATATATAACAACTTTATCAACACAAATGAGTGCCCTTGATATTAGAAAATATTATGAGATTCAAAGGAAACAAAGCTCACATCCAGTGTACAATGATGGACATTTCAGTAGAATGGAGATTCGTATATGTTAAGCTCGAAAAGTATCAAGCGGCTTGGTTTTTTGGATCAACCAGAAAATCCAATTGATGGTAGGTAGGGCATTAATTGATTCGAGTAGCTTGAATTCGATTTTGGGTTTGGTTCAATTTTGATTCATTTAAGTGTTCATTGATACTGCACAATAAATCGAATTTAATTATGCTTCTAAGCTCAGACTCAATCCAAGTAACCAATGCTTTGGCCTCATGTTTATAAAGATGAACAAACATAAACCTATCGAATGTTTATAAGCTTTTGGAGGTCATGTTTGACCAAGGATTTAAGCTTGACAATCGAGTTTAAAGAACGAAATCAATCGCATACAGCATTAAGTATAAAATGTAGGAAGATCTTTAGGCCTATTTAAATATAACGAAAAATGTTAGATATACGTCGTCCCAGTGTTTTTTTTTTCTTTTGTTCTTAAACATTCAAATTGTCAAATATCGTTAGAGGAATCAGCCAAATTTGAGTGAAATATTGTTGTTGCATAATTTTGATTCAATTTACATATTTTCGTGAGGCATAATATAAAATTTTGCAGATTATCAAACCATTTTATTAGATTGCATAGCACGTCATGGATCATTCCTTCTTTTTTTTTTTTACAAATTAGACTTTATATCCGTTGCGTTTAACAATTTCATAGTCATTTGAAACCATTGTAGGTTGGCAATGGATTCTAAGCTAAAATTGTTCAGATACCAGGAGCAACGATGATTCCTTGATTTTGATTTTAGCTGTTGATGAATTGTGTTAAATGTGTGTTTTTGAATTTTGTATCTAGTACTGTGTCAAAATTTATTTAGTTCTTACCAGATTTATTTGTAGTCGTGTATGAAATTATTTCCAATTTTAATAAAGCTATATGACCCACATGACTAAGAAACATGCATTTCAAAGCTAACATTTATATAGCATATGATAGTAACATACAACCACCAACATTTCATCCACAAATCACCATTGGCAACCCCAAAAAATCAAGTCTCCAATGCCTAGTCAAAAAACGTGGCCGACTATTAGGAATCTTTAGACAAACTATCAACTTGTCCTTAATGGGGTCTAGTGATTCCTTAAATTGACTGCTCTCCCTAGACTTTCGAATACAAAGAAAAATCAAAGTCCTATGGGGGTGTTTGGCTAGCAAAAGGGGACTGGACTGGTTTAGATTTAGATGACCAATACAATTCAAACCAATCCACGGCATCCCGCTAACATCTTGGAAAAGATATCTAATCCTTCATTTCGCTACAATTTTAGGCAATTGTGGGCCCCATGTGCCAATCAACTTGGGGTTGTCTAAGCATATTGAAAAATGTTAGATATATGCAGTAACCTCAATTTTTTTTTTTCTTGAAACATGCAAATTGTCAAATATCATTAGAGGAATCTGTCAAAGTTGAGTGATATATTGTTACTGCTTAATTTTGATTTAATTTTTATATTCTTGTGAGGTCTAACATAAAATTTTATAGATTATTAAACCGTTTTATTAGATTGCATAGCACATCATGGATCCTTCTTTTCCTCTTTTTTTTTTTTTTTTTTAACAAATTAGACTTTATATTCATCGTATTTAACAATTTCATAGTCATTTGAAATCATTGTAGGATGACAATAAATTTTAAACTAAAATTGTGCAGGTACCAAGACCAAACAATGAATATTCCTTAATTTTGATTCTAACTATTAATGAATCGTGTTAGTGTGTGCTTTTGAATTTTGTATTTAATATTGTGTCAAAATTTATTTAATTCATACCGGATTTATTTATAGTCGTGTATGAAATTTAGTTGTGTTTAATCAGGATATAATTGATCCATTTGTTAAGCGAATTTAGCATGTCAACTCGTTTATAACAAGAACTGATTAAAAACTACACATATACATTACATAGTGTTGATTGATAATCATGTTAAGAATTATTTCCTAGCTTAATAAAGCTATATGACCCACGCGGCTAAAAAGCATGCATCAAAGCTAGCATTTATATAGCATATGATAGTGACCTACAACCACCCACATTTCAGCCACAAATCACCATTGGCAACCTCAAAAAATCAAGTTTTCAATGCCACGTCAAACAAGGTGGCCAACTATTAGATATCTTTAGACAAACTATCAACTTGCCCTTAATGGGGAGTAGTGACTCCTTAAATTGACTACTCTCCCCAGACTTTCGGATACAAAGAATAATCAAAGTCCTCTAGGTTTAATATGGAATAACCAGTTTTAATTATTTGATCTTGGGTGACTACATAACAGAATATAACTATAATCTACATATGCGGATAAGTACAACTACTCCAGATTTAAAAATCATATGATACACCTCTCTCAATTTTTTCGATGGTAGATCACCGATCAAGTATTAGTAATTAGATCAAAATCAAGAAAAATCGAGAGAAGTTATAATAAAGAAGATCCAAATTCAAACATCCCATGTTGTAAGATGACTTACAATACTAGTAGCATTATTGCACTACTAAAACACTAAACTATATTTCTCACTCCAATTCCGAAATGGCTTCAAGCTCGCTGTTAAATGTTCTTGAAAACATGGTTGCACCCGTGTTCATTGGATTTGTAGAGCCAAAAGGATTTGGTGGCAAGCTCAAATTGTCTTCTCCTTCTAGCATTTGAATCACAGTCTTCATTGCAGGCCGGTCTACTGGGTGCCACTGAACGCACCAAAGTCCCACAATTGTCAATTTCCTTGCTATCTTTGTATCACCTTCTTCCTCAACTTGGATTTCCAGTTCTTTCTCTTGATCCAAACGGTTGTAAATCCACTCTGGGAAGTAGGATTCGCTGGTGTCCGATGCTCCGGCATCAACTTTCTTCTTTACTCCGACCATTTCAAGCAACAACATTCCAAAACTATAGACATCTGATTTATACGACACATTTCCGAAGTTCCTTGAGAACACTTCTGGTGCAATATAACCAATGGTGCCTCTAGTAGTAGTCATGGACACTATGCTTTGATCCTTGGAACACATCTTTGCTAGACCAAAATCAGAGATCTTCGGATTAAAGTCCTGGTCCAACAAGATGTTATGAGGCTTAATATCAAAATGAAGGATTCTTTGGTCGCACCCTTGGTGAAGATACTCGATTCCTTTGGCTATACCCAGAGCAATTTTCTGCAGCATTTTCCACCCGAGGACACGTTTTTGATTTTCCATTGGTATAAACTTTTCCAGGGAATCATTCGGTAAAAACTCGTAAACAAGAGCCCTTCTAAATCCATCAGCACAGTATCCAACAAGGCGAACCACATTGACATGGTGTATTCTGCCTATTGTGCCCACTTCATTGATGAACTCTTCTCCATTTCCTTTGACACTGTTAAGAACCTTGACTGCAACGAGTATTTCATTTCAAAGCTTTCCTTTGAACACGGTTCCATAACCTCCTTGGCCCAATTTATCCTTAAATTGGTTCGTTATCTTCTTTATATCCGCATAAGAGTATCTTGCCGGCTTAAGAGCTTTGTAATCCTCCAAAAAATTTTCAATCTTCACTTGATCCTCTTTCTTTATTATATTTGACCTGATAACAAGATACAGTGCAAAAACAACTAGCACAACAAGAAACGCACCTAGGATGGCGCCTGCAACAAAATACATACTTAAGAAATTATAAACACTTCTCATTTAATTCCTCGATACAGATAACAATACAAAAAATAATGTATACGCATATATTCACCTGCAACAACTAGTTTATGCGAATGTGAGGATGCACCTGAAAAGGACAAAAGGATTGTAAATTCAAAGAAGAGATATAGATGATGTGAGGGACCTGATTGAATACAACGACTCGAAAAACTAGTCAGGAGTACCTCAGCTGAGTTGAGTTATAAGAATGTCGAGGCATTCAGCTTGATCTTGGGTGGTGTTGTTTTTCTTCAATTGGCAGTACTTATTTTCTGTTTCACAATTTCCACAAAACGGTTTGGACCATCCCAGACCAGTTAGAACAGAAGTTCCCGAATGACATTGCATTTGCGGGAGATATTCATCCCGAAAAAGTAGATTGTTTGGCACGTATGAAATGTTATACATCTTGGTGCAGGAGGTTAGGGACGGTACTTCATAGATGTAGTCGTAGTAATAATTACGAACAGCATACACTTGGTGATCAGGGCCGCTAGGACAGCCGACCGGAATTAAATTATCTGATGGCCTTTTGTTTGAGGGACAACTGAATAAGGTATAGGCGCAGAAGTAGGGATATTCGTCAAAATTGAAAGGAGAGAAAGATGATGAGTTGTATAGGGTTGGACTTGGAAGCCCCAGTGGGAAACAAGTTGCATTCAGGACATTGATACTTATCCACTGCGATTCATAATTGATTGCATGGATTGAACTTTGTACTGATAATGGAATCACAATATCATTGGACGATGCTTTTACTGGAAATTGGAACACAAACAAAGTATCTTTGGTTTTGCTGCAAGAGAGGTCAAAGGAAGGGCTGTAGCCACAGCGAGCTGGCTGACGACCTTTCAGACGGAAGGGGAACCGGATGTCCGGCCCGGATTCACCGCACCTTGTCACATTGCACTCGTCATCTTGGACAGCCGCATAATTTCCGGCAAAGGCTAGTAGTACTAGGACAAAGAAGAAGATGGCCATGTTCCAAGGAACAACCTTTAAAGCCAAAAGGAAAGGGCCAAAACTCCAAAGCTACTAAAGAGTGCTTGTGTTGTGGTTTTGAGTCTCAAAACTACAAAAGGGTACTTGTGTTCCAATAGTAACCACGGGAAGAAAGCGGGAAGCATTCTCTATCAAATAATGATGGAGGGGGTCTATGGTCTATAGTCTCATTTTTCTTGAGCCTAATTTTCTATGATATGAATGTGGGTTTTGCTTATTTTATGTAATCTACTAAACTTATGGATAAATAATTAAACTTGAAGAAATTAACAAATTTTTTTATTGAGAAGATCGTTTCTTATGAGTTGGTCTACTCTTAATTCGCCTTCTTAATTTTGATCTATGATTTTTTCTCAATCAATGTAGCTTGTGAATTGGGCAGAAAATATACTCATTGTCATAGGGGAGTTAGTCACCTTTCGGGCTAAAATTTGAATTCAATTAGGATTAAAATCGATTTTATTAAGATTATATTTGAAAACAAGATTTTAACGGTACTATTAAAAATTATTAAGTTGAATTTACAAAACTTAGTAGCCCTCAAAAAAAGATTGATAATTTTATCATTTTTTTTTCGATATTCGATGCCTTCATGGTCAACTAAAAGTATCCTATTCAAGTGGGGGACCCCTACAGTGAGTGTAGGACACAGAATTATAACAAATATCTGGACTTGTAGCTTGACAAAACTCTCATTGACATAATTTCTTCTTTGGGACCCCTATATTAAGTGCAGGACAAAGACATTTATGAAATGTCTAGTTTTGTTGGTTTCGACCAAATTTCTATCTCACAAAATTTTCTTCTTTCAGACCCTTTCATTACGCGTAGGACACAAGAATTATATGAAATATCTAGTATTCTTATTAGTTACGACGAAACTCTTATTTCATATAATTTTCTTTTATGAGTAGGACAAAGAATTATATGAAATATCTAGTCTAATTCTTATTAGTTTCGACGAAACTCTTATTTCATATAATTTTCTCCTATGAGTAGGACAAATAATGATATGAAATATCTAGTCTTCATCTTATTAGTTACGACGAAACTCTCATGTCATATAATTTTCTCTTATGAGTAGGACAAAGACATATATGAAATATCTAGCCTTCTTCTTCTTAGTTACGACGAAACTCTTATTTCATATAATTTTCTTCTATGAGTAGGACAAAGAATTATATGAAATATCTAGTCTTCTTCTTATTAGTTACGACGAAACTCTTATTTCATATTCTTCTATGAGTAGGACAAAGAATTATATGAAATATCTAGTCTTCTTCTTATTAGTTACGACGAAACTCTTATTTCATATAATTTTCTTCTTTGGAATCATAGTTACGACGAAACTCTTATGAGTAGGACAAAGGATTATATAAGAAATAGTTCCGTAAAAATATAATTTACACGTAGAGGTAATGAGTAATCCGTGATAATCCTATAATAAAAAGTGAAATGACAAGTCCTTTCTCTATTAAAACAACAAGCACGTGTTCGATTAATATAAAAAGAGATCACCCAATCACTGATCCTATTAACATCCAATAATTATTATTTTACCAAAACATAATTTGACTTACAGAATTTGTTTTTGAACACAACAGTTACACAACCCTTTAAAACTTACAGAATTTGATAACAAAAAAAGTTAGAACATGCACCTTTACTCATCCAACGTGTTGGTTACGGTGAAACTTTAATTGTACAATGACTTTGACATTTGAAACGATGACTGACTTTGTCGGTCAGTTTTAAAGGAAAATATTATATATATCAAATTTGTAATTTAAATTTATATTTTCAAATGGAAGGAGACCGTCGAGTGAGTGGGTCTCATCAATTTTTTTTAATGAGACCAATTGATCTAATAGTCTCCCTTCATTTAGAATGTAAATTTGAGTTATATAGTATTACTCCGTTTTAAATAAAAAAAAATTTTAGAAAGAGATTTAGTTCAGAGATATAATTAAGGACTTCATTTATTGTAAATTTTAAATTCGTTTGAATTTTAATGTTGGATTCAGTCTACTTTTAATTTATTCTAAATTAAATATTCATATTAGGTCATCAAATTGGATACACATGGTATTTCATTTTTTTTAAGGGTGGTGGTGCTGAGTTTTCAGTCCACAAAACAGCATTAATTTCTGCTTAAAAAGTAAGCCAAGTTGCTAAAAATGGGCATCTTCTTGGATTAATTAATTCAAGGCAAAATTTTACTCCCACTTCTTCTAATTTATCATATCTTTAAAAACACTTCTTCTATTATCCGAAACATCACTGACACCCGTTCTAGTTTACCATGTATTCCCGAATACATGATAAACTAGAAAAGATGTGATTGAAATTTTTCTTAAATCCAATAATTTCAACAAAATTATAATAGATTATATCAAATTTTTAGATACCAATAACATTACTATGAAAAATCAAAATCCGTATTTCACCCTCTCTGCCTCTATAACAGATGTAATGAAAACCAAAAAAGAAGATTTAGATTTAGAGACACGTACCTAGCTTTGCTTTCTAGTAATGTCAGGAGGAAGGAGGAGAGTCGTCGTGTTTGTAATACAAAATTTTCTTCTGCTACTTGTCTTGTGTGTAACAAGCATCTGCAGAGCCCGGCAAAACCGTCACTGCTTTCCTTGGTCTTGCGGGAATATCAGAAACATAAGCTACCCTTTCGGACGGGAAGGCGAGCACTGTGGTCATCCCGACTACCAACTTGCCTGCAACAACAATCGCCCTATATTACACTTCAATAATTCTGATTTTGACAACTACTACTACTACGTAGAGGCAATCAATTATGAATACTTCACAATTCGACTTGTTGATCCCGGTGTAGTCAAGGATAATTGCTCTTCTCTTCCACTTCATTCCGTGTCCTTTTATAACCCGTACCAAAGGCAAAGCCATCCATATATAATACAAGAGTCCGCATATTCAAAAATCCACGGGACCTTTCGGTCTAACACTCCTTTTGTATTCATAAGCTGTCCGAATCCTGTAATTTCCAGTGGATACCGGGATACTGCCTTTTGTGATAACAACAGAAACACTTCTTCCAACACTTCATCAAAATCTCCATTGCAAAATCACAATTATGTTATATCTGGAGATATGGCGATCCCAGATGTGGAGGACTCCTGCAGCATCGGCAATATGGTTTGGACCTCAGCAAATATTTCATTTTCCGTGGAGGAAGGCAACTTCTCTTTTTCGGACATACACGAAGCGCTCGCATACGGGTTTGATGTTTCATGGTATCGCGCCTATTGTGGACATTGCTTCGCAGCAGGCGGCTATTGCTATCTCGACTATGTGGAAGATGGTGTCCAATGCGACTACTGCTATCCTTCCCTAACTTTTGCTTTTGACACCCGTTTATTCCATTGTGAGTAAGGTTTTACTTTATACTCTTTCTTTCTAAGCAACTAAATTTTCCGATCTTGTTTAATTTACACATGTTGATCCTTTTATAGGAGCATACTGCATACAAGTTAAGAATTTCAAGATTGTAAGAAATTTGCATAATCTATTTCTATTTTTCATATTATTTTTCCTTTTCATTTTTTTTTTCACTTTTTGCTGGGGACATGATAATAATTAAAATCGTAGTTATTTGGTGGAGGAAAGAGAAGAGTTTGGACTGGATTCCTCAAAGGGGCTTTATTGAATTTTTTTTTTACCCCTTCTTTTCCTAGTTTCAATTATAAGGGAAAAATATCATACAACCCAAATACATATCATTCCTTAGATGAATGTTAGATGAGTGAATCTTACTGAAAAAATTGATGGAACTCACTCATCTAACATATGATATGTATTTGAGTTGTAACTTTTTGGGTTTCATTTAGATTGTATAACATTACTTATTATAAGGTTCCTGCAAGATAGAAAAACTTAATTGTTGAAGACACGTGAGAAAATGTACTAACATAATTTCCGCAGACAGATACAAGTATTTTCTTTTTGGTTAATTATCTTGGCTATCTCTTGCAAAAGATACATTTCAAGTAGGAGATTACTATCTATGCCCTGAAAACTTTGATTTAATCGGTTTAGCTAGGTTGTAATAAGTTGAGGCTATAGACCCGAGCATTCTCAAGCAAGTCTGACGAATAAAGTAGGAAAATACAATTACCAAAAAAATTAGATCAAAAGATATCATAAGATCACAATAACAAGTTGTAAAATCATAGTCAAAGTCATAATATATGGTATTTCTTAGAAGTAATGGCAGTAAATTATAATGTCATTTCAGTTTGTGCTAATGAGAAATAAAAAAAGCCATAGTGTTACAAAATTCTCTTGTTCGTAATATCAACTAAATAAGATTACCAATGTACAAAATATGTCAAATTTATCTTGCGAGCCTGATGATCTTATTAAAAATCTCTTCATGTTTGAGTTTTTCTATTTTCAATTCTAAAATTTTTCACTTTGTTTTGCTAACATTGTTTCTGCTTGGAAAATGTAGGCGTGCTTTGGCGGTTGGTTCGTGAGTATTCTCTATTTTTTTCTCCTTTTCCTTTGTATTTATAAGTCTCTTTCGGCAATTTTTTTAACATCTTATCTCTGGTGTTGCTCTCTTTTGGAATTTCTGACAGATATTTTCAGAAGAGTATACAAGCCAATCGGTAAGCTAAGACCCTCATTGTAATTTTGGCATGTACTTTAATGTTGGATTTTGCAAATCGCCCTGGGCTCGAAGGACAATTTGACTCGAATTGGCATATTTTTTATAAGCTTGACTTGCAACCGCAATTTAGACTGTTAAGTAAAACAGCCCCTTTTCCTACCCTCACCACTAAAAAAAAAAAAGTAATCCACAAGTATCTTTCTCTTTTTCAAAATTCCGAATTCACATTAATTTTTTCCATTAAAATTTGCACAGGATGGATTATTGCAGCAAGGTCTTTCTGCGGGATTTCATTTCTTCTCGCATTAGTGGTATATAAATGGAGAAGGCGGCACTTATCAATCTATGACAACATTGAAGACTTCCTACAAAGACACAATAACCTCATGCCCATAAGGTATAGTTACTCAGAGATTAGGAAGATGACTAATGGTTTCAATGAAAAATTGGGCGAAGGAGGCTTTGGTACTGTCTTTAAAGGAAAGCTTCGAAGTGGCTCCCTTGTTGCGGTAAAGAGGATAGGCAAATCCAAAGCTACTGGGCAAGAATTTATCAGTGAGGTTGCTACCATTGGAAGGACTCACCATTTTAATGTGGTGAGACTTGTTGGCTTCTGCGCAGAGGGTTCAAAGCGCGCTCTTATATATGACTTCATGCCTAATGGGTCTCTTGAAAAATATATTTTCCCACAAGAAGAAAAAACTGTCTCCTTGAGTTGTGAAAAAATGTATGAGATTTCTCTCGGAGTGGCTCATGGGATTGAATATTTACATCGAGGTTGTAACATGCAAATCTTACATTTCGACATCAAGCCCCACAACATTCTTCTTGATGAGAATTTCATTCCAAAAGTTTCTGACTTTGGGCTTGCAAAACTATATTCAACAGATGATAGCATTGTGCTTTTGACTGCAGCAAGGGGCACAATGGGTTACATGGCTCCAGAATTGTTCTACAAAAACATAGGAGGTGTCTCATACAAAGCTGATGTGTATAGTTTCGGAATGTTGTTGATGGAAATGGCAGGCAGAAGGAAGAACTTGAATGCAATTGCTGATCACCCGAGCCAAATTTACTTCCCCTCGTGGGTTTATGACCGATACAGCGAAGGAGAGGACATCGATATGGGAGCTACCACTGAGGAAGAAACGAAGATGGTTAAGAAGATGATCATAGTAGCGTTCTGGTGCATACAATTGAAGCCTATTGATCGTCCTTCTATGCACAGAGTGGTGGAGATGCTGGAAGGAGATGTTGCACTCCTGCAAATGCCTCCAAAGCCTTTTCTAACTCCACAAGAGATCCCAGCTAAGAATCATGAAATGAACAAAGATGTTGTAGAGTTACCATTGTTGTCAGGTAACTCTGTGAACTCTCTCAGTGTGGATGTTGAAGATTGAGGTAATGCAGGTAGCAATTAGTGCATCCATAAAATAAATCAAGCCAACAATCCTTATCAGACTGAGAGATTGTGAGCAAAATTTCCCTTGTTTCGCTATTGTAAACATAAATCTAGTCACTTCATTGTATATTTTGAAATGCCTCTTTATGGCCGCATCACATTTGAGTTTTAACATTTGTGCAAGCTTGCTTAATTGAAATCTAATAAACTAAAATGATTTCCCATCTATAGAGGTTATGGAATTATATCATGGTTGTTATATGATGATCAATATTTTAAGGAATACCTTAATATTTCTAAAATAACACTTGACCCCTCCAACCCATCTCCAAGTTTTCGGAAAGACCTTTATGGTTGTTAATATTGACATCCCTTATTGTTTATCTATCTTATTATTTATCTATGAATCTAGGTCGATAAATTGTATCAACAAAGTATATCCAAATAATAATATAATTGTTTCTATAACCCCTATTCTTTGGGAATGAATTTCCCTGACTTGACAGACCTGAGACTGCAATGGAGTTCCCTAATATCAACAGATTCATTGGTTTAGAATGTGAATAATAACCCTTGAAAATGACTCACCAACTCCAGAAGGCAAGACCCAATACCAAATCCCATGCCCAACTACCCATTTGCTTCCTCTTCCATCCGTCCACCACCTTGACCAAGTAGACTCGAACAAACGCACGCCCACACACACATTTGAAAATCAAACGCAGCCAAAAATCAGGTGGCCCGCTGCCTCCACCCGCCACCACTGCCACCAATGTGAGAAATCTCACTCTTTCCTCTTCTTCTCAGGAAAAAACTGCAAACAAACCCTAGAAATTAAACTTTATATGCGTGTAATTCTGAAGAGAGACAGTGTGCTTGCCAAAATCGTCTTCAATCATACGAACAAAACACCAAATTCACACTCATAATCCCTAACTTGCTTGATTTCCATGGTATTCGACCTCTTCCAACTTCTATTAGCTTTGAATCTTCATCTGTTTTCCAATGAAATCATCACACACGCACACACATTTATATATGTAGATATAAATAATTCAGATACTGCTTCAGCATCACACTAGAGGGAAAAAAGGAGGAAACAACAAGCCATTAAAGAATGTCAAATTGAATCAAGTGTCAAATATAATTGCTCTAGTTTGCATCTTCAATTAAAACATACCTACGATGCTCTATCGAACGTTACCTTTTTGCGAGGGAACAGCTAAGTTACTTGGAGAATGCGACACCGATTATTTTTGCCTTTGAGGTGCAGTAGGCATTCAAATCGTGGCATCATATTTTGCATGATAGACGGTTGATTGGGATTGGGAATGTAAGTGTTTGTTCAGTTACTTTCTCCTCTAGGTCAAGTGTGTTGCTTCCAAAGTAATGACCAAAACTTTTTTTTTAATTTTCAGACTAGAATTTCCAGAGTGATCACCAAGCAAGTTTTGAATGGTCATAATCACCTGCAAACTCTGTACTGGAGTTGGCAATAAGTCATCAGGTGTGTCGAGTTATGCCATGTTGGAGTCTGTGTCGTATCAAATTTTGTTTAATTAAAATTCAATCTATTTATAATCGTTGGAGTAATGTTACGTTTATATTGTGCTAAAATTATGGAATATATTCGCATTTTATGTTATGTCGGGTGTGTGTTGGCCTATCTGTTAAATGGATCTTAGATTCAAAATAGAAGGTATTAAAACAGCATGAAAATGATTGAAGACGACCGGGGCCTAAAGAGTAATGTTATAGGGACCTAATTCAATACAACCATTAGATTAGTTGTAAATTTCAATATTAGATAGAGGTCATTTCTAATCCAATGACTACATTGAATTAGCATTTTCGGGAGCCTAAATTCTAGTTCCAGAGAATGGCCTAAAATAGTAGGGAACTTACAAGTAGCAAGTCAGTGAACATTGAAACAATATATAAATAATATTTCCGTATACAACATAATATACACGAGGCTCTGATACTCTCCATAAACTGTGACAATTGAAATCAACAAAACAAACTAATACAAATTAATAATGAAAACTTACTCAGCTATTTATCTTCAGCAGTAAAATCGGGCTCTGCTGGCTTCTGAAGCAGCATCGGCGATATTCTCTCCGGCAGCCTTGCTTTTTTGGTAGCATTGCGTCGTAAAGCACGAAGCGCATTAGCAGCAAATCGCGAGGCGTAGATGGTGGCACCTAAACTTGGGGAGCTCCCACCACCCTTGGCTAATGCATCTTGCAACCTATCTTCCTCTTCACGAAGAGACTCTTCTAGCTTCTTCCTACAGTAGCGCCGCCATGCAGCTTGAATAAAACAAGCTGCCCATGTCCTCCATTGCTGTGAATAAAACCTAAAAGTGTGGCGGAGCTGCTTGCTATGGAGTCGTCGGAATTGAGAAGCAACAAACTTCAAATCGTCGGCCATCAAAGCAAATGCTTCAACTTCTGAGAGGGCTTGGACAGTCCTAGTCGAAATTGGGAGGTTAGAGGACGTATGGGGATCCAGAGCCCAGGTAAGAAGTTCTTCTCCACAAAAGTCGCCGGCTTTGAGATAAACTGAGTTAAAGAAGCCAGTCCTTCCTCCATTGGTGGTCACTGTCAACAGCTTTCCCCTCATTATAAACAGCATCTGATCGACTGGGTCCCCCTCCCGCACAATGAAACTATCCTCGGTGTAGAGCACTGGCTTGAGTCGGTCACACATTGCGTCTAGCAGTTGTTCGTCCATTTTTTCAAACATCGGCACCTTACAACATTCAATAAAAACGTATGAGATATTTTGCATATACATCGAGGGGTCTAGCCTACCCCTAACGGGAAGGGGGAATGTCTCTGTTAAACGTCTTGTGCGATCAAATTCAGTCCTAAGACCTGGTATAAGATAATTGACAACATGATAATTCACCTGCCTTGGTCAGCTTACGTGGAACTCCCAATAGTCTACTGTTTTTAGACATTGCTCGAACGCAATGAGATGCTCACCATACCAACCACAGGATGCCAAAATCACCACTCAGATAACCAGTAGGGATTACAAAAGAAAAGAAGGCAGAACAATGAATGAAATACTCAATTGAAAAATAATTTCTTTTTACTTTCCAAAGCACCTTGACTTTGGTTGAAATGTAGTCATTGCAGCCTAGATGCCAAAAGCACGGAAGGCAGATAATCTTAGATTATCAAAAATGTAAAATCACAGTGCATGCAAGGGTACAGTACACAACATAAAACAATCAGAAGCAGCAAAAGAACTCACTCTCATAAGCAGAGCCAAGCAAAGATGGCGCTTTATATCTCTTCTTAGGTCCTTGGGAAGGTTATGGATCAAATTTTCTTCATCGACACCTCTAGTTTCCTGCCACTTATATTGTTCATGACGTCTGATTCGCCCCCTCAGGCTCTCAGGAAGCAAACGGTGGGACATCCATTGTTCTGCATCTCGCCTTCTCACTCTCATTTCCTCTAATCTTATCGTTGTTGACTGCAGATATGTCTGTTGCACCACAATTTTATTTACATTTGGTTAACTAACAACTAGCTTACCAAAAAAACTAGATTTTATTGGTCCTACAAAAACTATAGCCTTGAAGTATTCAGACTATCTCACTAAGTGAACCCCTGCCCAACACCCTCTTCCCCACTCTTGAAAGAAAAACAATCCAGATATGATCTCATGATTTAAAACATTCCATTACAGTCCATTTAAAACAAATCTTTTTTCTTGGCCTTTATGAGGAATACAGATCCATTCAATGCTGAGAAGTTCATCCATGATATGATGAGGAATGACACGTGCACCTATTATTTAGCCACAGCCTTCTAGCAGCATTCCAACACTAAACAATAAGATAGTTTTCTCATTGTAAAGATGCAGCAAATGGTAGTAAGTACCAATTATCTAGAACTATTTCAAAAATCTACCATCTTGTTGCAGTAAATGTGTCTCAAATTAGAACAGATCTTAAAACCACCTCCCATTCTTGCACAAGAACAAATAAAAGTTTCTATGTTTACTGTACCTGCATATTTCCAATGAGAAATGAAAATAAGACCAAGCCGGAGATGGAAATAAAAACTGCAAAGCAAATTTCCCAGACAAAGGTGCTTGTTTTGAGGTTTTGACCAAGAGAACTGCAAAATGGCACAAGAATATCCAAATAATACTTCAGAAGTCATACATAGGTTAAAAAACGTCAAAATCAGATAAGCTTTAGCGTATGACAATATGAAACTCCTGCATTCAAGAACCAATATGAAAAAACATAAAAATGTATCATCCACCAGAATAAAGTCAACTGTACATACAAGCAGTAACAAGAGAATTAAAACCAAAATTCCATACTCCTAAGATTGAAAATAAGAGAACCATAAATAACATTTAACCAGCAAAAACAAGAATGGAAATATTTAGCAATAATCCGAACTTATAAATACAAACACATATTTATATATACCGGTATGCACACTCATATATCTTTATGCATTTATAAGGGCAGAACCAGAGAGAGAGATAGCACTTGCCATGAATTATAATTACTTCTGTCTTATCGGCTCACACATCCAGTCCCAAAGGATTAGAAGCAAGTGAAAGGAGGGCATTTCAAAGAAAACCCTCCTATAAAAAAAAGTGACATAAAAACTTCATCTGCCAAGATTCCCTCCCTCCTCCTCTGCTTTCCTTGTACCATCTGTTGAAATGAAATAGTTGAAAGACTAATTGGGTTTCTTATCTACCCAAAAAAAAGAAAAAAAGATTAATAAGGTTTCTCTTCCAGCAACGAAGATCTAGAAGAACTGGTGTCACCAAACTTTCCTCAACTTTGCACTCATGCTATGTATAATGCAACACCAATCGCACATGTGAACTACAGTAGTCAATCTAACATCTGATATTCGTGGCATGCACTTCAATCATCAAAAGATAAAGGGTATTGGTGGCATGTTCCAATAGATCATCCTTTTTTCGTTCTTTTTTTAGGTCTTGGCTTCAATGAATGTCAAACAAGTACAACTCGAGTACAACACAAACCAGTGATTAAGAAAAGAACATTGCAATTTTTATTCGAAACACTAGTAGAAATTAGACGAACATATACCATCTTATATGTTCATACCTCAAATTTTGCAGTCCCCACCAGAAACAGTAAAAGAATTTCTGCGGGAAATCCGTTGATTGGACAACTCCAGACTGAAGAGCGTCAATGAATATCCCAAAATCAAAAAGTGTTGCATTTGGTGTCTGTATAGGGCAGGTATTATTCAGAAATGTGCTAAATCCGACATTATTGTCATCACAATACACTGAAGCATGGACACATTCAGCTGTACTTCCACAAGCTTTTCGCCAGCAAGTAGTTTCACGTTCAATAGAAAACAAGTACCAAAAGGCTCCCAGTAACTGAGAGCAGCCAAAAGAGAGTTTTGTAAGATAACCGATAAAATAACACTAAAATAGGACAAACATTTTTAGTGAACACGCTAAATTCGAGATCAAGAAAGATTTTATAATGCATATAAAAATCGATATATATATATATATATAACAAAAAGTTATAGAACGAAAAATCTTGTTAAACCTTTAGAAGTGACTTCCCCAAAGCAAATTTACAGGAGGGCATATAATTTGGTCAAAAAAAAATAAAATGAAGCCTGTTACAAGACTTACATGACTGGCAAGCATGTAGAGAAAAAGATTAAATGCAGCTCCAGCCCATGCAGTTTCAGTAAGAATGCCTGATGTTCTAGTGACTTCTTTGTACAAAGGATATATTCGGAGAACCCTTGGTGCGTATTGGAAGAACACAACAAATTTCAACAAATTCTTTGTATTCAAAGATCTTGAGCCCCCAAGTTGAGGAATTATTATCATAATTACCACCTGGAAAGATTACAAGAGGAGAAGTGGTCCACGTAAAGATTAAATCATGCAAATCATTGTTTCTTATAGCAACATATTGACAAGTACGTCCAATATAAAAAATTAATAACAACAGAAGCCTCATAACATTCTATAATTAGAAACCAAATATGCAATTAGATGCCAAAAAGGTTGCAACTACAGACAAAACATGCATGCAATAACCACAAAAAAAAATTAAAAAAAAAAATATACATGCACTAGGGCAAAAATCATCCTTGTTGTTTATGCCTCAGAAATTATCACACACTAGTATAATAATGCAGAACCAATCATTAGACTCCGCTCAAATGTTTCTTAAATAACCTGACCCAAATTGCTAAACAAGAAGAAAACGGATTTGGAATTGTCCAAAGAGGAATGGAAAATTGCAACGCGAGGACATTTCGGCAATGCAGAAATCTTCTCTCACCTGTGGCAGTGGAAGAACAGCTAGAATGTCAATTAAAAAGTATGATGATAAATATCTCTTTGCTATTGCCCAAGCATCTTCCACTAAAACACCTCTTCCAAATACTCGCGAAGAAGGAGCAATAAAGCCGGTACGAAATTGAAAGATGATATGGATTATGTAAAAGATATCAGTGAAGGAACGCAATACACTAGCTGTGACCTCCAACTTTTTGTCCAACCCAAGGCACTTCTTGTCATTATCTATCAGTGGAATGTAAAAGAACAAAGGATCCAAAGAGACAGCTAACACACATGACAATACAAATATTTTATTCCACTTTTGAAGGAACTGTCCTTGTGGATCAAGAATTTTCTTCCCAGAACCCAAGCCTTTGGCCAGAATGCCGTTGAACGAACAGGATTTTAGAGATTGTTTTAAGCTTTCAATTCCTTCAGAACCACATTCCAAGCCTCTTTGGAACTTATCTGAAATTGAGTTTACTGCTGTTCTGAGTTTCCCTGAATATACTCTATCTTTTGTGGGGAATTGCCCCTCAGAGCTTTTCTCTGATTTCCAATCCTGAAACCTGAAAAAATAATTATTTCAAAGATCAGTGTACAGCTCTATTAAATGCAGAAGTGGCACATAAAAGGTGCCAATGGAGTTGCAAAAGATGCCTTAAAACTAAATGAGACCGGCAATGGTCATATCTTAAAACGAGTAGCAGATCTGGGTATTAGTAACAGCAGCAGTGGTGAAGAGGAAAGGGAATCCAGAAATATAAAAGACCTTAGAACTGATTGTAATTATGTATTCCAGGAGTTTTCAATTTTTATCTAAGAGTGATGAAGCAGAGACAGGCAGGTGGGAATGGTGATGGTAGTTAGATGGGGTTATAATAATCTCCACATCACACCACTCTATCAGTAATGGTAGACTTGGTACTAGTGGACAGAGAGTGCTGTGGTCATGAAAGAAGTGGTTGCAGTAATAAAAATAGTGGTGAGCAGCCATGCATAACAGCATATGTCGGTGGAAGAAGTGGAGATAGCATGAAAGGAAGCAACAATGATGTCCATATTTGATGGCAACAGTTCTAATGGTGGGGATGGTGTTGAGACTACAGGAGGAATACTGAAATCAATGGTGATAATGGTGTCAACTAATGAACATTGGGAATGTCCCGAGTGCTGGTGATGAGTTTGTTTTCAAAATCATTTATTGCCCACGTAAGTTAACCAAAAATCTTTATATGCAAAGTAGCTTCTAAGTTCTAAGAGTCCTACTTCCAGCCTGTCAGAAATCCTTCATTAGGCTGCAAGCTAGCCATTAGTAGGTTGAAAACTGTCATAATTATCTAGTGAGTCATCTTATCTGGAGTGCCTTCAGCACTTTGCAGGATGCAAAAAAAATATGACACCTTGCTGTAACAGGATCAAATTCAATCAATGTTTTTCTAGGTTATGTGTGTGTAAAACTAAACTTTGCTTTAATTGTGGATATCAGTCAATCCTCATGGAATACAACAATTCTCCTTTCTTTCTCTCTTTTCTAATCCTAATAAACAGCCTATTCCCTCCTCTTTTTCAGATGTTGCTTCCAAAGGAGAATGCACTGCTTTAAGATACTATCTAACAATCCTAGAAATAACCAATGAAGAATTCGAGGTATAAAATGTTAAAAGAACTAACCTCACAAACTTCTCCTGCTGATGATTCATGACTTTAGCTTATGTATGAACAGTGCCCAAAACAGATGATCAACCGCTGTGCTCTTAATACAAACAGGGAATGCCTTCATGTAAAAACTTCAATTCGCACTAGTGAGTGCTCAAAATCAACCCATGGAAATTATATAAAAGCCCAATAGTAAGTCATCTGTTGTTCTGCAAATGGCAAATGAATCCTTCACAGGCCATGCAATATAAGGCATAATCAAAGCGAAGGAACACACCAGTACTTAAAAACAACATAGGCTCTAGACTACTAACCTTGAAGGAATATAAACTAACAACTGAACAAGTTAATGGAAATTGTGTTCCCTAAAGAAAAGAAAATGAAAACTTCAACCATCACTTCGACAACTTTATGGTGAAAGAAATAGTAAAAGAGGTCAATTGATTCATAACACTTATGAAAGACAGAGACAGAATAACGATGGCAAATCTATTGACATGTGTAACTACATAATGGAAGCATGGCAAGCAGATGAAACAACGAATTTGAACCCTATTAAGTTGTCCCGCAGCACAAATTGGGTGAAAAAAAATGACATCTAGCAGAAGTTTCCTAAAGGTTCCAAAGTTACAGATATGCCAATGGGATACTACCAAAAAACAATACCCCGATATTCCTAAATCAGAAATAAAACATCTGGATGCAAGCTCGGGTTCTTATTTTCACAAACACATTCTCGAAATTCACAATAATTGAGAGATATAAATTTGGAAAAATACACCTGAAAACAAAAAACGAGGATGAAAACGCAAAATACCTTGTATCTGAATTTTTTTGAAGAAGATGAAACTTTTAAGGAAAATGCTTCACAAAGCAGTTTTCAGAATCCGGTCTTTCAAATGCATCTCTATGTCATTTTCACTTAAAGTAAATTCCAAACACAAAAACGATTCATAAAACTGTAGACAAGCACCTCACGAGCATCGAAAAGCATTTAAAACACGAGAATAAACAAGACCATCTTCAATTAATTCCTCCCCATAGACACACACTTACATGTAACATAAGGCTCCATCACAAAAATTCAGTACATAACAAGATATATATATGAAAAAAGACTGCAAATTTAACCGTCTAACCAATACAGAAACCGTAATTCGCTCAAAAATCAAAAACAGAACACTAAAATTCAAAATATTATACTAAGTACTGAATAAAAACAAAACGAAATTTAAAAAAAAAACCACAATTTCGAAGGAATAAAATCAATTCAATCTAAAATTAGGATAAACTAAGAAATTGTAAAATTTGAATAAGAAATAATAAATAGAAGTACGAAAAAAATCTAGAAAGGACAATTACGCATCAATATGAGAGTGAAAATTACTCATACCTACGCAAAGAGATTCAGAAATGACTCCAAACAACTTGTATTAAACTTCCGAACTCTGTGATGCTGCGAGAGAGAGAGACAGATCAGGACGGCAAACTCTCCAAAGTGCTGTTGGGCTTCGGAAGAGAGAGAAGATGATTATAGAGCGAAAGTTCGAGGAGACTTCTTAGGTTTACAGAGAGAAATGGGATTTGACGGAAGTTTTGTTTGGTTTACAGAAAGAGAAGAAAGCGATGGGCTAGGGGGGGTGAACAGTGAAAAGATATCATCATTACATCAGTCCACGGGAGTACAGTCAAGGATGAGCGAAGAATTTCTTGTGCCTGTGGGTCCCACTTGTTGCTTTTCAAACGGGTGTGACTTGCCTCCGGTTTTTGCCGTCCAGTTTTTGCGGTTCAATGCAATGCTGCTGTCACACCGCATCATCACTATTCAATTAAAAAATTATAAACCATAGTAATTGAGTGAATTGATTTAATATCATCAATGTAATTGAATATTTACTCACACAAACAATTAAATTGTACCAAAAAAAAATTATATCTACATAATAAAGTAGTTTACAATTCAAATCTCAAAAGATAAACAAAATGACTTTTGTTTTTCGCGGTTCAGATCGCTTTAAATTTTACTTTAAAATTAATCTAACGACTAATATTAACATCCTAAATTTAATAGGAAAAATAAGCTCCTAAGGGTGTGTTTGGAGTGACTTTTTAAAAGTACATCTAAAAATTATTTATCATAAGTACTTTAAAAAAAATAAAATTAATGTTTGAAACCACTCCACCACTACCTCCACTACCACCACCGCCGCCGCCGCCGCCACCACCACCATCACCGCCACCACCACCGTCGCCGCTGCTGCCACCACCACCGCCGCCACCACCACCGCCGCCGCCACCACCACCACCACCATCGCTCCCCCCACAGTCATTGTCACTCACCACAACCATCACCGTCTCTTACCACCACTACTACCGCTCACCACCTCTCACCCCCACTACAAAACTGATGCTTAAATTCATTTATTTTTTCTCTATGTTTGTGATTTGATTTTAGATATGAATATAAATATGTTAATTGTTTGCCATTTTTTATTACACTGTACCTTCAGGCACAGGCAATAACTAGTTATAATATAAAATATGATAAATTTTAATAAGTTCATCCGACGGTGTCAAATAGATTTATCTAACAGTCACCAACATCCCTCTTAAAACCATTCATATTGTACTGTATCCTCATATAAAAGTTATCTCTAATATTCAAAATAACAGTGATATCACGTTATTATTATTAAATAGAATGAAAAAAATCTTTCCGTGTCCATTAAATTATTCTCAATCACTAAAATATTTGAAATTTACTATTTATTTAATAATTGTGATAAATAAAATTAATAAATAATATTAATATTTTACGTGTAACAATATGCACTGGAGGAGGGTGACACTTTCACCCTAGTGAGGAACGGCGGAGTCACCACAGCTGTTGCGAAGAGAGAGCGATCCATCGCAGGAAGGTTACCAAGTCAAAACGACAGACATACACAACTTATTCTGACTTCGTTTGGGATGTCTTTTACAGTCTTCCGCCCAAATGTCACTCATTGGGCAATAAAAATCATATATATAATAGTCATAACTTGTGTTTAAAAGCACTATAAAATATAAGATTCTAGCGTTTTAAAAATTGATCTCACTATATTAAATTTAAAGTTAATTTTTTTGCTTACATCATTTAAAATTAATTTCTACTTATTATTTTATTAAAAATAAAGTCAAATTTTTTTTAAAATATATAACTCGATATAATTTTTTAATATGTGTATATTATTGTGTATGAATAATGTATGAAATAAAAGTTATGTTAAACTACAAATTAACTAAATATTAAATGATTGAACTTGTGATAGAATTAGGTGATGTAATGTTTTTTAGGGGGAAAATGTATAGGGATAAAATTCAATTTGTTAACTGATTTATTATATAGATATAACATAAAATTAAATTGTCTAAATTTTTAATATTAAATAATAATTTTTTTTCTTTCTCTTTCTTTTTATATGATTTTAAATTAATTTTTACTTATTATTTGAAAAAATAATTTACAATTTTTTTTTCAAAATACATGACCTTAAAAAATATCAGTATGTGTAAATTATAATACATGAAAAATATCACAATTAAATGGGTGTAGAAATGAGTGAAAAAATATTTATTGGATCAAAATTCAAAATACAGTGTTTTACTAGATAAATATTAATAATAAATTGGTGTTTGAAGACATTATGTACAAAATTAATTATTGATCATACAATAATTTTATATTTTAATTAATTTTTTTAATTATACAATTAACATTAAAATAAATAGGGGAGAAAATAAGATAATTGTAAATTTGGTTGAGTTGTCTCACATTAGTTCTTTTAGCTGAAAAACAAAATTTGATGTAAATTTTATATTATTTGATCAAAATAAATGAAATTGAATCAATCTTGACTGTTGTTGTAATTTTATAAGTTGAGAGTTTAATTTCCTAACTTTGATATTAGATAAATATTAACAATAATTTTATATCTGAAGACATTGTGTAATATCAAAAATCGAATATTAATCATACAAAATTTATATTTTAAATAATATTTTATTTATATTTTTATTTTATTTAATTACGTAATTCAAAGTTAAAGCAAATAAAAAGAAAAAAATGAGAGAAAAGAGATAGATGTTGGATTAATAGGATCGTCTGGAGAGTGTGTTGGTTGAGTTATTAAACATTTAGTGCTGTGTAGAGAAGGCGGTGTTATTGAGTGAAAAATAAAATTTGAAATGAATTTTGTATCATTGAATTAAAGTAAATAAAAACTAAATCAATCTTAAATACTATTGAGTTTTTATAAATTTTTAGTTTATAACAGTAGATAGATGATGAGCAGATACACACAAATCCATTTGTTTGGTTGTTATGTGATTGGTGTTAGGGGTGGCCTCTGACTTCAGTTCCCTTCCCCTCCGACCACGACTCTTCCATCTTCGTCAATCGGAGATTTATCAAAGAAGACAAAATAGGTGGGTTATAAGAGGTACGAGAAAAAATCATTTAAAAATTAGATGATTTTGTGTTCAAATTAGTCATATCCGTTATGTTGTGTGGGTGGAGCCTCTTTTTCATTTGGAGCTATCGAAGCTCATTTCAAATTATTCTCGGGCACAATTTTCAATATTCAGAGGAAGATAAGAAATGTTTCTATTTATGTTATACATTTAATGCCTATATTTGTGCTTTTAAGCTGGAAAAGAGAACTAGCCTATTCTATTAAATTACATGAGTTGGAGTTTCGAAAATGCTCTACACACGGGTCTGGCTCCTCTGCGGTAAGGAGGTAACCGCTTGGCATGCGATTAAGTGAAACGGCGTCGTTTCACTGTTTTTGGTATTTTTTTTTTACCTTCTTACCGCAGAGGAGCCGGACCCCCACACACACATAGTCGACTCCGAGTATTAGATACAAGTTGTTGTACTAACATGTATGGGTGGCCCAGTTTTCCTAGATCCACCTCCAATTTTTTCCTTGGGCCTTTGATTCTCGACGAGCCCATAAGGGTACCACATAACTAGGAGTCCTCCATAATAAGCGTAATATGATCAAATTAGCATAGGCGTAGTCTATTGGGGTTTTAATGGACTTTAAATCCTACTCTTCCCTAATGGGTCTTTTTTTAAAAAAAAATTTATTTAATTTTTGAGGGTAAATGGGCCGGACAACGTGCTTTCCATTGGGCTTCAAATCGGGCTAACGGGCAAAAAAATGGATCCACATCCCTACTTTTTGGGCTAGTGGAGTGCCCAACAATTTGCCACGGGTCAGGTCCACTAAGTGAATGCATGAGACGTGCCACGTTGCCGCTTTTATTCGGTGACGAGCTTCAACAATCAACAGCCAAGCGCCTCACCCTCTCTCTCTCCTTCGTCACCTGACAGAAATATTATTCACTCAGATACTCACCTGGGGAATCTCTCTCTCTCTCTCTCTCTTTCTAGGATATCAGACTTTTTCGATCTCTAGAGAGTGAGAGCTTCAATATTTATAGAGAGAGAATGCAAAAGAGGGATGCTTTCCTTTCCCAATCATGAGCAATTCGAGCTGATTCTTACCATACACTGAGTATCTCAGATTCAATTCTTATACGTTCTTGTTCATTTCCTTCCGTTCGATCCGCTCTCGTCTGAAGCTGGCCCTGGAAATCTTCAAGGACCGATCTGCAACTAACGAAAGATTATATTTAATTAAATTCACCAAATAAGATTGATTTTGTTATTAATTATGTTTATGGATCTGCATATGGAGTTGTGTTCTTGCAGTTGGCGGAGTCAACAAATATAAGAGTAAGATCGGATCCATTTTTCTTTAATCATTTTTTTATGTTCATTTGATTTCCTCTATTTTGCTATGGAATGATATGGCCTCGTTTATGCTTTGTTCATCAGTAAACTCAGAAAACGTAGAGAAATTAAGAAATTTAAGTTTAGATTTAGATATTTTCGTCAGTGAAAAGATTTAAGTTTTTGAATGTTTTTGGTTGATAAGCAACTTGAGGAGAATTCGAATTTTGAAATATTTTGGGATCCAAAAACTAAAGAATTCTGGGTCGAACCTTAATCAAATGCTAGGTGTAGTTAAGTCGGATTTTGTCTGTAACTTTTGTCATCCAAAGGTTCTCTTTTAAGTTTTAACTAAGCCTAATTATGAACTCAGTCAGACTTTAATAAGTCCATTCGACGAATAAGACTCATTCAACTGCCACTAATATCCTTTTCAAAATCATTCACATTGTTACCCCTAATACATGTATATTTCTTGCAAGAAATGGATGTAAAACAATCCTATATGAATGTACCTGATGTGGGCTTTCATGATGATATTGGAAGTTGTTTCTTTTCATCAGGGTGAATATCACACCATTGAGGCAAGGGTAGACGATTTAGATGGTATGCTACAGTGGCTTGAGGTCCGTGATCCTTCAAGCTGACCAGATTGGGATATTTCCCAAGGGAAGGGTGCTCTTTAGCAATCTCGAGAGAGGTTTGAATGCAACTCAGAGCCTGATATATTTGTGGAATCACAAATTTACAACGACGAAGAAAATGATGGTGGATACAAGTGAAACTGTTAATCACGGTACCATGATTGATGCATTACCAGAGAAGGATGATAATGGCGGCTATGCTAGTGGGAGATGGAAGAGGTGATTCGGTTTTAAGCATGTATATTTGTCAGTAAACTGTAACAATACTGAAATTGAGCTCTAGAATCCTGCCATATATGTGAAGTCCTTCACTTTTTTCTCCTTTTAGAATGTGTTCTTAAAGATGTTCTTTGGATCCTAAGTGTTGCTTTGATAGACAAAGGGTTTGTATAGATGTATTGGAGAAAGATTGGTTTGCTTAGTTTGTGTTGATACTTAATTTTGTCTATTCCAGAGCCCACTAATGATTATTTTCTTTTATGGCTTGTGTTACTTAGATAGACCCTGTAACATCATCTCATGAAATCCTAAGACTATTTTCTGACATGGTTTCCGTTCTCTTTAAAAAAATTTGTTCTTTTCAAAATCAAATACTTTTTTGACATCATCTCATGAAATGTCCATGCAATTTGAACTTCTAAGGAAGTAAAGATAATAAATTGAAATAACGTTCCGTCTGTTTTGCTTATACACTACACTATGTAAGGGTCTTGGTTGTTGCAATAGTAAAAACTAGGATTTGGGTCTGGTGATGTCATTTGTGTGATATGAGGTTTGCACCCACTGCAATCGGCCAAGAACGACACTTGGTAATGACGTTCAATAGCTTTTTCAAATGCATCTACTCCCACAAAGGTTGTGAAGGCGACGATGGGTTGGTGTTTTTCTTTTGTCGTTTGGTCGCGTAATTGTTTCCAAGATAACGCTCCATTTGGTTAAAGATACCCTGAAAATGCATACATCATATTCATTCCTATTTTTGGGATTTTGGTTTCCCTATAAGCCCGAATGATAGAGACTTTGGAGTTGATGTCTTTTCTTGCTACTATAAATGATGTTTTATTCCTTAAAGAATTATATGATAAAACAAGTTGCGTTCTTGAGTCTTGAGATATTTTCTCCACTAAATCTTTCTATGATTCTCTAATTGTTGAGCCCTCTTGTCCCCCTTTTATTCATGCTATGATAATTTGGAAGGCAAAAGTGTCTATTAAGGTGCAAGTTTTTACATGGACTGTTGCACATGGGAAGATTAATACTAATGATTTGCTTCAAAAAAGTTGGCCTAATACTTGTCCTTCTCCTCAGTGGTGTGTGATGTGCAAAGGTGATTACGAAAGCATTGACCATTTATTTCTTCATTGCCCTCTTACTTTGTCTTTGTGGTACAAGTTGCTTGACTTGTTTGGTTTGAAATGGGTTCCTCCCACATCATCCATTTCTTTGTTTGTAGAAGAGTTAAAAGGACTTGGTTCTTTTGATAAGGATGTCACTCTTTGGAATTGTGCGATCATGACAACTTTTTGGGTTATATGGAAGAGAGGAATGCAAGAATCTTTGAAGATCGGTGTGAACGTTTAGATGGATTGTGGGATTGAATTCATTTTATTTCGTCATTTTGGGCTTTGGTTTCTAAAGATTTCAAAGGACTCCCATTCTTTTCTATTTTATCGGGATATAGAGTTTCAAGTGATCTATAGACTTTTTATGTTTTGTCTTTCATTGTATTTGTGCTCTTATCCAACCACCTTTCATGTAATTCCGCTTTTATTTTAATGCAATATGTTTCGTTTCCAATCAAAACTAATTTTCTTTCCCATTTCCTTTTATTTTACTGAGAATCCTCTTTAGAATGTGGAGCTAGTGGTGAAAAGGTACGATTCTGATTGGGACATGCTATATGTATACTTATATTATATAAATGTCTCTTTTGTCTTGTATCTCTGATTTGTTCCCCATTTGGTTATGTTTCTTGAACTAAACATAATTTTTTTTCTTTACGGGTATAATCTAGGTCTCTGGTATGACCACGTGGAGACTTACCTGCCATATATGTCGTTTTGGAATGATGTGAAAAAATCTGTGATGTTGAATGATAGATATGATATTTAGTGGATATAGTTGCTGCTATCGCAGTATGGTTTTGCTTTCTTTATTTTTTCTTTTCGCTTGTTTCCTCATGTCTATTTTGGGAGTCTCGCTTACTTTAGTCTCTTTCTTAATTGGCAGTGAAGAAGGAACTTTGAGTTGCGGGTATTCAAGTTTTAGGGGAAAGAGAGTAAGCATGGAGGATTTCTATGACATTAAAACTTCCAAGATTGAAGGGAAAACAGTTTGGCTGTTTGGGATATTTGATGGTTAGATTTTGTTACATCATTAATTACCTTGATACTTGATATATGGCTTATATATTATATTGATGTGGTACGAGGTATCAACAAGGAAAGCACGGCAAGATTGGATTGGGCAGGAGTTAATTAATACCTTACTATTATTCATTGGGTTGGCTGAGAAAAATAATTGATCAAACAAGAGTAATCTTGCCAGACTGGTCTTTACTAATATCTGATAGTAGTAATCCAAATGTAGGATATGTGGGCATGAGAGTAAACTTAGGGTTTTGGGAGATGTTATTGACCATTTAATGGCACTTACCTTGCAAATTGCCTAGGTAAAGGACAAACAAAATCTTAAGGTCAATACACCTGCCTCCCAAGTTCATGGTTTTGGTAATTATGATTCTCAAAAAGGATAATTATCAGGTTAATGATCACAATAATCAGCAAAGCAGGTCGGCTTGTCCTGACAGTATTAGTATTGTACTGCCGAAAACTAGTCAGATATATTTTATATGGATGAGAGTTAAAAATTTTCAAATTTTTGCTTGAAACTTATTTTTTGGTGATTCTAATGTTTGATGACAGGGCATGGTGGTTCTCGTGCGGCCGAGTTTTTGAAGGAAAATCTCTTTGCGAATCTCATGAAGCATCCTGAATTTTTGACTGACACCAAATTGGCTATAAGTGAGTTTGGGTTTCTGATGTACCATTATTATGCATTACTTTCTTGCTGCAGCAGCTTATGTGACGCCAACATATGCTGTACTATTGGTAATCTGTGTAATTTCCTGTTTGAAGGATGTCTGGTCCTGGTCAGATAGATTTTTTTTCCGTTCATTAACTAGAATTTTACCTGATTTTTTTCCTTTTTTCTGTGAATTTTACCTGATGACTTATGTAAACTTGCAGGCGAAACATATCAACAGACTGACAGGGATTTTTTAGAGTCTGAAAGGGACACTTCCCGTGATGATGGTTCTACTGCTTCAACAGCAGTTCTGGTCAGCAACCATCTGTATGTTGCCAACGTTGGAGATTCACGGGCTGTAATATCAAAGGCCGGAAAAGGTACTTTTTGTTAGTACATTGTCATTATCAATATTAATCAGGATTGAAAAGACCTTGCGGGACGGACTTGTCAAAGAATGATATATTTGACATTTTTGAGTGATTTGCGAGGGAAAGTTCTAGGAATGCCTGGAGCAGTACAATGGTCTTTGGGGAGTTCAGAATAGACATATTAGACTGTGTGGTTCGTGTTCAGACCTCTCAAATATAGGGTTCTAGTTCCCATTATAAGGCAATAGACTCGGGCTTGCACGTGGGGCTAACAAATAAACAAACAACCATGCATATAGGAAAATTCTAATATGTAAGAGACCTAACCCACTGACCACTTAAGGCTAGCTTTGATACCACGTTAGAGCATCCAACTCAAAAACAGTTGGCAATTAGTGGAGAGGTTTCTTAAGCATATACACCAATTTTGGGCGGTCTTAATCATTCGATGTAGGATACGAGCTCTCTCTACATGTTATTGCATCCAACTCAACCAATTGATGATGATTGGAGAAGCCCTTAAACATATAAATCACTTTGGATGGTGTTAATCATTTGGTGTGGAATACAAATAATGCATTTATTGTCTGAATCATTAGGAAAATATAATGCATTTATTGTCTCAATTAATTGCTATCTAGAGGGTAAACGTTTCATTCAAAAGTTCCAAGGTGGGAATATACAGAATATTAATGTTCCAAAGACAAAGGTATGATAGAATGGGTAATAGGAGATTGAAATTAAGCAAACTTGTTTGTAAGTGTTCTAGGTATTGGTTATGAAATAATTTTCAGAATCATAGCATTGCAGACCACTTATGCGATGTTTCATACACACCGAACCTGGTGTGAAGTCTCGAATCAATTGATAAGCCTAAAATGGAGGTGTCAGGTGTAATTCTATTTTTTAATGTTTTCTTGGCATAGCACATTAAAGGAAAGACATGAAAAAAATTATTTATTATTCTAGAGTCGTGGTTATTATCCCTAAAGTTGATTCTTCTTATCTGCTTGACAGCAATTCCTCTTTCTGAGGATCATAAACCAAATAGATGTGATGAGCGGAAGAGAATTGAAAGAGCTGGAGGTGTTGTAATGTGGGCAGGTAAGACTACCTCTTGTATATGACGGTCTTGTTGATCAGATTATCTGTTTATGTGGGAACTCAACCTAAACAAGAATCTTTTCATGGCAGACAGTATAATACAACTAATCTTGAGGGCTGGTTTAAATGATTCGGACAATGTTGAGGGCGTAGCTCACAAGTGTTACTTTTTTGTCAAATGATTCGGACAATGGCAGAGCCAATTGTGGGCTGGGGGGGCACATGCCCACCCTCATTTTTTTTAACTAACATTACCTATCTATGTTTTTAAGTATTTATTTGGTATCTTTAATCATGCCGACCTTATTAGCTGTTTTCATATCAATTAAGAATTAAGATAAACTCATAACTAAATGACTAATAACATTTGTCCATGTATTGGACACAATATGAACTTATTTGGATAAGTTTAGGACATATGTGAGTCATTTTGTAATTTTCAAATAAAATTATAGGTTCATTTTTTTGTTAAATATAATTATTGTGTATATAAAAACATCTAGGGTTGCAACTTAAATGTACAAAAACAGCTATGAAAATTGTGATTATGTGCATATGCTTTCTTTTGTGCGGTCATGGTTTGAACTTCTCTAATTGAACTATACTGTTGTTAAGAAGAATCATTTGTGTGTGTTGAATTTGGTTATGAGTATGGAGCAAAAACAACTCTCTTCTCTCTGAATAGTCCTTAACACTAGGATGGGGTGAGCCTGACCCGCATCAGACTCAAAGTCTTACTACTGAATAGTCTTTAAACCGGATCCTTGATTGGCACCCAGGTTGATCTCATTTCAGGCATCCTAGAATTGGTTTAATGTTCAACATGAAGTAATAATGTATTGGTAAATCTTTGGGCCATTGCTTTGTAATAAAATGCTCCGGCTAATGGGTTTGAATATTATGGAAGCCACTTTGTGCACATAATGCCAACATTAGGTTTGTATCGGCCACTTTTCACTCTAGATTGATATGGACTAAATTGGGTGATGACATTTCATAGAATATGAATAAATCGTGTCTCGAACAGCTACAAGAACAATAAAAAGAGGAAAGAGATCTATGTGCAGACAGCAGAGTAATGATAATGGGGAACATCTGTAAGTTAAAATTTCTATTGCACTGGCTTTTTTCAGGCACTTGGAGAGTAGGAGGTGTTTTAGCAATGTCCCGCGCCTTTGGTAACCGCATGCTGAAGCAGTTTGTTGTGGCAGATCCTGAGATTCAGGTAATCCTTAAAGCCATTGCTCTCTTTAGCCTTGATGAATTTTATGTGAAGTTTCATTGTATTTTTCATTTATGATTCCCTTTCTTTGGCTGTCTGTTGATGTAATCTGATGAATGTGATGTTAAAGAAAGGTTGGCAGAGGGAGGATGGTATGACAAATTTTCAGCTCTAGAGGTCTTGATTGTGGACATGTATGAAGTTGTGAAAGATAGCTCATCCTAAATTAGGCATAGGGGGATAAAGCGGACTACCATTCAGGGTTCATTGGTCCAGGGCAGACACACGATGGAGTAGCGAACCAGAATAGAGTTAGTCACTACCGAACATGTCATTAAGATTTCATACTATGCCTATAAGTAAATAATTCAGGCAGAAAATGATAAAGTTACATACCGGAAATCAATTAAAATCTGAAAAAAAAAATGTGAAACTGAGGAAGCCAAAAAGGGGGCAATGTGAAGCTGGAATTTAAATAGTAAACATGATTTCTTAAAAAAGAGGAAATGAATAATTTGGTGAGACAACTATACAAGCTGAAGCTCACGAGGGTATGATATACGACTGATTGTCTTTGCAACAAATAGATGTTTTATTACCAAGTGTTGGTCCAGCCTTTGAAGGGTACTCGGGGGAAGACCAGTTCAGGCCTGACATCCAGTATCATTGACCGGAAGTGGCTGCACCTGATCTGAAACTACTTTATGATCCTCATCACCTGAGCCATTACCATTGCACCAAGCAATGCGATTAATCAATAGTTCTGTAGAACTTGAAAGGCTTTTTTTTTTCTTCCTGATAACTAGTAAATGACTTGAAAAAGAGAGGTCAATCCCATCTTTGAAACTTCTCTTTTGGAAAGAGGAAAATTAACATAAAAATTTAAATGACTTTTCGTCGAAGTAATTATAATAGTCATTAAAGGGAAGAATGAAAAAAAAATTTCCTTTCGTCTTTGAATTATATCAAGATTCTGTTATTATACCATATGCCCTATTAATTATAGTTTTGGACCTTTTGGTGGATATCCCAACTTTAACCCCTTTGGTAAAAAATACTGCTTGTCAATGGTGTGAGCCACTTGACTTTCAGCATGACATGATGACATAAGATATGTGCAATGCTTTAGAAGGAAATTTTGGTTACGATGCATTGTTAGATATCCAAACACACACCCTCGTAAGCAGTTGTGGAAGTGTTCCAAAACAGTATTCACTTGTATATCATAAGAGTATTATCCCATATGACCCCAGTTAATATTGTTTCGTGTGAATGCTATCGTGAACAAAATGCATTCTACTGTATGCAATTTCAAGCTCTCAAGCATGACAAATTATGGTTTGTTTTTACTACTTTCTAGGATCAAGAAATTGACGAAGAATTTGAATTGCTAGTGCTTGCAAGCGATGGACTCTGGGATGTTGTACCTAATGAGGTATGCCCTTCTATGTACGTTATCATTATGCCCTTAGGTCATCATGGGAATGTCTAACTTTCTTTTAAAACCATTACAATTGAACATCTAGAATCCTGCTCAATTTATTGATTTAAAAAACAAAGGGTCAACCCGTTGTTTCCACTCCAGTACTAATTCTCTTTAATTCCCTCAATGCTAGATAGCCTTTCATGAATTTAAATATACTCAGGTGGATCCCCCACCAATGCTCGATTACTGATCTAGTATTGAAGAAATAAAAGGGTTTAGTACTGGAGGGGGATATCCATCCACATAAGTGTCTACTGAAGAGAAGGCAGGTTTTAAAAGAGCTGATACTTTAGCATTGTTATCAGGATGCTGTGTCACTTGCACGAACAGAAGAAGAACCCGAAGTAGCTGCTCGGAAGTTGACGGAAGCTGCTTTTACTCGCGGCAGTGCCGACAATATCACATGCATTGTGGTGAAGTTTCACCACAATAAGGTAGATCCAAAGGATCCCAAGCCTGAACAAGACTTAGAGGACATAGCATGTGTATCCAACATCTAGGCAATCAAGGTGGGAATTTACAGATGCGAAAATGACCAAAGCAGGAGGTTATTTGTTCATTCCTTTATATGTTTATTGTTTTGCTCTTGTTTTTGAGAGAACTTTGAGTTGACTGTTCATTCTATGCGGCCATGAGGGATTAAATAGAACAGAATTGACTGGGTGGTAGAGTCGTGGAAACGCCTGTTTCTGAGGCTTCATCTGTGATTCTGTATACTCTTTCCGTAATTTTGAAATCATAAAAATTGTTGTTAATCTCTCTCTATCTCTCTCTCATTTTTGGATGACATGTCGAGAATATTAATTCATCTTCGACCAAGGATCAGATATGACCCATTGGCCTAACTATGATTTCGAACTCAGACGTGTATTTTATGATGCATTTATGTTCACACAGCATGGGCAGTTTGCTGTACCTGCTCATTGATGCACACTGGTTAAGCATCTGCAACAATGCTGTGTTCAACTTCAAAACATGATTTGAGTCACTCCAAAGATTATTAGTCTCTCCAGACAGGTCATTTTGATATCTCAAGAAGGCGTAGGAGCCCCCATCCACCTAATCACATGGGTGAATGTTCTAACAGAACTTATTATAGTGGAAGTTCTGGCCTGCCCGCAGGCCATTATCTTTAAGGTAAATAGTTTGCCTGAGGAGACATGATGAGATTATTGTTGAAGGTGGTTAAAACAAACTATCCATGGTTGACCTAGTGACAATCTTGTCAATGGTATGATTTTCAAAATTCTAAGGTTTTGAAAATTTTAAATATAATATATAGCATAATTAACTTGATAAATTACATAAATTCTTACAGATCGTGGAATTGTGGTTAAAAATTTTAGATAACACCAACGGTTCAAGGGAATATTCGGATAATTATTAGATTAGTCTGTATGAGTATGTATTCGAATAACAATAGTAATAGTTATTTTTTTTTCCCATGGCGTTTTCTCAAGATAAAAAGAAGGAAAAATAGAAATTATTCAAATTACTATTTTACCCTTGTACATAAATTTTCAAAAAATTATATAGAAGGGTATTATGGGAAAGAAAAAAGAATAATCCCACTAAAATGAGAAAAAATATTGAGTGTAACAGTTACATTACGTTAGTAATATCACGTAATCTAGACCAAACAAGTGAGCAAGTGAGTCTCATAAAATTCAATAATCATTCATTCATGTAATACATAACTATCTCTATATAAAAAAATAATGTTCACTTTATATATTTTATAAATTTTTTATTAGATGATTATATCATTACGTAATATTATTGACGTGATGTCAGTGTTACATTGAATATTTATCCCACAAAAAGAGCATCAATATATATATTTTTTTCACAAATGACCAAAAGAACAAGAGGAATCTTTCCCTTAACTAGGGTTAAAAATTAACCCTAGTTAAGATCATGGTTAGGGTTAACAAAAAGGTGGATGTAAAATATTTAATCCCAAGCCCATGCCTACTTTTTTCCAATTTTTGTGATATTTTTGGGGCATTTGGTTTTTCGAGTTGTTCTTAGGCTGTAAGGTGGGGTTTTGAGTTTTGACCAAAGGCTCATTTCTCCTGTGGTCTTTTCCATTTCAATTTGGTGGGGGAGAAGACAGAAGGTCAACAGTAACAACAATTACCCATTGATTGAAAATTCCCTGATCTTCCTACAGGTAATTGTTCATAATTTCGTGTTTTAATTATAATTATTCGTTACACATTGAGAATTTTTTTCTCAAACTAATTTAGGGTTTCATCTTAGAGTGTTGAATGTGAGAATTGGGATGCTGGAATTTGACGGTTACAAGTTGTTTCGTTACGTCAAATGTTATAGATCCATTGCGACTTTTATTGTTTGAATTTGATTTTTGGGTAATCATCGAATTGCGACAGTTGGGTCGTTCGTTGATTCTTCTGGGCATTTTTTGTTGCTTTGTGGTTTGTAAATTTGGTTGCTTGTTGTGGTAATTCGAAGTTGCATCACAATTAGTGATATATATTCGGTTCGTGTTCTTAAAGACTTATAATTGGAATCTAGTGGAGTGTTGGTGTGTATCGTTCCAATGCATGTGTTCTGAATTTATGTTCAGAACCGGAAAAGAATTGCATGAGACCTATATGGATTTGGCCGTTGCGAGTGGTTTAATTAGTTGTAAAAAGCAGATTGGAGTATCTGCTTTTCATGTTTAGAGAGAGTAGCTGTTTCTTGGGATGTTGGCATAGGAAAGAGAAACATGTGTTTACAAATTGATGGGGATAAATAACATTTGATGTTTTCTAAGAGAAATGATTGGGGTTTCTTTTTGATGTATGGGAATTTGAACTTCCTTAACAACTGTGCGCCCACGTACACATTTCAGAATGTAGTCGTGGAGTGGAAGATGGGACTGATTACTGTTACTCTTGTCGTGGTAGTTAGGCGAATTTGGATTTTTCGAAATATCTACCCCGTATTATGTATATTGTCCTACATGATTGTTGTTGAAATGACATTTACTTTAAGTGACACTTGTTTCCATAGCAATTCACTGGATTTAATGGAATCTTAAAAGAGATCGTAATTTTTTTATGAAAAATTCATAATTTTACCAAAATTTGAATATTGCTCAAGATTCATTTAATCGTGATAAAGTTTTGACATCTATGTTTTGTTATTGTTTTACATTATCGGGTTTCACAAGAATGCACATAACATTTTCTCATATGCATTTATTGCAAATTTCCTAGTTGAATGAACTTTCTATAATTAGATTTGTTCTCTTTTGCTGTGCATCAGGTTACCGGTACCTGATGACCGAAAGGAAAGGACTCCTGCCTTAGGAAGTGGGTGGATTGTTGCGCCCAATACTTTTGTGCTAGAATTGGGTGTCCTGATTGTTATCCGTAGCCAACCAACATAATCAATTGGGGGTGAACACTAAGAGCCACATTGGAAGTTATGGAATGCAACAGAGATGAGGCTCTCAGGGCGAAAACAATTGCTGAGGGAAAGTTAGCAGAGAAAGATTTTGTTGCTGCGAAGAAATTTGCCTTGAAAGCCCAAACTTTATATCCTGGGCTTGAGGGGATCCCCCAAATGTTGACTACACTTGATGTGTATATCTCAGCAGAGAATAAAATAAGTGGAGAAGTGGACTGGTATGGGATTCTTGGTGTAAATCCCATGGCCGATGATGAAACAGTGAGGAAACAGTACAGGAAGTTGGCTCTCGTGCTTCACCCTGATAAAAACAAATCTGTTGGAGCTGATGGTGCATTTAAGCTTCTTTCTGAGGCCTGGAGTTTGTTATCTGATAAGGCTAAGAGGTTAGCATATAACCAGAGGAGGAGCTCAAGAGGATTGCAACAGAAGGTTCCGACACAAAGTGGGGGTCCATCAGCACCGTCTAGTGTGAATGGATATCATAATTTTAAAGCCAAGGCGACTTCAAATCCAAAGACTCAGAACAGTAGTGCTCGGGCGCATCCCACCGCAGTTCCTCCTCCATCCTATGGAAGAAGCGATACTTTTTGGACTATTTGCAATAAATGCAAGATGCATTATGAATATCTTAAGGTATACATCAACCATACTCTCCTTTGCCCCAATTGTCATGAGGCTTTTCTCGCATCAGAGATGGCTCCGCCTTTCAGTTTTTCTAAGTCATCGAATTCGGCTTCTCGCCAAGTGCATCAGAATTCAAGCAATCACACATCTAGAAGTCATCCATTTGATTCGGGAAGAAATTCTGCAGCTGCTCAAAAAGCAGGACCAGGGGGGTCAGCAGGTCTTAATTCTTTTCACCACCGGAACATCCAACAGGGTCAGTTCTCTAGAACAACTGGTTTTGGTAACATGGAACCTTCCATTGCGGCAAAAGCAGCCCATGTTGTTCAGCAGGCAAATGAAAGATTGAAGAGAGAACGTCAGGAGACACAGGCTACTGCAGAGTGGGAGACACATTCGAAAAAGAGAAGCATACTGGATGAACATGGAAACTTGGCATATCAAACGGCCATGGGAACTGGTCATGTTGGCACAGGAAGTGTATCTGGAGATGGGGTCTACGGTTTTCGTGGTATAAATAATAAGCCTAACAGCACTAGAGAGTTGACACCGTTTGAGATCCGAAACATGTTGATGGAGAAGGCTCGGACAGAGATCTGCAAGAAGTTGACTCAATGGAGATCAGAAACTGCAGCTGCAGAGACAGAGAAAAAGAAGGCGAAAGAGAGCAAGAAAGAAAAAGAAAAACGTTCCCTAAAAGGTCCTGCACATGATCTGAATGGGACTGGTGTGTCTTTTGCTACCAAGACAGGAGACCAAGCCAATAAGAGTGTCCATAGAGCTACTGCTGATGGTAAAAATACAGAGGACCTTGCACCAGTGTCAATGAATGTTCCAGATCCCGATTTTCATGATTTTGACCTGGATCGGACAGAAAGTTCTTTTGAAGATAACCAGGTTTGGGCTGCGTATGATGATGATGATGGCATGCCGCGTTTCTATGCTATGGTTCATAACGTTTTATCCAGGAAACCATTTAAGATGAGAATCAGTTGGCTTAATTCAAAAACCAACAGTGAATTTGGTCCAGCAGACTGGGTAGGTTCTGGTTTCTATAAAACCTGTGGGGAATTCAGGGTTGGTAAACATGAAATTTATACGTCTTTAAATTGTTTCTCGCAAAGGGTTAAATGGAAAAAAGGTGCTCGAGGGACTGTTCACATATATCCCCGAAAGGGGGATGTGTGGGCTTTCTATCGGAATTGGTCCCGTGATTGGAATGAGCGTACCCCAGATGAAGTGATACACAAGTATGACATGGTGGAAGTGCTTGATGACTACCAAGAGGAACAAGGTGTTTCTGTTACTCCTCTTATAAAGGTTGCTGGATACAGGACAGTATTTCATCCGGATCTGGACCCTGATAAAGCAAGGAGAATTCCGAAAGAAGAAATGTTCCGATTCTCACATCAGGTCCCGAAGTACTTCCTTACAGGTCAAGAAGCTGAAAATGCTCCAAAGGGTTTCCAGGAGCTGGACCCAGCAGCTACACCTTTGGAACTTCTACAGGTAAAATTGGAAACTAATGAGTCGACAGCAAAGCAGAATGGTGGAAAGGTTGAGGACGAAGAAATTAAGGTTGGTGGGATATTTGGTGCTGCTGCATTGCCAAAGGATGAAGACATAGCCGACAATGGTGAACAAAGCAAGGAGGTGGACACCACAGGCTTTCCAAAGGAGGCCAGGAAGCAGCAATAGTAGATAGCGCGGAAACAGCTAAAGCAAAATGTGGATATTGCTAACGATACTGCAATTAGTTGACATTTGGGTATACAGGCCTGACTATTTTCGAGAAGATCTACATTTTGGTGTAAATGTGGAATCGAAATGGATATTAATGTTCTTGGTTTAGAACTTATGTAACGTTGGGCCAGTGCTAAAACTTTCACTACCCAGTTTTGGCAGCAAATTGAGGTTAGTTGGGAAGAGAAGGTAGTACATGGTGGTTGTTCCTTATAACTTCAAAGGCAAATGCCTCCCCACCTGCTGGATAGGCTTCCGACATTACAGCTGTATACTTCTGTTCCTGCTGGATCCTTTGATCAGTTTTCCTTTCCCCATAGCAAGTAAATTGCAACCTTTAGATCTCTATATCCATCTCAGAATGGCCTTTCTCCTTGCAATCTTAAAATGGGTAACAATTTTCAGCTTTTGTTTAAACTTGCTTCTTGGTGGCATCATTATGTTATAGATTGGAATATAATCATTCAGTTGCTTTTTTGAATAGGATTTTTTGGGTGATTTATGGATGTTTATCAGGTGTCTTGGTTTAGTTACCATTGGGGTGGGCCAGTCACGATTCGCGTCTACTTGAGGACTGGGTCATTGGTTTTGGAAGGTCATCCCAAAGAAACCATTGCAGATAGTGCATTGGGCTGTTCTTAATGGGCAAAGTCAGGCCTATCCTTAGGCAAAAGGAATGTCTATGGTCCTAACCATCGGGCTAATGGCTTTCGTATCAGCCCTGGCGTAGTTCAAACCCTTGTCGGCTTCTCTATCTCTGCCCTTTTGTGTGAAGAACATTATTTCCGTTACTATTTCATTGTGCCATATGGATTCGTTTTCTTACCATTTTCCTTGTCATGAGATCTAGATTCGGGCAGTCTCGTAAGAGTTATCGGTTGTATCTTAAATCTCTCTATCGATCTTCCTGCTAGCAGTCTTTTGGTATCGCTTTTGTAACGTTACCTGTCCGTGATATCTCTCTTCTTTTTAGCGAATATCTGTTCAATTAATCTTTAAGCTAATCATTCCTGTTCCATTTGAAACTCGACTTGTAGTGAGACTCTACTTTAGATCGTGCGAGCTTAGTTTGTGAATGCTTGTTTTTTTGCCAGCAAAAGCCCATTGGAGCACTGAACGAGAACCCATTTTACAATATTTGCGGCCTACCTCATTTCCACGTCAGATCAATCAGCCCATGTAGGGTGCCACGTGGACTGATTGGGTGTGATCATTTACCTAGTAATAATTAAGGTGCATATCTATAACAGTAATGATACACTGACCAAATTTTGAGCCCAAATGACATGACAGCTGAGTTGGGCTTCTTTATTTGGTGTCATGTCATTTGGGCCCCAATAAAGATTCCAAATGACATACTGTCATGTCATTTGGGCTCCAAATTTGATCTCAAAATTTGGTCAGTGTAGCATTACTCTTGCCCGAATTTACTAAAGTTAGAGTATCCATAAGTGTGGTGTCGGTGGAAGAGTCTTCGATAATTAAGTTAATTTATCGAATCTGAACATGATAAGCATATAATTAATCGAGTAGGAAAAAGTTTTGGGGAAGTGTTTACATACCTTGTTCCAGTAGAGAGAGAGGTTTCCTTTTTATATAAAGAGTCTGATTGAATAGTCGGAGATGTGTCATCTTGTTTGTGGGTTGTGGATTTTTGTAATGTGAATGGTTAGATGAATTTATATAAAATGTTGTGCCCTTGTTAAAAATACCCCAAAAATCATGTTCATTAAAACCAAAGAAAAATTAAATAAAAAAAAAGTGAAAGGAAAAGTTTTTTTTTTGGTTTAACGATCAAGGATGTTTAGATTAGTTTACACGTATCTCGACTAATCTCCATTTTTGATTCGATCAAAGGCAGGTCATCCACGTTAAAATTAAGATATTCACGAGAAATAAATCTCTTATTACCTGATCTCAAGAAATCGTCAAAATTTAAATTCAGAACGTGTGAATATTATAATAGGTAAAAGTATGATTACTAGTCAACTAGGTGACTAATAAGTTAGCTTAATAAATTTAATACAGGGCTGTTTTGGTCATTGTGTAGCTATATTAAGCATATGCTTTAATTCTAGATTTGCATAATTCTGTCTGGGAGAAATAAGTGCAGAAGATCGCGAATATGACAATTTTCACAAAATTTCCCAACCCCTCCTAATTCCTAAACCCTTTCCACTATCTATAAATACACCGCCTTCCGTTACATTCTCTCTTCTTCTTCTTTTCTCTCTCTCTCTCTCTCTCTCTCTATCTTGCAAAGTTTTTCGAGCTCATTAGTTTTTCAAGCTCTCCGGCCAGCGCGGCTGAGATTTTCCAAGCAGTAGCAGAAGATCAGTAAGTTTTCTGTCTATTTCTCATGATTTTTCTATGTCCAGCTCTATGTGTACGTGTGTTTCTCTCTCTAAAACTTTCTCCAGAAGTTACCCTGTTCCTGAAATCCCAAGGAGACCAATATGATGTGCGTGCCCCATTTTGCTTCGATTTCACCCTGCATGTGCATTTATGAAATGAAATCTCACTCAAATCTAGATAAAAAATTAATAGTATGTGCACCTTATTTTCAAATCTGTTTTTTTCACATACATCCATACATTTTGTTCTCAATTTTCCGGTCGTCATGCACCGATCATCCTTAACGGCGATGATTGGCGACAGTTTGAGCCGCGGAAATGTTCTTTCAAATTCAGATCTAACATGCACTTTTTTGCCGGTGACGTCGGTGGATACCTCACTCCGATAATGTTCGACGTTTAACCGGAATTTGTCTTAGTTTATTGTGTTCTAATAGCATTTAAGCGTCAAACGCTGCGTGTTATGAGGCGCAGGAGTCCAGGAACAAACGAAAAAGCGGTTGGTGTTCGTTGTTTCTTTAACGGAGGATCAAATCAGAGCCGTACTTCTCGCACGCGAGTTTAATGCGCGTGTTCGAATTGTTCCTACTATTTGTGTACGTTAAATTCACGCGCAATGTTTTTTTTTTCTATACTCGCACTTGATGTGCTTTTCCTCCAGTTACTTCATCTTTCCCGTGAAAGGCCGATTCGTGTGGTATCAGGAATGTGAGCCGTACACGTGGTCTGTATAAGGGGGACTGGGCCAGAAGGCCACTTTTGACCCAACAGGCCCACAAAAGTACAAACCGCTTATATACTTCACTGATGGAGAAGGGTTTGTCAATCCCAGGAATTGACGGTTCAGATTTAATCGTGGCGATGTGAAAGCGTGTTCAGAGTCTTCAGACTTCAGAGGGTCCACCGACTAGACTGGTGTAACCGTTAAAGTGCCCGAACCTTGACCGCCTCCCATGTACTGTCGCTTTTGCTGAAACGACCTTAAACTTGAAAAACGGTCACGACAAATCCTGATGGTGAGTGGTTTGGCGACAACGTTGCATGCACATAACATAGCCGTACCAAACCACTGGCCCTGATGGCGAGTGGTTTCGTTCCAAAGTTTTTTTTGTTATTATGATAAAAATTTACTCTTTTTTGTTTTTTTTAAATGATAAGAGTATTTATATCAATTTACGTGCACTTTATTAATTTTATCATCGATTTAATTAAATGGAGGATATCTATGTCGTGATTAGAATATTCATTAGAGATAAATTTCTCATAGTATGACGCTAATATAGATATTTACGTTTACAATTAGTCCATGTTTGAGTTATCTTGAGATTAAAAAAAAATTTACTTTACAAGTAGCTAAATATTTACAGAAAATCCTCCAATATATGGTTACTGATTTTCTCTAAAGATTTTATTTATTTAGATTTTGTTTCCTAAAAATTTAACTAATATGTTCGGGGCAAGTTAGAAACAATGAAAACAAGCACAAATTTTTTTCATAAAATCAAGGAAAATCGTAAAAGTACGTTATTGGAATGCTTCATAAACTTAAAATAATCAAATTGGTTAGATTGTATCCAGACTCGTTAATTACTCCTTTAGTTTGTAGTTTCCCTCTTTTTCTTACCACTTCTATAGTGTTTGCGAATTAATAGAACATCTTCCGGTTACCTCCTCCAAAATTGCAAATATCAAGTTTGGATAGAGAATTAAATAAACCAGCTGTCAGTCAGTCAGCCTGTCCTGGACAAACCATGAATTCTTGTTATAAAAAAATAAGAACTTGGAGATCCAGCACTGCTGTCTTTTGCGTTTAGCAAAACAAACGGCGTGATTCTCGACAAACTAGTCTCTTATTCGTTGAAAATCAAGATGCATTTCTACCTTTCCTTTCTTTAATAAATTCACTAATTTGTACTTTTGTATCAATCTATATAATAAAGTATTGTATCGATTAGTGGACTTATATGAATTATGATTCATAAATAACGTTATGGTCTGTGTCCTAGGATTATATTCCACTTCCAGTTCCAGGTATGATCTGTGGACCCTCGTCCTTTGTTCTGTGTCTGTGCGTAGGGGACTTTACAGTCGCTTTCTCACCCGTCCAAAGCGTATAGTGACTCGTCGTGGTCCTTGCAATACCCAAATGTCCAACCTTCTCGATCATCGTCTCCTTAATCTGACACCTAATCTTTGTCTGTTTGCACTTTCTGTCAAACATTAAAATTTGCCCCAGGGCCATGTTTTCTCCTGTTCACACTTCGGTTTCACAAGTCAAGCCACACACTATCCAATTTTTCATTCTGTAATCTATAATAAGTTTCTTAGCAGACCAAAAAACAAAAAAAATCTATAATAAGGTTGTTATCGTTATTAATTAATCTATCACATTATACGTATCAAATCAGTATCAAATCAATATATGTAGTTGGATTAGTGGGTTTGTTCAACCGCTTTTAACATACTCTATTGATCCAACTATTTACATCAATTTAATAATTTTTGTTAGATTATTAGACTTGCACATATTATTACTTTAAAATCATTCTTAATTTAGCAATTTGTAGGATACCGTAGTTTATTGTATACATGTCACGTTTATCCTTTTTTCATGGTAACATGTGTAGTTGTGATTACATTTGAACACAAGTTTTGGCTTGCTTCACTCTGGAAGCACGTTCAGCTCATGAGCTTGCAGTGACAAACATAACCCCTATGTTGCCACCTAGAGTTTTTGTCCCCAAAAGTTCATTGTTTCTTCAACCTACACACGGCTCTTTTTTGGTCGTGTATAATTGAATGTTATCGTCTCTTGTTATATTTTAGTCATATATTCTTAGAATTCACATCATTTATAGTCAGGTTGGTGTTAATCCCTTTCCAAATTGTAACGCTTATGATCTAAAACTCAATAACTCTAAACTCATACCTGCTAACTTCGTCGGTTATATGTCAAATTCATGGATCTTGTTAAGAATTATTAATGTTAGTGTAGTTGGAGCACATTTTGCAGTACTTATATTTTTTTAATTTCTAAGATTTTGAACACTTCAGTACAATACATTTTTAAAATTTTATTTGACCAAATAACATGTTTATTTAATATGACTAGGAGGAGCTGATAGCAATTCTTTTACAATCATGCAATCCCTGCGTTAGTTTTGGGACCATTTTTTCTTCAATTGGGTGAAGGCTGTCTTTTTCTTCAGGTACTGGACACAATCCGGAGAAATTTGTTTTATTGTTTGTAACCGCCATTGTTTTTGCCAAATCAGTTTACATCACATGAATCATTCCTACATCTTCCATAAATTAATTAATCATTTGTTAAAGTGATGCTTTCATATCCATGACATTTTTCCCTCATAGGTTGATTGAATTTACTAGAAGGAAAATCGTTTCCGACTTCTTATTTTTGGTCACTTTTTGGACGATTCTTTCTATTCTTACCACACTAATTACAAGAAGTAATAAGCTATTTATTTATTTTTTCGAAAAGTAAATACACTATTTATTTTTCCTCTTTTTGTTGGAAACATGGTTTTGGTCTAAATGGCATTGGATTTTTACTGCAAGATCAAAATATATGCTTTTTTTATTAGTTATTACCACAAGGGACAGCAATTTTAGAAATCACCCCACATAGATATACCAATGGAATGAAAATTTCTAAATATGTTCTATTCTAACACATGCATATGTCCAAGTTATAGAAACTTAACTTGTGCGGTGCTATATCGAAAAATAAGTGTCGGCCGTAAGTTTTTTTGAGACATTTGCAGTCATTGGTGGTGAAATAAAGTGAAATTAAAAAATAATAAAAAATTTGCACGATTTACTTTGTGATAAGCCAAAAAAATGAAAAATATGATATTGAAAAATAACCTTAGTATCATAGTCTAACCCTTTAGACATATAACACTCTTTTTGGAGGTGATGATCACAGTAATGTACTAAAAACTCTATATTTCGTTGATCTCAAAGGCTGTTCTTTTTATCTACTTCTTACTCTTGATCATGATTCAAGCCATCTGAGTTAGCTAAATCAGTTGATTGAAACCCTACTGAAAACTTTCCATTTTTGCCATGTAATGTCGAGTCATCGAATTTTTTTATATGATATTTAAATGTCCATTTGCTGTCTTCAATTGTTTTACATGTACTTGCATGCACATCAGATCTTGTTTTGCAATTGACATTTCTGAGTAATTTAACTATTTTCTTCCCGAGAGGATCTAAGGCAAAGATTTACACACACTTGTAATGTATGGACCATAATGCTTTTCAAGATTCATGGACAATAATGTAATCCATTTGCTATGCTGTGAAAATGACAACGCTGAATTGCCATCGGTTGCTTATATTATTGATTGGATTAGCAACAAATAAACCCAATCTCTGTCCCTCTGTGCATGTATGAGTTTACCAGACAGTGAAATTTTGAAGTTCCAAGAAAAGCCTTCTATTTTTTTTTTCTTGGTAATTGAGTGTATCATGTTTGAGACAAAAACTTCTATGCACTCATACTTCCGTGCTATGGCATTGACTCATCAACTAAGTAATTGTCTTCAACGATTCCCAACAAATGCAAGTGATTCTTCGCACAGAGACTCGTAAATTATCATAAAAACAGTTTGTCCTTTGCAAAATTTGAAGCTTCTCAACTTCAGATCTCGTTCGATCAAGTTGAATAACAGCACAGTAAATTTTTTATGCTGAAATTTGATCAATTCAAACCTAGAGTGTCACAATAAAGTTATTTTCTGCTATTTTAACCTCCTAGATGCTATGAAGCAACTGACTGGATGTGAGACAAAAGTGGGCCTCAAAAACTTACAAATAACAAACGGCTCTTACCATCCTTGCAGATTAATGCTCAGATTAAACTCAGGTTGTTGACTTGGCCTAAAGAAAAGTATCTCGGCTGCTACTTAGTGATGTTCTGACGGGAGTATCATGAATGATTCATTGTTTCAAGCTTTTTCTTTTACCTTAAATTTGTGGGACCCACTTGTTATACAATACATATTAAAGTTTAGACAAACCCACTTTATCGGTAGTGTGGGCTGTGTGCCATAGGTGTTTTGCTGAGTAGTGATGTTGACATCTAATGTTCTTGTTTGCTTCTTCGCTTATATATGTAGCTTGCCAAAGTTCTAAACAACTCTGATTTTATTGCAGGTGATCAAGTCACACAAGAATTGCTGTTTTGTGGACTTCAGCTCCTATGCAAAAAATTGAAGCAATGTATTTTCTCTCTCTATCTCCTCCATAGACTCTAAATATATAGTGTATTTTAGGAAAATTGATTTTATCCCAAGATTCTGAATGCCATGGAAGGATCATTAATGGAGTTTTATCATTATTCATGGGATATTCAAAAGTTTATCCCTTCTCCTCCCATCAATGAAGTGGAGGACTTATCTTATTTTCGATTTCACTAGCCAGATAAAAAAAAAGGGGAGAGAGAAAGGAGAGCTTATATTTTTTGTTTGTTGATTTCTGGTAGATGATGAGGGAAAGAATTTCTAAGCTCTACCAGGCAATGGGTTTTCAGAGATGGCTTGCCAAGACGCACGATATTGAGTCCATCTCGAAGGCAAGACATGATAAGAGCAATGGTGATCACACATCTGCAAACCTGTGTGGTCATTACCTTGATCTCAATGCTGCTAGTGCAAATTATAATACTTGGTTGGTGAGTTTTGATAATTTTATAGTACAAGATTATATGGTTTATAACTTCTTTACATGCATGACATTCACACACATATGCCCCTCACGCACACACAGTATGCATCCTATCTCAAGGTAATTGGGAAAAGTGAAGAAAAAAAAAAAGAATCGGAAATCTTTGAATTTAGTTTTGAGTTTAATAAATATTATTAAGCTCAATTAACTTAATTTGTTTTTTTTTTCAGAATGAACATCCTTGTGCGCTTGGCTCATTCAAAGAAATGATGAGTGATGTTAAAGGGAAGCGAATCGTTGTGTTTCTAGATTATGATGGCACTCTCTCACCGATTGTAAATGATCCTGACCGTGCTTTCATGTCCACTTCGGTAATTAATTAGAATCTCATCTTTTTAATGTCCTTGCACATATTACAAAATTTGACCTGCACCCCATCTATGCTATCATTTTTAAAAAGCTACCATACCCCCACCAGCCACTTAGGAAGTAAATATACTACTTGCTAAACCACCATCCTCTAAAAACTTAAATTGTTAGAGAGGATTGTGATATAAGTATTTGTCTAATACAAGTTCCCGTGTTGTTGATCACTCTTTGAAAAAAATATGTAGATGCGTTTGGCTGTTCGTGAAGTTGCCAAACACTTTCCAACAGCTATAATAAGTGGCAGGAGCCGAGACAAGGTAAAGTGAATATGTTCATTGTTTAGTTCTATGTATCGCCATTTGCCAAAGGAGTCATTTGCCCCCTTCATGACTCAAATCTGAAAACGTCCCTCTCTTTTCATGTACACTGTGTATTTTCAGGTGTATGAATTTGTTAAACTAGATGAAGTATATTATGCTGGCTCCCATGGGATGGATATAATGGGACCACCGCTGCAACTGAAGTCTTATGATGGCAAGTACCAAAACAAAGCCCTTGATACCAAGGTTAGTATGCTTGAAATCATCAGTAAAAACTAATTGATGGTTGGTTTGATTCGAGTACATTCATCGAAGAGAAACTGAAATTTCAGCTATCCAATGCATTCCAATTTTTCGTATAGAATCTAGACATTTATTTATTTTCCAGTATGTTAACACTGTCGCTTAAAATCTTGCAGGGCAATGAGTTTACCATCTTCCAACCTGCTCAGGATTTTCTGCCTGCAATTAAAAAGGTATTTGACCTTTTGTCCGTAGTGTATGAAAGGTTTACTTGATATTCTAGCATCAATCCTTCAACCCCTATATATATTCTCAAAAATGCAAAGGAAAGTTGGCGCCGTTGCAAATACGCCATTTAACAAGCTTTTTTGGTTGGGAATTATGACTTTGTGAGCTATTCCGCCTTGAAGTTGCTTCTTTGTTATTCATTTTTTCCAGTACAAATGGAATTATAGCTTTTCTGTAATAATAATAATCAATTTCTTCTTGAACTCTTCATGTCCTAATCCCATACACGGTTGGTATCAGATGTTAAAGGAATTGGAAGAGAGAACCCGTAACATACAAGGTGTAATGCTAGAGGACAACAGGTTCTGTATCTCTGTGCATTACCGACATGTTCAGGAAGAGGTAAATCAAAAAAGTTCATTTTGTCATTCTTGTTTTCAGTCTAAGTCAAGAAAACCTATAGCGAAGTTGATCCTTATTAATGTCCAGGATTATGGCACATTAGAAGAGAGGATACAGTCAATACTTACCAAGTTTCCTCGCTTTCACATGACAAGGGGTAAAAAGGTTTTGGAAATTAGGCCATCCATAGAGTGGAACAAAGGCCATGCCTTGGAATATCTACTCGACACTCTAGGGTTTGCCAACTCCACTAACGTTCTTCCATTGTATATTGGAGATGATCGAACCGACGAAGACGCTTTCAAGGTACGAGTCCAAAGTCTATGGAACCCAAGTCGGTACCATTCTGAAAAAAATTAAGAAAAATGACAACTCAATTGGATCGAAGTTATGGATCAATGGGTGTTATTAGCATCGATTCTAATCAATCTCATTGCGTCGTAATTTGATGCATTTGAGTCATAACTTTTTGCTCTACTCAAATATGGACAATATATATAGTTTGGTCAAGAGGCTTGGTGATGTTCAGCAAACTAATACTAATTAGAAAACTGTTATTTTTATAACAAGTGCAGGTTTTAAGAAAGAGAGGAGAAGGGTACCCAATTATTGTATCCTCCACCCCAAGGGACACCATGGCTTCATATTCTCTACGAGACCCATCTGAAGTATTTTCTTTCCTGATACGTCTGGCAAGATGGGGATCAAAAACCTCTTCTCAGTAGGTTATTTGTTGAAGACTTGGTTTTTTCTATTACAACTGGATCTTGGTCTTGCACATACATCCGTAGAGAAAAGTTTCAGAGATAGGTACAGGAGGAGATAATAGCCAGGATTATTCTGGCATTATAAATTAATTATCAGGCGTTTTTTTATATACGCCGCCATTATGCCTTTTTCCCATATAAATGACAGTCTATGTAGTGACAATATTTTTTCCAGTTGGAATATAATTTATGATTTTGTATTTTCCCAAAATATTATGTAATGCCAGCAAATTGACATGCATGGATGGAATCGGCAAGTGTAAATGTTAATAAAGGTTGAAATATTTTTTAACATATGGAAAACAGTTCGAGAAGATAAAGTTCCGTACAATTTGATAAAAGTCTTATACACTTAGATTATTTTTCTACTACTGCTTTTGGCTTGGTCAAACTAAATGAGTCTTAGCTGTTGTGGAAATTTTCTCAACAGCCAAACAAAAATGTTGATTGTCATACTTATATTCATACCGATTTCTTCCCCCCCACCCCTTAACACCACACCGCACCAAAATAGTTGTTTTCTTATCTTTTCACTAGGGTATTCAAATTTTCGATTACTAATAATTTTTTATCCTACTCGATTTTATTCAACCCTATTGACCGGGTAGGATGCGGAATACCCATCAAATTTCTATATTTCATATGATTTAAACCTAAAATAGTTGTTATTGTATTTGTGCAACAATTATGATGGATTGATGTTTATGTCTTGAGTTTTCTTGTATTTTTTTGTAATTGTTATTGTAATTGTTTTAGGTTTTAGTGTTATTAGTTTATTGTGTTGTTAAATTGATGCAGATTATTTAATTGAATTGTTAAAATGATCCAAAAATTAATAACTACATAACGTGTTCACCTGATTTCCTACCCGATTAATTTAGACGGAAGTCAGGTAGGAATACTACACTTGATTGAGTAGGGTAGACCAAGAAAAAATTCTTTCGCAAAGTATAGGGTAAGAAGATGGAAGACCATATTTCCTACCTGTAAAGTAGGGTGAACACCTCTACTTTTCACTATGGGAATTTCAATAGTACCGTCGGTGATACCAGTGCCGAAAGTTATAATTTTGTAAAGTTAAGTTATAACTTTTTTAAGGTGTAAGTTATAAACTTCAAATGGCATGACCGATTATGAAATGTTAAGACCAACATCGTATTTTTCATAAACGATCATGACCTCACTTAAGAAATTGTAATTTTTTCAAATGGCATGACCGTTCCTCTGCTGTTTGGCTTCTAACATCACCGTGTGCTGTTAATTAAAAACGGTGCCGTTTCACAGCATGGACCCACAGAATTGGCTTGTCAGCATCCAAACGACACCGCTCCATGATAAACTCTTTCAACGACGCCGTTAGCTATCCTTCACAGCAATAAATCATTCGAAAGCCTCTCGGCCGGTTTCCCACCATAAAAAAGTGTTTTAGTTTTACCCAACCCTCCAATGTATTCTCTCGCCCCAAAATAGTCCGTCGTTGTACTCAAATCTGTGCAACTTAGAGTCAATAATCCATAAACTCAAACATGGGGAATCAAAATCTATTTGCATCATCCAAACCTGGGACAAAAAGGAATGGATAGAGAATGTGACTTACTGTAATAAAAAATTATTGCCCTAAACTTTTAAAAATTTTAGAGTTTGAAATTGAACAATCAAACCTAGGTCTTGATATTTAAAAAAAAAATTTGAACAGAAGTTGACCACTACCGGCATCGGAATGTGAGCAACGAGCTATCGAAGTTTCAATAGCACAGGTGGAAAGCGAAGTTTTGGATCAGAATTTTTGTGGAAAGACGAAGGGTGTGTTTGTTAACCCAAATTCAGCACTTAAAATGAATGTATTCAGCACTTATTAATTAAGTTCGTTTGATAATCAAAATTTAAACTCTCTTAATATGTTAAGTGTTACTTAAAAATAGACTACACTATTAAGTAGGAGATCCCTTACTTAATTTTAAAAGCTGAAAGCGCTCAGCAAAATCATCTTTAATAATATTTACAATATAACAATTATACCCCGAAATATTTTATAATCCTATTAAAACTCTAATTAGTCTTCTCTTCAAGACTCCTAACCTATATATTCTCCTTGTCGATCTTTTTTTTTTTTTTTTCTTTCTCTTGTCTTCTCTAACAAAAATATACATACATAATTATAATTACACACACTGCACACACGCATTGGACACACTGCACACACACAATTACACACAGACAAATGCACTGTTAGGATTTGAATCGCTTTAAACCCACAGACAAACACACACAATCGAAGAACAAACCAAGAACATAAAGCAATAAGAAACAAGAAAGAACAAGACACACGGATTTTACGTGGTTCGGCAATTTGCCTACATCCACGAAGCTGCAGGGATTTTACTATTGAGAGAGAGGATTACAATGACGGTTGTACAATGCACTAATTAACCCTAATCACCAAGGAGCAGTATTTATATGTCCTGCGCATAGGCCCAAGCCCAATAGAAAATTTTTCCCAGGGGTGTTGCCCCCGGACATCCACAAATCCTTCGCTCCATGGACTAAGCCTCATTAAATTTCCCATTAAGATCCACGCAACATTATTTCGGGTCGGGTCATCATCCGGGTCACACACACACAAAAACTAGACTCCACAAAGAAAACCCAACATGCACTGCACACACACACACGCGCGCGTGCACACATATTATTAATGAAATCTAATTTATTGCATTTTTTCAATATTATTTGATTATTTTTTATTTATTGTTTTTTTTTTTTATTAGATGTTGTTGTTAACTTATTATGTTATTCAATTTTTTATTGTTCACTTATTGTGTTATTCAGATGTTATTTATTTATTTATTTTGATCAAATATTTGTTAAATGTAGACTACAATATAATAATAGTGATTATGATTTATGTTATGACATATTTTATAAATATTTTTAAATTAAAGAGTGGAAGAGTAAAACTGAAAATTAATTTATTTTCAGACATCAACTCTGTGTAGTTATCAAACAGTTTAGTTTAATTGAGTACTTAAATTTCAGGAAATACCAAATAGTCTACAAATTCAACATTCAGCTTTAAGATTTCAACTTTCAGACTTCAGCTTTCAATTTTATCAAACACCACCGAAGATAGCGTATGGAGCGATTTGTTAATTTAAGGGAAATTTCAGCTACATCCCTTCTAGTTTATCACATTTTCAAAGACATCTCATCTATTTTCAAAATATCACTAACACTATTTCTAGTTTATATTTAAATATCACTGACACCACATACTGTTAAATCACTATTTTTAACAAAAAAAATTCATCTAAAATATCAAAATTGCCCCTACGTAAACCCCAAATAATATTTCTACATAAAATTCGAGTCGATTAAAATTTATTTTTCTATATATTAAAATTCGAACAAATTAAAATTTATTTTTCTTCATATTAAAATTTAAGCCTATTAAAATTCAATTCGAGCTGATTAAATTTTATTTTTTTTACATATTAAAATTTGACACTATTAAAATTCTTTTTTTATGTATTAAAATTCGAGCCGATTTGAGCTCTAGTTGAGCTGTTAGTGTCAATTAAAATTCATATTTTTTACTTATTAAAATTCGTGTCAATTAAAATTCAATTCAAGTTGATTAAAATTTATTTTTTATGTATTAAAATTTGAGTCAATTAAAATTTTTATTTTTTTTATGTATCAAAATTTTGGCCGATTAAAATTCAATGTGAGTTGATTAAAATTTGATTTAAACCAATTAAAAATTATTTTTAATTGGTTCGAATAGAATTTTAATCGACTTAAATTTTAATACATAAAAAAATATAATTTTTAATCGACTCGAATTTTAATACATAAAAAATAAATTTTAATTAATTCAAATCTAATTTTAATCAACCCGAATTTTAATATGTAAAAAAAATTTAAATAACAGATGGGGTCTCATTGAAATATGTCTATCTAGAGGGGCGTAGATGAAGTTTTTGTTAAAATATATTATGGGCAATTTAGTAAAATTATATTATAGTTAACACTTTTAATATGACAAGAGGTGTCAATGAAGATTTTAAAATTAAAGAGGGTGTCCTTAAATATATGATAAATTAGAAGGGGTGTGACTGACATTTTCCCTTAATTTAATAGGCTGAGAGGTTTTCAAATAGTTTATTGCTGTGAAGGGTTGCAAACGGCGTCGATTGGAAGAGTTTACCATGGAGCGTTGTCGTTTGGATGCTGACAAGCCAATTTTATGGGTCCATGCTGTGAAACGGCACCGTTTTTTTATTAACAGCACACGGTGCTGTTAGAAGCCTAACAGCAGAAGAGCCATGCCCCTGGTTCAAGTCCCACGCATATATATATGCATTGACATTCTGTTACCATGTCAGATCAATTAAATATAAAATTTAATGTATATATATAAATTTTTAAATACATTTTTCTTACAAGTTAGCTTTTAATGAGAAGAAGTTACATCTATAAGTTCATAATCATTTGTATCAAAGTTAATTATTATATTGAGTATGGGATCTAACTCAATATGTGGTGCGACTCTCTTCAAAAGGGGCGACCTAGCAAAAGGTTTTTTGAGAAAATAGATAGATCGTATGTATGAACATGCTACTATCTCATTGAATATTGATACGTGAGTAAAGCTAAAATGTGGTGAAATTTTGCAATCCCATATTAAAAAATTAAATACACATTTCCCTGATTTTATGGGAAGTTCTACCCATTAATTCATAACAATAACACATTCAAGGGAATAAAGTCTTTATAATCCAGCATTTCAAAAACTGTATGTCGTTAACGTTTTGTGACTGAGGGTGAGGATAATGTATCAGGCCCACCTCATTCATTGGATGGACTTGTCCAAAGCTGAGTGCAGAGTCCAGCTTTGGATCCAGTCTTCTTATTGGTGGCCCAATCTAGTGGTAAGCTTGCCTTGGTGCAGCTCTAAGGCCCCCTTCAATGAATAAATATTGGATGTCACGATTATACTACGTTATCACGTTGATATGGTGTAATCATCAAATAATAAGATAGATCTCACATGAATAGTTATTACATGACATAGATGAATGATTATTTATTTATGTGGGATCCACCTACCCACTTGTTATTTTATTATTAGACGGTTACACTACGTCATCGACATGTCATAACCGTGACACCCAATATTTTCTCCTGTTCAAGGCCCGGCGGCATCCACAGGCAAAGTTTGATTCCACTTGTCCCTCTCTTTGAGAATTCTATTACGTCGTCTTTCGGACTTTTCTTTATTTCCTTGTGAATATTTTGTCGTCTGTTATAAATACAAAACTTTATAATAGATTTATGATACTTCCCACTTTTTGCAAAACTTTTCGTTTTTGTCCTCCTTAGGTAAACAAAGGAATGATCAAGTTCTCATACGGGGATCTTTCATGTAGTTTGGCTTATTCTCTGTGAATATGTATAGGAAGCAGTAGGACAGATATTCTCCTTGGGCTCGTTTGCTTCGAGTATAAGGGTGGTACAAGATAGTGGTATTAGGAAAATAGTACGTGGGGCCTATCTTATACCTTGTTTGTTGGGCTTTTTTTAGTCGGTATTAATTTTCGGGTCATAATACTGACCCGACATGAACAGTGCAAATAATCCATTGTACAAGGTGCTGTTCAATACCACCTACCCGGTGGTATAATATCTCGGTACAAATTTGATGGAGGTATTAAAGTATAAAAAGACCCAAATGCCCTCATCTACAATGCCTTTATACTGAAGCCGAAATTGTTGACTTTGGATTATAAGGTTAAAATTGTCTTTTTATAGAATAGTTGCAATTGTTGACTTTTTTAAATAGGTATTACACAAATAATGTTTGTGACAAACAAACAAGGGGAATGATGAGATTATAGTTTAAGACCGGGTATAATATACCATTGGATAGGAGTGGAATGAAAATGATGTCTAATACCACCCAAATTTAATACTCGAAGCGAACGGGCCCCTTGGGTACTATTATGGTACCGAAATATGTTTTTTGATATCGCATTTTCACTTTATATTCAATAAAAATATATCACGTCTAAAATTTATTATTTTGTTATTTTTTTAGTTAACGGTTATAAACCATTTAAATCAAAATCAACAATTCCTGAACAATTTGGGCACGGTACCGTAACCTTATACTTTTTCCTTAAAGATCTCTAATATGATTATGATCTATGAGGTAAAATTGTACTTGTAAGATCATCTATTTTGGATTAAATTCTACTTCTCTTTGTTCTTTTCTTAGGACTTATGTTTTACTATTCTTTCGAGTGATTCATTCGGATTTCATTGTAATAGTGATCATATACTATATTTTTTTGTCCTGATCCACCCAGAATGTTACTATCTTCATGATAGAGATACATCTTCCTTTGACCAAGTTTGGGGTTTGAATCAAGAGAGAATTTTGGCCATGGCTGCTGATAATTACCACTTTAAATCAAGGGTGGTCATCACTTGTTCCATAGGAATAGCTTGGATTTCAACCAAGTCAACATTTTCACTGGAATTTAATTCTACTGTATTTACACATCGATCCCATGAAATATTCATATTTATGATATGCCTCAGTTACTGAAACTAGTCTTTATTTCATAGCAGCGGCATTACAATTACAGAATCAAAAATTACTATTTGTTTTATTAACATGGTAATGATGACGTGATATTACCGTTACACTCTACATTAGTGAATTCCTACAATAGTTTGAGATAACTGTACCACGGTGGAGATTGTATCAATGCACATCTCCTCAGCAATTAATGACCTTTGCAGGGCATTTATTGAGCTATACCGAGCACTCATTGTATTGACACTAAACATGTAGTTTGCGTGCCCCCAAGAAATCCACGTTAGTAAGGGTGCATTTATCCGGATTTCTTGAGATTCGAGATACATTCTGATGTAACTTGTTTATAGAATCAATCATTTCCCCATGACTTGTTGCGTCATGATGAATGCACATCCTTGTCTCGCGTTAAATGCTCGACCCCGGGATACACCTATTTTCCTTCGCATGCTGGGGGCACGTCCCTCCAAGTTTTGTCCTCGTGGCCGATCAATTCTCTCGGTGTTTTACTATTTGTGTCCACGTGTCATACTCTAATACGAGAATCGTTTTATATCCCCTTACCTCCAATATTTTCTCCTTCGTCAGAATGGTTTTCTTTCGGCTGGCACAATACATATTGAATTGGTCTTGATTGCAATAGAATCAACCCAAGTCAGCGAAAACGTTGGGTTGGGAATAAAGCCACAACCACCTTTATTCCTAGTCTTTTTTTCCTTCAAAAAGTGCATGCTTTTTTCTTTTTTTTTTGCCAGTCCTTATTCTTGAAGTGGTTTGATGACTCTTGAACCATCTCATGTTTGTAGGATTGCATTAATGCAAGCTAGTTGGTCCTAGATTTTAATATGTTTTGGTTGCTTCTTAGATTCATTTTGGCATTGATTCTCAGATGAGGCTATGGTTTATTGGTCCTTGGGGTCCAATAAAGGATAAATTTTAATTCAAGAATATAGTCAAAAAAGCAAGCAATCACTTCTCATTGAATATGATACTAGTATATTCTTTGTAGAAATCTTAGTTTATTACCACGGTCAGTTGTAACTTTCACTCTCACCGCCGGTTGATCAGGATAGGGCCTAAATTGTGGCCCTCGTCGTGATGAAATAATTGACTATTATGTCCTCTATCGTCTATAGAGCAACTGTACAATTTAATTATCCGAACTAAATTGATGAAATCACTTGGATAGGAAGGATTTACAGTGCGATGCACGGAATTCGCACACATCCCTTTCCCAGCCCGTCATCCTTCCCTTTCCTTTTTTTTTCATCATACTATTAGAAAAGATAGAAAAAAATGAAAAGTTAGTATGGCAAAATAATTATGAACAGTAATAGTAATATGAAACATGTGTTATAATATAATTGATCAAAATTATTTATAATAATTAAAAATGTAACACCTACAAATATATCATTTTTCGTAGTTGGTCAATGTATAATGAACGCATGAACAACACGTGATTCTAATGTCATAAGTATTATAATAATGTTCACTCTACGATTGAGTAACTCATATAATTGTTAGTATTTTTAAGTCATGACAACTAAACTGATCATTGATCGTCGTATTTGCTCATATCACAGTAGCCATTCAAAATGTAACGCCTAAAAATATATCATTTTTATAGTTAGGCAATGTACAACACATGAAGAACACGTGATTCTAACATCATAACTATTATAATAATTTTCACTTTACGATTGAGTAACGCACATAATCTTCAGCATTTCAAGTCACGACAACTAAACTGATCGTCGATTGTCATATTTGCGAACATCATAGCAGTCATTCAAAATGTAACGTCTTACGATATATTTTTTTCATGGTAAGTCAATGTATAACGCATGAAGAACATGTGATTCTAACGTCATAACTATTATAATAATGTTCACTTTACGAAAACCATATAATCGTCAATATTTCAAGTCACGACAACTAATGATAACCTCTGCTTTCTCACAAATACAAGTATTTATTCATGGTACAACACCCATGCAAAATGTAACGCCTGAATATTTATTATCTTTCATAGTTAGTCAAAGTGTAACCGTGAAAAACTTATGATTCTACCGTCATGACAATAATGAGAAAATGTAATTTACGATACAATAACAGATAGAATCATTAATATGTCATGTCACAACAATTAAATCAAGAGGAGCCAAATACCAAAATTTATAATTTTTTAAAGTAGAAAATACAATTGATAAAATGATGGAAATTATAATTTTTAAAAATAAAGTTTCTACTTGTTGAGGTCAAGTTACACATTTTTAAAGGTAAAACTACATTGATTAGAAGTATTGATGATCGATCATGAAGTTATCTCAAATAATTATAATTTTATCTTTAAAATGTGTCACTTGACTTCAAAAAATCATAATTTTCGGTATAGTACCATTTTTTTTTGGTACCATAAAATTACCCTTAAACCAATCATCAGTTATGCTTAAAAGGCAACAAATATGAGTGCGTTGTCGTATCCACTATTTTCGTGTTTTATTTGGTAGAACCTGGGAGGTTAAAAAAAATTGTAATGACATTGTGACTACAATAATTTATTTCCCAAATATATTTCATAGAAAGTAAAAACATAAATACTGCAAAACTCCTTTCTTTTGCAGATGTCATGCTTGCAAATATTATTATAAGAGAGGAAAACGAACGATGACGTTCAAACTCGTGATTTTAAATCCTTGTTTGGTAGAGTGAAAAATAGGGAGTAAGGAAAATAGGATGAAAAGAAAAAGTTTTCACCATTTGGTTGATAGGGAAAATAGGATGGAAAGGAAAGTTAGAAGAATTCTTCTTCCTCCCTTCTCACCAAATTTTTTTCGTCCAAATTTGGGCAAAAAATAAAAGGAAAAAGAGAGAGGTTTTAGGCTATTTATGGTGATTTTATTTTTTTGTCCTTTATTTATTTTTCATCTATCAAACACATGCATGAAAGTTTCACGAAAGAAAAAGACAACTTATAAAGGAACTAGTCCAATAAGCAGGCTACTAAAATCCCCCCCCCCCCCCCCCCCCTTTATTTATTTTTCATCTATCAAACACATGCATGAAAGTTTCACGAAAGAAAAAGACAACTTATAAAGGAACTAGTCCAATAAGCAGGCTACTAAAATCCCCCCCCCCCCCCCCCCCTTTATTTATTTTTCATCTATCAAACACATGCATGAAAGTTTCACGAAAGAAAAAGACAACTTATAAAGGAACTAGTCCAATAAGCAGGCTACTAAAATCCCCCCCCCCCCCCCCCCCCCCCTTTTAATTTTAACAAACTCACAAAATAAATTGTGACCAAAATAATTATTAACAAATAACGAAGTGTGTTGTTTCGATATAGAAAATTATCTATTATCTTCTACCAAGCAAGTTACATCAAAAAGTTTTTTTTTTTTAATTACTTCAAAAAATTTATTTGCTATAGAAAATTTGGTTTTCATATGTAAGAGTATAATGATAAATTAAGTCTATAAATATTTTTTTTCTTTAATATCAAATAATAAAAAATTAATTTCTCTAACTTTGTATTCATTATACCAAATAAAAAGAAAAAATATATATTTTTTGTTCCGCAAAGTATAAAAACTCTATTCTTCATATTTATTGATCGCTTCAATTGTTTATTTTTACTACCAAACAAACTATTACATCCAACAACAGAGCTTTTCCCCAAATCAAGCTCCCTGAAATTTTTATTTCACAACTCAGTCAGTTTTAAACTTATTTTTTAAACACAGTCTTTTTTTAAAATATCATTTGAAATGATGTTTTTAAACTGATTTTTTTTATATTAAAAACGTCATTTAAAATGACATTTTTAAAATCGTCATTTTTAATGACTTTTTTAAAATGAATTTTTAAAAGGCAACTAACAGACGTTAGCTCATTATTCTATGGGGTTAATGATAGAGTCTTACCAGGATAATGTCTCCCAACCGTCAGATCATAAGAAATTAGTTTTCAGCCGTCAAAATGAAGGTTCTAGGATTTCCTTTTCCTAGCCGGGGACCTGTATTCAACAAACATATATCGTTCACGTGAATCTGACCTTCCACGCACACTTCCCCGAGCCCATTTGTTTCTGTGCAAATCAAATTTCACTCTCTCTATAGGCGCGTGCATTGATCCCCACTCGAATCTCTCCAATAGAATTTGTTTTTAATAGTTTTTCAGCAGGTCTGGTAATTAGGGCTGTTCAAAATTTCCTCAATAACTCAAAAATTAATAACTTAAAAATTAAAAATATGTGAGGTATTTCGCATTCCTACATAATTTTCGAGCCGATTTTTTGGACGAAATTTGGCTCAAAACATTATCATCGATCGAGTAGGCTCGGTCAAGAAATTGACCTTCTGTAATTTATCGACTCGAAAGATGAAATACACTATTTTCTACCTGTCGACAATGACTATAATTTTTTCATGACATGAATATAATTTATTTACCTTTGACTATGTATGATTATTATAAAAGATTCAGTCAAATTAAACTAATTTCAATATTATGTAATTGTTTGATTTAAAAATACGACACAATTTATCAACAATTTTAACTTCTAGTGTGCAAATTCTTGATTGAAAATTGTTTGTATTATAGTTTTTTTTTTAATTTTACTTAATAATAAATTATCTATTATTTATTTAAGTGAGACTCATTATATATAAATAATTTGTTATATATAAATGTTAAATTATTTATCAATTAATTAAATTCAATAAATGTGTAATAAATATAATCTAAATATATATATATTTCTTTGTTTGATTGAGAAAGGAAAATAGAGAGAAAAAAAAAGGGGAGAAAAAGTGAATCACCTCTGTCAGCTAATTTCAATCCCCCCAAACTCGGGCAGAAAATTGGAGAGAGAAAATTAACATAATAATAACCATGTTGAAAGAACAAATATATGTGGGATCCACTACTTTTTGTTCCATCCAACCGAACATAATATATGGTTGAATCCACGTGCACAAATTTTACTTTTTAATAATTTGAGGGTATTTATGGTATTTAATAGATCATATTTCTTTTTAATTTTTTTTCATACAAACTAAAATAATGTTAAATTAATTTATCCTCTTTTTTCATCTTTCCTATCAAATAAGAAAAGGGAAAAAAATATATTTTCTTTCTCTAAAAATGAAAAGTCTAATTCCTCTAATTTTAAATCCTTCTCATTTTTCATCCGTTTTACCAAACATGATCATAAATTTATGGTAAAAAACTATAGTGGGTAATTTTCAAGCGCATTGTGGGATGGTGGGGTTGCGTTCTGTTTGTGTATATCCGTGTGGGACCCATGATGGATTAAACAAATATTTGCTTGGCTGAAGGAAGATTCCAGAAGAATGTGGAGAACCCGACAAACTGGATGGGGGGTGATTAAGACTTGATCGCTGTCATTTTCTATTGTAAACAAAGATTACTGTCATTGTAATTACCGCATTCTACGGTTAATTGCTGATAGGATGTACTAATCAGCCCTTCATTTTTTTTTTCTTTTTTGAACAGCAGCAACCCTTCATTTAGATGTGAGTAGAAAATCATTTACCGGGTTTAAGGCCGGAGGTCACTAAAGTAGAACCGAGTAAGAAATTATAAAAATGGTATGTTATTCCCCTTTGAGAAGTTCCTGTCATGAGACAGTTTGGTTTGGTTATATCATAAATGACCATTAAAACTTGCAACAATTTCGAAAAAAAGACTCGAAAGTCATCTTTTCAAGGTTTTTGTTTTTAGTGTGTCATGTATAATTAGATTCATATAATATATAATTAAGTTTGTATCGAAATATTCTCATAAAATAAATTATGAATTAATATTTGAGCTTGTTAATATTAAACTAATACCTAATATTTTTGTCTTAAATTACAAATCAATTCAAGCGTTGCCGATCCTACTTGGGATAGAGAAAGTTCAATTTTAATTCATTGCTCTTTCTTCTTTAGAAAAAGAAAAAGATAAAAATATTACAAAATAATATATTTTATTTCAAAGAAATAATAAATTTTACTCAAAAAATAAGTATACTTCAAAATTTAATACATTTTACCTAAAAAAATAATATAAATACCTAAACAAATAATAAATAACACGATATTGAATTTTTTTTCCTGGATATCGTATTGCAACCCGGGTAAGCATAGGGTTAAAAATGGAAAAGTGAAGAAGAAGACAGGTGAAAGAACACACTACCCGTTGAGCCGCGTGAGTGCAGTAGTTCCATTACAGGCTAGAGGTCCATTAAAAAGGGGAAGAATAGGAATATATAATAATTTAATTAATTATCTTTGCTAAGAAGCAATTGCATGGGTAGATTATTATATTTGTTTGCAATTCTTCTAGTGCCCCTTGTAATGCCCCATAATTACATCTCAAATTGATAGACGTGGCATTTGAGTTGTCCATTTATTGCATGTCACATTTGTGAATTTAAAATAAGAGAGCATTATCTTCTATTTCATATGGTCAACTTGGCTAAATGTTTGTGAACTTAGTCGTAAAATTAGCAAAAATCAACTGCCCTGTTTGGATAAGTTTTTAGAGAGGGATTGAATTGATCTTATCCATGAGTATTTGCTATAAAATTTGACTAAAAGAAAGAAAGGACAGAGAGCAACCATGCATGGTACTTCTCACTGTGTCTCGGAGGAATAGTTGAACAAACTACTTATGAATGCTAAACCCACCCAAACTCATTCCCATCCCATGAATTTGATGAAAATCCTTGTACATATGTTTTACTTAGGGTTTGTTATGGGTCAAGATTTAAATCTCAAGCTTGAAATTTGCAACCAAATAAGAGATAAGATGGTTTACTGGACTATTTTGAGAAAACTCATTCTATGTATCTCACCCAAACCCATGAAACAAACACGCCCAAAGAATTGTGAAGCTTATAAATTTATTTGTACTTACATTGTATTTGCGAAATGACTCTTATAAGTATATAGAGTTCGCCTCTCCTTTCCTGCAAATTTTATTCCCTTTTAACAATCGTCCCATTGTAAGCCCTCATTTTTTTCAAAGTACCTCAAAATTCTACAGCTTTGTATCCAATATGTTATCCACTATTGACGATGGCATTAATCCAATGAATACCAAAAATTAGGGGCGGAGCTACATGTAAAACTTTGGAGGCAGTTGCCTCCACTGAAATTTGAAGAATATTCTATATGCATTTTCATAGATTCCTAATTATAATTAATTTATTATATTGTCCCCTCTAAGTTCTTAAAAATTTGTGGAGTGACCCTAGTCTTTTTTTTATTTTTGATAAGTTAGTGGTCCACTCGCTCCCTTAATCTACAACAAAATATATTTTAATTGAATAAAACATTTGTTTAATGCCTTAAATTACACATTGATTAAAAGCAATACAACAATTATTTAAGACACTCTTTTGTTTTAAAAATAGTTGTGTGGTTGTTCATAACTTTTTTTGATAAGTTAGTGGCTCGTAACTTCCTAACACACGAATACAGGCAAATGATAAAATATACTTACCCCAAAATATCTAGGCCTTTCCAAAAAAATCAATTCCTTAAAAAGATTAAAAAAATATTGAGAAATATTATCATAAAATTGATCAATTTTAAACGATTCTTGAGATTTGCAACCACGATTGACTTGAAATGTAATATGAAAAAAATTAGTCTTCGGTTTATATTTTATTGATGTTGAATTGGTACTTAGTTTGATTTTCGTATAGTAGTTAAGTTTTGATTTTTTATATTTCAATTCCAGATTTTTCTTATGAAACTTAATTCAATCCTCATTAAAGGAGATTTGGGAAGATTTTTTATATCAATTGATTAAGTTTTTCTCTCATATTTTTGTCCTTCTAAGATAAAATTCTGGTTCCGATTCTATCAAAAATTATACAATATTTCCTAAATAAGTGTGCCCATCCAAAAATTGTTACACTTTCATTGTGCCATCTTGTGATTTACCCAAAGATATATCCTTCACAAACCTATCTTTTGTTTTTTGGGTCTGTCTGCATAAACCTCCTTGGATCCACCCTAAATTTTTTTTTTTTTGATCAAGACACCAAAGCAAACATAATATTAGGTAGGAAGGGTGTTCTTGGACAAAAGATTACATAGTGGGTCCACTTGATTAGATGGATAACGAACATCAGATAATCTTACCTATTCAAGTCATGACATTAAAGTGAAGCCCTCTATTACGGTAAGTCAAAAAGTACCTTATCAAAGAAAAGTAAAATCAGCATTGACCATAAAGACCGAAAAGTCAAAAATCACTTATTTTCAACAGTTAGATTTTTACCGTAAAGACCTAACTGAGCACACGACCCGGACTAAAATGGTAAATAGAAGATCAGATTAACGGCGTTTTGGGTATCTGATTTTAAGCGAAGAAAAGGACAAAAGAGTGGCACCTTCGCAATTTTCTTAATCTTTCAAGGGCAAATACAAAGCAATTCACGAGATAATACGGTGTCTAACGGCGATAAGTGATTGGTAGACAATTAAATAATACCAGAAAAAACGGACACAGAGAGAGAGAGAGAGGCGTCTATATAAACAGGCGGCGGCGTGCATCGGGAACAGGAGTTCAGGCAATGAGCTGAGTTTGACGGTCGGGTTGATAGCCTACAGATTTGTATCATTGAAACCAGGTCATCGGAGAGTTAAAAGTTTAGTGATCGGAGCTTTGCTGGTGAGGCTGACCGAGATAGGAAGCTGTGTTTTGATGATATTTTGTCGCTGTTGTGTAGAGAGAGAAAGTTGAAAAAGTTTTGCTGCAAAAATGAACGGGAATGGATACAGCAGTGCTGAAACAGAGTACATCCGGAAGCATCACAGGCGCGAGCCAGCCGAGAATCAATGCAGTTCGGCTATCCGCAAGCATATCAAAGCTCCTGTGCATCTCGTATAGCCTCTTTCACTCTCTTCCTCTCTCTTTCTGTTTATATTGTTTTGTTATATATATATTTGTATATTTTTATTTGTGTGCGATCTGTGTTTTCCACTTTCTGAATTGATTGTTTGAAATGTGAAATTTGGATGAGATTTGATTGTGTTTGATGAAATTTCTGAAAGAACTTTTTTAGATTTGCGAATTTTGAATGATTTTACTGGTTCGGTCTTGTGACGTTGAATGTCTTTTTGAATTTCGTTAAGTTTTCTGATCAAAAAAAAATTTCGTTAAGTTTGGTCTGTATTGTTTTCCTTTGTTTCGGTGATTTCAACTAAATCTAACAATTTTTTTCTTCCGTGTAAATATTATTTGGATTTAGATAATCCTTTTGTTTAAGAAAATTTAGGGAAGGGAAGATAAGAATAATCTGAAGCTTATGCTTTATACTTTCTAATTTCCAGATATAGCCAAAGTCGAATTACGGTTAGCTCACTGGAGCCATTCGATTTCTCACCTTTCAAATGTTTCTGAGTTTGAGTTCAAATTTTGGTTGGAACTTGAATCCATTCTCTGTGACTAGACTGAGCAAATGTTGGGAATTAAATGTTGCCGTAATCAGTCCTTAAATTTCCTTACTGCATTCTAGAGTTGTGTAACCCTGCCAAATCCTATGTTTTTTCTTGAGGTTAGGATATTAGATTAGGTGACAAATTTGGAAGGTGATGTGGTTCTGTTTGTTGGGGTGGAGAAATTTCCATAATTTGGAAATGGAAATAAAGATGAATAATTAAGTTTTCTTACTTTTGTGACACAGAATGTGAAATAGCGACAGTTTGATCCTATGCTTGTCACTTCTCTCCTCTCTTTTTTTTGGCCTGGATGCACCTAGGTGTATAAAAACAGCCCTCCCTTGTGAAATTTTGTGCTTCAACACTCTTGTGTAAATGTACTCATTTGTTTATTTGGACACTGGTTTGAATATTTGTTTTTAAGCTTGTTTTAATTAGTTCTGATCTTGGGCTCTTGTAACTTTTTATTAGGTTTGGTCATTGGTGAGGAGGTTTGATCAGCCACAGAAGTACAAGCCATTCGTGAGCAGATGTGTTGTGCAAGGAAATCTTGAGATTGGGAGCCTAAGAGAAGTTGATGTCAAGTCAGGCCTTCCGGCCACTACGAGCACAGAAAGGTTGGAACTTCTTGACGATGAAGAGCACATTCTCAGCATCAGAATCATCGGTGGGGATCACAGACTCAGGGTACGAAATTATTTTGTTGTCTGTTCTACCCTAGTTGCCTATCCCCACCCCAACCCCCCAAAAAAAAAAAACAAAAAAACAGAAAAGAAAAGAGGACCACTAGTTTGATTTTCATTCCTTCAAACAATTTAAATATCTAGATTGCAATGTGCATAGCATGGGTTTCTTAGAAGTGGCCATTGCATGGTGTAGTGGTAGTAGTTATGGATTATCTACCATAAGGTTGCGGGTTCACATTTTGTGGAAATTTATGCCAAAGATTAGGTGTATACCGAGCCTATAGGAATAATTCCTAGCACTCTTGATTGCCTTCATAACATGGGTTGTTCCGAATTGACTATCAAGTGGTAGCAGAAGTCATAATGCTCTTATTTTCAGGCATAATGTTTGCATTCTGAGCAGGTCCTGAAATTACGAAGGCATTGATGCCTGCATGATGTAGTAACTATTGTGGTCACTTTAACATGCCTCTTATATGTAAATGTATGTGTGTTCTGAATAGTCGACCAACAACAGTCTCTTATGATGGATGTATTTGGACCAGATTATTATCCTAAATCCTGCTTATTTTTGTGTATTGTCTGCTTAAGGGACCCGACCTCTTGTTATTCTAATATCTGAATTTTGTTGTTTTGTACCCTCTATTTCTGCACTTTGACGCAGGGATAATGAAACTGTTCTCCCCTCGATGATGCCTCGTGTAGTTCCTTCTTTATGAGATACTCTAGGCCAAATGTAAGGTCCTTCAGTTTGGCTTACCACAACTTCTCACATGATGTTACATGCTGAAAGTGTCTTAAGTTCTCAACTTCTTTATGAGAGACATGCACACCCATGGCCATCTTTGCAATGCTAGAGAAGGAGTGGGTTTCGGGGTACTGTTTTTTACTCTTGACCAGGAAAAAAGGGGCTGCAATGATACGATTCATTGTTGCGTGGGACTGAACATTTGGGTTGCTCGGTTCAGATTTGAACTGAAAGTAGCTTGTGTTGGTTAGCCAAATCTGCATATATCATGCCATTTTTACAAGTCTGAGGGTCAATCATTCTTTAGACAAAGTTTGTTGTCTGACCACTGACTCATTAGTGTTCTGCCATCATCTAAATCAATCTAAACCAGCTCTATACTTTTTTTCAACCATTTTTTTTTCTCTCTCAGAACTACTCTTCAATCATTTCCCTCCATCCGGAGGTCATTGAAGGAAGACCAGGGACTCTAGTGATTGAATCGTATATAGTGGATGTGCCTGAAGGGAACACCCAGGATGAGACCCGCTACTTCATTGAAGCATTGATCAAATGCAATCTCAAATCTCTTGCGGACGTTTCAGAGAGGCTTGCTGTTCAAGATAGGACTGAGCCAATTGATCGGATCTAGAAGTGGGGCTGGGCGGTTATCGTGGAAGCTGCCTTACCATGGATGAAGTTTCTTCCAAGCCTTTTGACATTCGGAAGCTTTTGGGACGGACTGGTAGTAGCTGTCTTTCATCTTTCATCCTCCTTTTTACTTTCTTCATTATATTTTCCATCTTAGTTTTGAAGTTATGCTGGACTTGTGTTAGTATCTCAAGAATCACAAGTCTTACAAAGGTTTCTAAACACCACCATCAATGAAAAGTAAATGAAAGGCTAGGTCCTTCTTTCTCATTGTCTCGGGTTTTGGCTATGGAGAGGTGTGGTATGCCTTCACTGTGGTGGAAAGAGTTGGTGTTTGTCATACTGTTTTCCATGTACTTATTAGCTGTAGATTTTAGTTGTTAATAAAGTGTGGGAAAAGGTGATTTTATGGGCTGGCGATGTATTCTTTTTTGTAGGCTTGTAATTTCTTTGTTTTCGACGCCACAAATAATCGTCACTTATTAGTACTGTTATATATCATGTATTGAGGATAAATCATTGAGGGTTGCCAGGAAGTGCTTGTTATCTTCCTCCATCTTATGCTTTTTTGCTTTACCTGGTTTTTCAGTACCGTATGCTTCACTTTTGAACTGGCCTGGTCGTTCTCCTTACGCTATATATAATTGTATGACATGTTGTAGCAAAAGGTGGCACTACTAAGGTGGGGGGGGGGGGGGGGTGTATCACTTGAGATTGAGCAGCCCCAAAAACTTTTTTGATTTTGGATCAACGGTTAGGAGTGACTGGATTAATTTGTGCACACTTCGACTAATTCCCTCCCTTTGACCGGTTATCCATGCCAAGACTAGGGTATTTATGAAAGATAAATCCCTTATAATCGGGCCCTAAAAAAATTGTCAAGATTCAAATTTAAGATATCTGAATTTACAACTCGTCTCTGTTATCACTTGAACTATCTTTAGGGTTGGCACCAAAAACTTTTATTTCAATATTTTGAACCCCTCGATCGAAGCAATCAACGAAGGCAATTAAAAGCAGAAGGCACAAAATAACCTGTAACTACACTGAAATATACACCACCGGGAATATGGGTAGGAGATAAAATGGGTGTCTCAATAAACTTCTTCCTCTCAACATTTAAATAAATTCTTCCTACAAATCTGAAAATTAGTTCTGCAGAAACTTCTACACACAACAGGGTAAAACTTGGAACAATATACGACTTAACATGAATGTGATTATTGTCCGTTATTCTGAAAAAATTGCTTTGGAGTAACTTAGGTGGAACTGTAAACATGGTACAAAGACAGACATGCCAGGGGAAAGATGGGAGGGGGAGGTCAAGGGGGGCGATTGCTAGTTTACATATAATTAATTGCCTGTGGTATGTGGTATTTTGCTCACTCTGTACAGAGCTGCCCACCATAATTGACAAGACTACATATGAGAAAGGATCTAAGCTTACGCCAATACAAGCTCTTCTTCTTCTGGTTGAGGAAGTTGTTCTTGATCAGATAATCGTGCTTCTCGTTGGGGAAGAAGAATGCGCTTTATTTCTTCTGCACCGAGTGTTTCGTACTCCAGAAGTGCATTGGCCAGTGCATGTAATGCCTTCTCATGCTGAGGAAAGAAAAAGAGTAGGGGGGGGGGGGGACCACTTAGTTGAGCCAAAAATTGTCAAAAATACAAAAAATAATTGGTCCGTGCGTGTATGTATTGCTCTCTCATGGGACTATTGCTTGGAAAGCGAATCAAGTAGGGGCCGACTGACTGTAAAATTACAGACTACCATAAAGTGCAGCCATCTATTGCACCTGTCAAAATTAGGGCTGTATTCCGGTCGCCACTCCCAACACGCTCTACTAATGGGGGCAAAACTAGTCATGGCCCATTAAAATGCGATTATATGAGGTGTAACAGACAAACCTTCTTTAGCAGGGTTTTCACACGATCATAAGCCTCTCTTAGGAGTTTAACCACCTGCAGCGCCAAAAAATTATTTGTATTCATTTAATAAAGCTTAGTTATAACACAATAAGAAGCCTGAATTCCAACAACGTACTTCAGCATCAATACGTGATTGCATTTCTGAACCAGGCCGCTCTTTGATATTAACTGGCCCAATTGTATCGCTCATCCCACAAGTTGATACCTAGCAAAGAAACGGATGAACATCTCACTATGACATTGTTACAAGAAAGCTCGACTTTAAATGAATATAAAGAGTAGCATAGAGGTTAAGCCTCCAATTATCCATGCCTAAAGTCACTGAAAAATAAAAAGAGACCACTTACATGCACAAACTGTACCTACCAGATCATAAAAATCACTGAGATATAAATATAGCATTCATAACGTTTAGAAACTCTCACTAAGCCACCCAACAACCCCCCTCCCACCATCCCTCCAAAAAGAAGAAGAAAAAGAAAAATAACCACTAAGCAAGATTAGCAATGTCATGAATTTTTCCAGTTTTACAAAAATATAGATGATGAAAGCAAAGGAATACCATATATTGGGCAAGCTCTGTGGCTGTGTGAAGATCACTACTTGCTCCCGTGGTGATATTGTCCTGGCCAAAGATAAGCTCTTCTGCAACTCTTCCTCCCATGCAAACATCAAGGCGTGCCAATAATTGCTTCTTGCTTATTGATGTCTCATCACTTGAAGGAAGTTGTGTAACCATTCCCAAAGCAGATCCACGTGGCATGATTGTTGCCTTATGAATTGGATGTGCACCCTCAGTATTGAAGGCAACAACTGCATGGCCACTCTCATGATACGCGGTGAGCTGAAATACATGGGAGTAATGTCACCTACAGCAATAATTCTATGCAGGAAACTAGGATAATGAAGGCGGAACCTGTTAACTGAATGGCTTACCCAATAGGCATTGATATGCGAACACAGAAAAAAGAATATCAAATCAACATTAAATGATCCCTACTATCCTATTTAAAACATTTCATTAATGCACCACATTTTAGCCTAACTTAAGCACAGTCTAATCATATGCACCATATTCTTCTATCTGCAACAGGTTCTTAAGATCATCAGCACATCAGAATTGTGAACTACAAGATCTGCACAGTTTCTTGTTCTTGTGGTAGGCCAAATCCATGTCCTGGGAATTTCCCCCGTCCTGAGAACAGGTTATAACCACGATTACAAAAATCCTAATATCCAAACTGAGTGATCCTCACCCGTAGTCATTCTGGGTGAGTCAATTCCCTTCTGGATAAGACCTTTGTATAAGGGCTAAAGGAAAGCATCATAAATTTGGGCTGTACCTGAGACTTCTAATGTGCACAATTAAACATCAACTAAAGCTAGCCTAGGTGTCAGAGCATCCAACCCAACACCAACTGGCAATGAGTGGAGAAGCCCCTTAAGCATATAAACTAACCTGGAGTGATCCTAATTATTCAATGTGGGATACAAGCTCTCTTTACACCTTCCCTCACGTAAGACCCAGACTTGCACGTGGAATTTAGAGTATTTTAGTATTAGGGGTAGTTTAGACATGTATTTGTTTTGTTTTGCCCTACTGTAGAGGGTCTCTACTCTACATCTTTATGTTTCCATGTTGTAATCACACAAATAGCTGAAGTAATATTTCTTTCTTTTTCTCCTCCTCTTTATTTTGTCGAAACTTACAGAGTTAGCTAACAAACAAACCACCATGCATACCAATAAAAGCAAATGGGTAAAAAACTTAGCTCAGACCACCCATGGTCCAACTCCGATATCATGTAAGAGTATCCAAACCAAAACCAACTGACAATGAGTGGACAGGCCCCTCAAAGCATATACCAACCTTGGGTGATCCTAATCATTTGATGTGGGATATCAACTCTCTTTACACTATAGATTTCAATATCAATGATATATACCTTCTTTGAATCTTCGGATATGAACATTGTTTTCCGCTCCGTACCCATAATTATCCTGTCTTTTGCAAACTCCAATTGCGTCGAATTTAATTTATCGGCACCCTCAACAGCAGCCTTAATGGCAGCAATGTTCACCAGGTTCGCCAGATCTGTTGCAGAAAAGAGTTATCAAGAGAGTCTTCTACAGCAGCTTACACCATCTAGAGCAGTAAAATAGTCGAGCTGTGTGTTGCTCAAGCTTGGTCCACAAAATAAAGACGCTCTAAAATGAAGATTGAGCTTGGTAAAGATGATTTTGAGTTTCTACTCAAGGATCCTATCAATCAAGTCAAGTTCAAGCCCACAAGACCCCGTCTCCGTCCCACTCACGTCAGACTCACTCTATTTCATGAGTGATCTTGAGTGAGCCCCTACCCAACAACATCATGAGCAAGCATGAATAGCTTGGTCTGTCTTAGCACCGTTCGGAGTGAAGAATCCCAGTTGAGACACTAATACTTATATGGAATACACAAAACCAAAAAACTAAAATTAAAAAAAAAAAAAAAAAAAAGCACAAAGAGACCTGCTCCATTGAACCCTGGTGTACCACGAGCAATCGCTTTCACATCTACATCATCTGCCAGTGGTTTATCCCGTAAATAGAGCTCCAGTATCTCTTGACGACCCCGAACATCCGGATTGGGAACAACAATCTACAAACAAGTTTTTGTCAGGGATTGCTCCTTCTAGATGCATGATATCAATTTTGTACTTTGAACTATACTTTGGCCGCAGATATATCTCAATAACAGCTCTAAAAACTGATTCATTACTTCCTTGAGCATAGCCTTCCCTCAAATGAAAAGCAAGTGAATTAAAAAGGCATACGGCCCTTCAATGATATTGGTCTTAGTTCAAAGGTATTTATTTACAGGCAAGGAAAAACAAGGGGATAAAAGGTTCACCAAGCAGATTGCAACCAGAGAAACAGTCCCACTACATGATATACAGACCTTTTGCAGCAAAAAGATGGCACTCTCAAGGTTTCACTGACTGGGTAAACCACAACAGTGGGCCAAAATTCAGTAACAGAATAATACTCAGCTGCTCAAGTCAACCAGCCTGGAACTCTGTTTGTCTTATTTTCATTTTTATTTGAATAATTTTAGTTTTCAAAATCATTTCAAAAAGGCAGTTTCTACAGATATCTACATCATAAGCACAGTCCTTATAAACAAATCAATACATAGTTGAGTTGTCTATAGATCGTCAAAGAACTTACATGCCTGTCAAATCTACCAGGCCTTGTTAAAGCTGGATCAAGAATATCAGGCAAGTTTGTTGCAGCCATCAAAATTATGCCCTGTGTGAAACCATACTCGCATTAGAAAAAAGCAGGGAATTCTTTTCCTACAGCTAATAAAGCAAACCTGCACACATGTACCTCATTCTGTTCAAATCCGTCCATTTCAACTAGTAGTTGATGCAATGTTTTCTTTGTATGACCTTCCCACTGCTTCCGAGTTGATCCAACGGCATCAATTTCATCAATGAAAATGATGCATGGAGCCTATGAAAAGAAATTGAACGTATGCCAGCATCAGAAAAAAGAGTGCTAGACTCGAACTTGCTAAATTAAGGAGAAATCCATCAAAGATCCTTATTAGGAAACAAAATGCCTGATTAACGAGGTTAAATAAATATCTCACATATTAAACTGTTGCATCCATTGCCTTATTTATTTGTAAGAATGTTGATCACGTTTAAGTTTCATTTGGGTGGGTGGGTGGGTTGTGTTGGGGTTTATTTTTGGGTGGGTTGGGTTGGGTTGGGGGGGGGGGGACAGACTTGTTCCTGTTTGGACCAAAAATACTAAATAGGCCAGCCATCGAAAGAGGACCATGGGTCTACTTTGGAAGATGGAGATCTTGAGTTGGAGTCTCCAGAGAATGCATTCCTTAGGGATTTATCCTGATGTTGATCCCTCAGCCATCATTGATCTATTGGCAAAAACTACAACTGAAAACCATTCAAATAAAAACCCCGTAAATTGATTCAACTTCTCTTCCACCACTGTATAGTTGCATCTTAGCGAATTAAAGCATACTCCAATCCTAATTCTTGGTGTAGTTCTGAAGTTTTGAGAGATTCCATATCACTTGTTGTATAACAGATGTGTGATAGAACATGTTTCCAGAACATATCCACCACGTTCTATGCTTTTGGCAAAATACTTTCTCTCTTACTTGGGACAGTTTCTACCCTTTGGCATTCCAAATGAATATTGAAACTTTGGCAAACTTTCCCAGTTCAAACTAATCAAGTTTCATACTTCTCAAAAATTCAAATTCAAATTCACCATGTGTATTCATATCCATTCTAAGCAAGTCTGCATAGGACTATAACAATGGCATATGCAGAACATCTACTGGATGCCACTTTGAATATAAGCATGCCACATATGCACACCTTCCAACTCCCTCTCTATTTCGAAATTTTATGTATGCTTATGCTTTTATCTGACTATTTCTTATTCCAGCAGCAATATCCTTCAATGTTTTTATATATGTTAATTCAATGAATATAGTTTTGTAAATTTTAAATATCCATTATAAGTTTTTTTGTTGAAAAACTGTTAGTACATGACATAATCCCATCACCAATGACTTGTATCTCCAAAAAAATTAAAAGTTTACATGGTGTATTTCTAATGCTATCCATATATTGATAATTAAATGGTACTTATATGCCATGACCAATTATCACAAATTATAAGCCAAAATGAAGTCTCATTTTCGTCAGTCAGTGTCAAAGATCAAACCTTCTTCTTAGCTGCTTGGAATAAGGATCTTACACGCCGAGCACCAACCCCAACAAACCTAGCATAGGAAACAATGTATCAGTAGTCGGTCTGGGTCCACCAAGAATCTAGAAAATTAAATACAATTGTCTTGATTTTTCAAAAATTCTAATTGTGTTAATATAATCCGAAACCTGTCTCACTACCAGATTACATAAGCAAATACCTTAAAATGACACAAGAATGACAAATTTTCTGCAGATGTATATGCTCTTATTGTTATGGATAAGAACCCGCCCTTCCAACTGTTAATTGGATCTCGCCAATTCTAAATGCCCATGGCAACACCCAAACCCATGCACACATGCACAAAGAGATGATAAATTATTGTCAAATCTTATAAACAGAAAAAACTCTTTCTAGAACAACCACCACTTGAAAATACTAAAGCTGGGGATCACCAATTACTTGATTCAACCAGTCCCAAATAGTGCAGCAAAGCAGAGTCTCAATGGCAGATTATGCAAAAGCATTGTCATGGTTTGTTATCGATGTTGACCCAGTTCTGTGGCTCATTTGCCACTATTCCACATTCCACAACGAATCAGGGGGTTCTGACCCATCAAACCAACTATAAGTTCCTCTTTCATGATGCACCTATTAAACACACATTTTCCGATAATAATGACCTGATTGCTCTAGGATGCAACCTGTGACCATTTTGACGACATTGCCAAACGATGCAACTGTAAAACTTATTGATCGAAGTGGCTTATGATTCATGGAAACAATTGCCCTTTTTCACTAACTAAAAAATTGAATTTGAAAACTCCTCATTCTTTTCATGAATAAGCATCAGGATAGAGGACACTGCTCTACTAGATTTTGTCCCTGAATGCATCATATCTTATCATAAGTTTGGCCAAAAGAAATAGATGACTTACATTTCTTCAAATTCAGAACCTGCCCTGTAAAAGAAAGGCACTCCAGCTTCTCCAGCAATGGCCTTCAAAGTGCATCAACAGTCAGATTAAATAACCATCTAACTATACTCGAAAACTACGGCATATAATTCTGAAAAGGACCTGTTTGTGGCATGTCTGAAAAACATTACATATTGAAAAGTCCAAAGAGTAAGGAAACCACATGCATACAAAAATCCATCGTTTATAACCTCACTCTTTATAATAACAATATGTATGAAAACAAAGAATGAGGAATAGTCTAGCAGCCTTTCCACATGAGCCCATTTACTGATAAAATATTAGACGACCTCTACTGCAATAGGAAATTAAAAAGATGGTGGCCTCGTTAACAACCTAAGTTATGAACTACCTGAAGGTTATGAGCAGGTATTGCAATTTAAGCTAATGATACCCAGAAAACGGGAGAGAGATAACCTTGCATCAATCCTAGAGCTATTAAAGACTACAAAATTTATCCGACAGCTGAATCTGAAGTCAGAAAGCATGAAGTACCAAATGCACAAAGAATAACCATGTCAATCTGCTCTACACATAAAACCAAACCAAGTCAAACCAAACCAAACCAAACCAAGTCAAGCCTTATGTCCCAATCATTTAGGGTCGGATATATAAGTCCGTCTTCATCATTCATTTCGATCATGGGCTATACGCTCATTTAAGTTAAATATTTTCATATCTTTTCTTATTATTTCATTCAATGTTAATTTACGTCTACCCTTACTTTTAGTACCATTAAGAGAAATTCTCACTTTTTTGAACCGGTGTCTCTATCGGCCTCCGTTGAACATGACGAAATCATCTTAATTTATTTTCTCTTAACTCATCCTCAATTAGAGGTACCATTTCTCTAATACGGTCATTTCTTATTCTATCCTTTCTAATTTTTCCACACATCCACCTTAACATTCTCATTTCTACTACACTCATTTTGTCACTATGTTGTTTCCTAATTGCCCAACATTCTGTCCTATACAACATTGTTGTCCTTATAGTTGTTCGGTAAAATTTACCTTTCAATTTTATTGGTATCCTTCTATCACATAATATGTCAGAGGTTTTTCTCCACTTAAGTCAGCCGACATTGATTCTATACGTTACATCATCTCCAATCTCTCCATCATTTTTAATGATGGATCCTAGATATCTAAATTATTTTATTCGTTGGTATTTCTTGATTTTCAATCTTAACTTTTTCACTATGTCTACTTCTTCCATTATTAAAATTTCATTGCATATATTCAGCCTTACTCCTACTTATTTTAAACTCTTTCGACTCGAGTCTCTCTCCAAATTTTAACTTATTGTTAATCTCCCTTCGACTTTCATCTACTAATACAATATCATCTGCAAATTGCAAACACCGTGAGACATCATCAAACTACTCTACACATGCATGCAGAAAAAATGAGATCACGAGTCAACACTTGAAAGCCGAGTAATGACGAAGATAATTACTAACACTACATGCTCGACAGCATCATCAGATGGTGCATCTAGATTCAAATGCCTGACAGACTGCATAGAATAAGTCCATGTCACATGAAACTCCCTACCTTGGCAAGCAGAGTTTTTCCTGTTCCAGGTGCTCCTGTCAGAAGAATTCCCTGAAAATTGATTTAGACTAGTTAAGTTACTACCGGAATGGGCAACCAATACGCAAAGCAGTAACAACACTAAGTTCAACGAAAAAGTGAAACACATTATGCTCAGAAGAATCCCAGCTCTGATGTATCAAAAGCAGCCATGACAAGCAGACAGGAAGGACAGCAAGAATTTTTTTTGGTCAGAGGACAGCAAGAATTCAAACTAATGTGATAAGGAGGTTTATTGGGAACTCAGTTAAACATTTGAGTGATCTACAACTCATACAACCTGAGAACAATATCCTATAAATTCTAAGCTGCTAGATGTGTACTTCTGCAATGTCTGATTTATACAGGACCAACATAACACACTATGACCAAAGAGAACTACCGAGCACAAGTGACCGAACACCAATCGATCCACCTGGAAAATTAACATTCTGAAAAAAATACGCATAGGGACAATTCAATACCTTAGGCAATTTTCCTCCAAGCCGAGTAAATTTTCCGGGGTTTTTTAAGTACTCCACCACCTCCTCAAGCTCTTGCTTTGCATCGTCACAACCTTTGACATCCTTAAATGTTTTAACATTCTGCAGCAATACCAAGTAACCAGACAAATAAGAAAATCTATGTTTAACAAGGCTGATACAGTTGAAACACAGAATGATTATTTTTCTTTGGTTTATAAGAAAGGATCTGTGTTTATGACCAATAAACAACCAGATTATATTTGCAATGGAATGTAAACATTATGTGTGCAGAGGAGTTTCTCTTAACTATCAATAAAACTAAAGTGGGTTAGCATTCCTACCACAAGATTTCTTTGAGCCAACCGGAAGCATAGAAGCAACAGTTAAGAAATAATGAACAGGTGTCACTCATGCAGTGTCTGCAAGTGAGAACATAATAATTTCTGTGGCGAAGGTATGAACAGATGGATTCCAGAACGGCAGGAGCTGCTAACAGAGATCGTCAAGCAGTGAGGTCAAAAGGCCTGGTGGGCCTATATTATCTGACATCTTATAATGTGGTTGACCCAGCCCATCGGTGCATTATCAACAATTTAAATTGCTAGCTTTGGAGTTTTCCGGTATCAAGGCAAAGTTATGAATATTTCAAGGAAATTCATATGAAGACAAGGTTCGACTTTTAATGTCTACACAAGCAAAATGGAGCAAACACGAAACAAAACCTCAATACTTCATCAAAAAAATTAAATCTTGTAACTCCTTTCATTCCATATCCTAGACACAACAACATTATCCTTCAAAATTTCCAGCAAAAGATTGTGCACAGTGATAACTCTCAACTCTTGATAATTCTCAAGTGTCATTCCACCCATTGCTGCTTCATCAGAAAATTTTAGACTAATTTATTCTGATGATAAATGTCTGCAGATAAAACTCTGATAAATAACAAAAAGTGAGGTTATATGACCCATAGGAATCAGCACTCATCAGCTTGAAAACACTTCATTCACTTTCATTTTTCAGTCAAATCAGCACTCATCAGTACTAGACAAATCTCTGGAAACCAAGGAAATTATAGCCAGTTCATCTTCTTTGTCACTACTGAATACACACATTGTCCATTCTTCATGCAATTAAAATAAGACAACAATATAGACAGCTGAAATCTCATGGCGGCAGTTTATTACTATCGCTTCAACTTGAACAGAGAAGATAATTTACCTTCTCAGGCATTATTTCTTTGTTCAACTCTTTTGGGGAATAAGAAGAACTTGAGCCAACACCTGAAGTTCCTATACCACCTAAGCTACCAATATACTTCTGAAGGGCAGCAGTACCCATTAGCCTGAAAGCATATCAATATTCGAGAATGATAATAACTTAAGGGCACATGCAAACCATGTAATGTATGGTTGCCCGGGCATATATTACATGTTTTATTGCTAATATTTATGGTAAGTCAAAAGTGACCTTAAAAAACATAAGTTCTTACCATACCAAACCAACGGCCACAGTGAACAAGATGGTTGAGATAAGCTCTTGCGCAAAACGAGATGATCTATTTGACACTTTGGGGTCAACCTAATAAAGAGGAAACAACATATGCTACTTTCAGAAATACATGCACATTCAAAAGATCCTCATCAAAAAACTCCTAATAAATGAAAGAAAGAGAGAAAATATAGAGACTAGCCTTTTTCATAATTCCTTACCACTAACACGTGCAATGGTTGTTTCTCGGACATGCCAGGACTCAAAAAGGGCTCATCCATGTTCTCCGACGCACGCTGCTTCAACTCTTGCAACTAAACAGAATTGAAGTTCCCTTAGATTTTTTTTGTTTCACTACATAACTGATGGGTAGTAAAATACGCAAAAATAAAACATATGCAAAGCCAAAATAGCGAAACAACATATTTCAGTACCAGTGCAGGAAGACTAGAAGGTTTTCCAGATTGCTCATCTGGAAGATATTCAACAATAGCATTAGTGGCTACAAGTGCTCGAAGGTATTCTGCAACAGCTCTACTGTCTACTGCATGATCCCTTTGCTCAAAACGACTGATTACAGACTCTGGACTGAAAAAAAAAAAAAAAAGAAAAGGCACAAGCAATATGAAACAGTTTTTCAGCTACATTCAATTTGATGACAACTATATAAAGGATAACCTATAGAAATTGCGAACTTTGTTCTACTATCCCAACAAACATTAAAATTTTTGGATCACTAGCAAAACACAAAAACCTGTGCTTATTGAGCTCAGCCAACAGAGCACTCTGCTTGGCCGCATCCTTGGGATTGGCATCAGCCTCCGCAATCAACCGTTCCAAACGCTTCTCTTGCCGCCAAAACGGCCACCAATGAAACCAATCCGACAGCATAACCTTCTCAAATCCCTTCCTTACCGTCGCAAACAATCCCATAAAAAACACTACCACCGGCAACCTACTCTTCGAGTCATCTTTATCAACCAAAGTCTCTGGTTTCGCTTCCTTCTCACCTTCAGAGCCAATACTCCCCAATCCATCAACCTCCAAAGCCAACGCTTCTGACTCAATCTTCGAACTCTCGCCGGAAAATCCATCGCTAAAATTCTTTATCTCTGACTCTTCAAAATCCGAAATTGAATTATTGTCACCAAAAGTCGATTCCGAACTCGAATTCACATTCTCCGGATGCAATGTACAAGAAAGACTAAGACGGTGGCGGTAAAATCGAGACTTATAAGAAATCAAATTGAGTTTACATAGAGAAAGAGAAGAAGTGAGAGAATTGGAGTGACGCTGATAGGCAAAGAGAGGAAGTTGGAGGCGATGTTTAGAAGGAGGGATGTGAGAGAGTAGGGGATTATAGATAAGAGAAGCTTGAAGAGTAGTCATGGTAGATAGCAATTAGGGTTTATCCAAAGATTCTTTGCTGAGAACTGACTCAGTCTTTCTTTCTCTCTCTACAGCAGTGTGGCTGTTGGAGAGAGAAGGGTCACAAGATTGGGTTAACAGAAAGAAAAGGTAGAGAAGAGAGCAGAGAGAAGAGACGGCCTTATCTAATCTCTATTGAAATTGGCGCTCTGTTGTCAAGTGTCAACTGCTGTGGACTGTTATAGCCTTTGTTCCCCCTTTGTAAATTTTTCGATGACTTTTCTCATTTCGCAAGTAACGTTCGATTTGTCGTACCCATGCCTTGCTTGCTTGCTTTGTATCGTTCACTAGCTCCTTTTAGGAGAAAATAATATATAGTATCACTTGCGTGATTATAAAGAAATTAAATTTATAAAAAAAAAAAGATATGAGTGAAAAAAAATTAGTACGAATAAAAGTGACGAGTCCGAAATTCACTGGTCCGAGCTCAATTTAAGCGGACCAAAAAAGCCCAAAGAAGAGTCCAAATTACGGCACTAAATCGATACGGAGTACAAGATCCAAGCCCATGGAACAAGGGGGCGACCACCCATGAGAGGCACCTTGGCCACGCCCAAGGGGGGCACCTATGGAGGTTGGCCACGCCCAAGGGAGCGCCTATGGAGGCTGGCCACGCCCAAGTGGGCCCCGCCCATGGGGGCGCCTGCCTGGTCCTGGTCTCCTCCTCCTCCTTTGTCTCCTCACTCCATGAAGGTCTCATTCTTGCCTTGGTCTCCTCCTCCCTTACCTCCTTATTCCAAAGAAGCCTTCTACGACTCAAGCCTAGCCCACTCCAAATCAAGCTTAGTCCATCTCAGGACCACCTCCGACGGAATAGGGGCATGAGGGAGAAAATATCGGGATACGCACCGGAGATCAAATCCTACCATACTTGTACTTACCAAAGTGGTGAAATCCTACCATAACTACACTTACCAAAATAGTGGTGACCGCCTCAACTCACCGCCTTAGTAAACCTATATAATGTAAGCTCTCTCCACTTGGAGAGGCATCTCATGATCTACACACACCACACCTCTTATATCTCTACACATTGCTCCCCCTCTGTAACACTCTGGTGACTATTATTCATTAATAAAGAACGTCGGTCATCGTTGTCATTCCAGAGAGTGGACGTAGGTCATCCGAGACCGAACCACTATAAGTCTCTGTGTTAATTCTCTGTTTATGGTTTTGATTCATTGATTGCCATTGATTGCTCATTAATTACTCGTTTATTGCATCACTATTTATACTTGACTGTTGATCTTGCCAAAGACAATTTTGTGCATCGTCAAAAAATATATGAGTGGTAATACAATAAGAATGATTTGACGTAGGTGACTTTATAACTCCATCGTCAAATATCAAGGCTTAACCCTAGACAAGCGGTGGAAACTGTTAAGCTAAAGTATGGTTGGGACAAAAAAAAATTTCGAAGAACAGTGAAATACGTAAAGATCAGAAAGAATACGGTGAAATCACTTTGTTGGGCCGATGCTGACACTAAAAAAGAAAAGTTAGGAAAGCAAATGAAATTAGATACCCAGTAGTCCTAGTCATAAATGATGAATATTAGGCGCCAAACGATTAAATGTGGTTAAAAGAAAAGCAAAAATAAAAAAATATAATGGATATTTCATGTGAAGTAAATACCAAACACCCTTTTCTTTCTTTAGTAAGGGTAATAAATTATGTTGTTATCTTTTATACATCATCTCGAGTTAATTATGATGGCTAGAAATCTATAATAGAATATATGAAATCCAAACTTTTTAAGTTGCAAATTTTTTACAATGAAAAAAAAACATTGCTCTGATCTAAATCTAAGATTAGAGTCTATTCTCAAAAGTTTCCTTCCCATTAGGAGAAGGCCACACCATGGCTAACAAATTTTTTTTTTTTTGGATTTTTTGTATTTTGTATGCTGAAAGATATCTCGATTTATACTTTGCAACCCAAAAGATTATTTTTCTCACATTACACCCTGAATATCATAAATTAATTCCAATGTGACCCTCAAACTAACATCTGTTTCATTTGTTAAAAATTAATGCACATGCCACCCAAGGATATGAATTGTGAGTTTATATTTTTGCCTAAGAGCAACACACGTGAATAACATGTGTATCAATTTTTAACGAAATTTAAAATGAATGTTAGTCTGAAGACTACATTATAATCAATTTATGACATTCAATGTGCAATGTGAAAAAAATAATATTTCAAAGTGCAATGTAAAAAAAATAATATTTCGTGGTACAAAGTGTAAAAATCCCCTTTTTCATATATAAATTGTAATTATATCTATTCTTTAAAAAAAGAGGAGTAAAATTGCAAATACAAGTCAAATTAAAACACAATAATATAGATTGGGTACATTGTCCCTCTTAATCTCGTTAACCCACCCAAACCCATCGCACCTTTGGCAGGAGAAGTTAGAGAGGTGAAAAAAGAACAAGACAAAACCTGCATATATCACTACTGTCTAATAGAACAAGACAAGACTGCATGTATCACTCCTGTCTATACGAACGATATTTTCTCCATTGGACTTTCCACTTGAAGTGCAAAAAAAAAAAAAAAAAAATTTAATTAGCACTTGCAAATCGTGAATACAGTCGACAGAAGCTGACCATCCTTAAAAATTGAGAACTACAAAGATGTCTTCTTGGCGAAACTCAGATTGTCTAAGAACTATACTTGATAACAAGCATAAGCCACTGGTTACCTGAGTAGCAATTAGTATGGTTTGATTTCTAATTTTGCTTTGCTTGAAGCCTCTAGATCAAAAGGGAAATTAATTCTCATCAATCACAATTAACTACAACGGAAAAACTAAAATAACACTTAGACAATGCCATCAGCCAGTGTGTTCAGCCCAAAAAGAAAGCTGGCAAGTATTCAGATAATATACAGTAGTAGAATTAAGGGGGCAGTTTTTGAAATTGTTCAAAGCCTACAGACAATTGTGAAGACATCCCACCCACAGAACTAGGGGGAAAAAAGAGCAATTCAAACTTGAAATGTGAGATACGCAAAGTTTGGCCGAAGGATGTTCATATTACAGGTTGCACACTATACCCTTCTGTAGCCGCCTGCTTATCCCTGAAACATCTACAATCTCAGGGACAAAAATATCAGACATGAATGCTATTGTGGATGATACGGGGGCATTCCTGCTGAATGTGGTAGGCCATTCTGCATATGCAATGGCATCATCCCAGAGCCCATTTCAGGGCGCATACTTGCATGTGGCATGTAAGGGTGATTATGCATCTGCATGGGCATGGACTGAGAAAGTGCTGTGGCCGGTGAGCCCCAACCTGCTGAAGGGTGAGGCACTGCAAGCCCATCAGGAGCTGGAGTATACTGAGCTCCATTGTACTGCAGAGAGCTTGGACCTGCCATTGAGGGTGGTTGCTGCCCAAGAATTGAAGGTTGAGAGTTCAACATAGGACCAGTAGGCATTGTATAATCTCTGCTTCTGTCATTGTTAACCTGAAATCAGAATATCCCAAGATCCACGAATCCACAACATTAGTCTCAACTCAACTTTCCAGGGAAAAAAAAAATCACAAGAAGATCCAGTGAAGTTCTGGTTATATCAAGGAAAAGAAATTATGGAAATCAATTATATTCGGAAAGAACCTATATCATTGTAACTGGAGTGATAGCTTGGCCAAATTGGCGCATGGTAAAAATGACAAGCCCTACCGAATCCGTTTGTGCCACAATAAATAAATATCCGAGAAATTAAAAACTAGCCATCTAGCTAAGGATCAAAATTTCATTTCAGTGTATTATTTTGGTCACTTAGGAAACGGAAACAGTTTGATCCGTTCCAAAAAAAAAATGAAAACGAATAAAAAATTTAAGAATTATTTTTTCAAAACATTAATCAAAATATACCAACCCATCTCAAAACACCTTGAAATATTCTAAAATAATGGTGTAAATAGGCCGAAATATTTCGAAACATTACAAAACACCTCAAAATATTATGAAACACCTTGGAGTATTGTAATTTTGATTCCATCACTAATTCGTTTCAGTCTCCTTGGAAATGGAAATGTTTCGGTCGTTTCGAAGCAAAATTTTGATCATTGCATCCACCTTAACTTAAGATTATGTAACTTGCTCTATGACTTAAGTCAGCTTTAACATGTGCACACACAATATAGATAAAGGCCCAAAATTTTAAAATAAAATAAAATAAACCAAAAACATACATCACATCCTCACATCCTCAGGGAAAAAGACATTAAGATGCAAATCTCCAAGGAGTGGCTGATTACAAATTCTAGTACAATATGCTTATTTAAGTCAGCACTAAAGAAAACTATATCACACCCATGACACAAACTTATTATACTAGGGTAGAGATAGTAAGTACATTACCTTTATACTCAGATCGGTGTGGCGTGAATATGAAATGTGAAGCTTGCAATATCCGCCATCATATATGCAGTGTCCCTCCAAGGATTCCTTGGCAACAACAGCAGTCTGCACATCTGCAAACCCATTGCAAAATTGAAACTTCATTTTGACAAACTATTAACTTGAGGAAGACCAGTTCACTTCATTTTGACAAACTATCAACTTGAGCAAGACCAGTACACAAACAAACCAAACTTACTTATATCTTGAGGTATAAAAATCCTCCATGTATATCAACTTCCAGTCGGTAACTTATAGATCATATTTGCACCAACTTCCAAGAAACTTACATCTCACCCAGAATACTATTAAAATCCACTGCAAACTTTTCTGACTTCTCTCATTTTTTACACCACAAAAAAAAACCTAGAAAAAGTGGACATATGAAGAAGATAGTTTCCATGGCAAATGGCGGTGAGCCCTAGATTGCTTTTTCACCTTTTTGCCTTGAAAATTCAAAATGCAAATTTGTGTGCAATGATGCACTGATAGATAGGATAATGAAAGATTCAGGCAAAGTTACGGAAAAATTCTAAAATTTTAGATCCAACTGGACTTCACTCTCTATCAGATGTTCAATTTGGCATCTCGTGCATTGCCTATTGACACGACTCAATTTGAAACCAGACTACAATAAATTATTATCAGGTAATTCTCCTATTTAAAATAAGTGTATAAACAATGTACAATGATGCAATTGATTTAAGAGGAGATAAGAGACAACATATAACCTATGAGATCAATTTGGGCCAACCAGTACAGAGTCTATGCTACCAACAGGGCCATTGCCTCAGCTTGGCAGGTGTTTTGACAATAAAAAAATCAAGAGCAATAACATCTAAAGTAGATACTAGTTACCAGGTTTTAACTTACCATGGTACTGAATCAAAGCCTGAACTCCCCCATTTTTATCAAACATGGCAATCTTTAGTACAGGCCCAAAAGCAGAGAAAACCTGACCATAATCGCCAGTCATAAAGGACAATAATTACATACGAGAAACTCATGATAAATAAAAAAGGGTAATGCCATGCTTACCAAATTTTTTTACCAAATCTTCATCCCAAATGATGTGGCACAATTTTTCACTATCAGATAAATGGGTTCCATTAATATTCCATGACAGAGATTATGCCACGTCATTTGGTAAATTTTTTTGGTAAACATAGCATTTTCCAATAAAAAATGCTCCAAAAAATATGATTAGAGGTACATATGATACCATGTGTATAACATCCAAGGTAACTGCATATTGCATGTTCTCAATAGAAGCCAGAAGAACATTACTCTCCGGCTCTAGTTTCTTGCCATCTAAACCCAAATTGATCTGCAATGACCACAGATAAATGTCACTACCAAAAACATCGAAAGTTTATGCCTCTGGATTTGATGGAAGCTCTGCAAAACTTTCAGAGCAGCACTTCTAAATTATAACCAAGCCATTATGCATACAGGAACAGTTTGATTTATCAAAGTGTTTATCAGTCAATAATAGTATGAAAACTAGGATGTTTCATCAGGTCATCTAAAAGAAATTGTACACAATACATGGGCTAATGTGCCTAACACAGTAGACCAGTTAGGGAAAAACAGAAAGATGACAACTCCTTCACATGTCCACCACATGTAATGGGCAGGTCATGTTAGACAGTACTTCAATGTTATGGCCACACCAGAAGGGTGGACAATATATAAACTAAACGAACCATTTCCAAGTGCTTACCTGACCACTTGCATCTATGGCTGAGGGAGCGACAGGAAGATGAGGATTAGTGTAGTCCCTGCATCAATATAAAACATAGGGAACATACTTGAGAAAAAGATCATGACAAAACTACACCTCCAAGAAAGAGGAAAATAAGAGATTGCCATGGTAGAAGTTGGATTATTACATGCCGATCTTCGTCCATGAAGAAACTAACAAGAGAAACCACAATATATAAGCAGAAATACATGTGTAGAAACCTAGATTGTAACAAAAACTTCTCAGCTTACAAGCACAAGTACAGGAAAAAAGTATATTGAACATAGTGAAGGAAGAAATCGTAGCCAAACTAGACTCCTAAGAAAGGTAAACAGGAGTCCACAAAGTAGAAGTTGGATTCTTACATACAAAGTCAAGACACCACGACGCTAACAAGATAAACCAGAACACAGAAACACACGTGCAAAGATTGGGTAGAAATATAATATTTACCGAAAACTTCCCAGATTACAAAACAATAGGAAATCAGATACAACATATACCTGCTACGATGGCTCTGAAATTTCACACTCAAATCTGTGTGCGCGGAATATGTGATCCGAAGGCTACATGGTCCCAGCTCTGGAATCAAATACCTGATAGATACCCAGGACCTAAAAGTCAGTCAGTCATCACACAGGCATATTAAAGAATAAAAAACACAAATATAACATCTCAACACAGCTTCTCATATAAAGCAACATGCATGTGCCAGTAACTAACAATTGATGGTCCAATATAGCACTTTTTATATAGATGAATGCTCCTATCACTAGATCACGACTCTCAAATATGTAAATTTTCTGTTATAAGAGACATCAATGAAAGTAAAGGCAAAAAAATTGAGGATCAAGGATTTGGTGAGCATGAGAATAGTAAATGATAATTCAGGCAACTACATGATGTATTGGTACCGTCTTAAGTAAAGGTCTCTGTTGGTCTATTTTGGTCAGCTTTTTCTGCTCCCTTTTTCTTCTAATTTGCAGCTACCAAATTAGGATTAAGTACCGTCGAAGTCTCAAGAACTAAAGGGAAGGAGGTAATTGATATAACAAGAAAAAGGCAACGCAAAACAACTGAACAAAGGAGAGACATGATGGGATAAGGAGCATGCGTGTACACCTTTAGTAGATTCTTAAAAATGCGCCTGACAGATGTCCAGTCCAAATGCATGTGCACCACATCTACAGATATATTCCATAATGGTTGGGTTACTTCCCAAGTTGAAAAATAAATCCAACATCACCTTGGAATGCTTCTTCCATCAAGGGCATCCTTCGCTGATGAGGCAGTTTCTGAATCAGAAAATTGCACTAAAGCCTGAAACGATCAAATGTGAAATGAACAATTAGTGTTGTAAGGGCAGGAAGGAACCAGTTAAAGATAAATTTTGCCTCCAAACACACAACCCACCTGAAATCCAGCTGTCTTCTCAAATGTAGTAATCTTATGTACAAAGCCAAAAGCTGAAAACACCTGCAAAACTAGGATAACTTTCAGAAGGATACATTGGAAAACATAATGGACGCATAACAATGCAGGTCACCAATTTTGTATGCAATGCTCTTTGTTTAAAAACCCACATTCGCAACATACCAATCAGTACCTCATATTTCAAAAGTAAAACCCAACAATAGCTTGCAGAGCATGAAACAGAGAATTGTAAATAAAGAAACTGAAGCATGTTTAGTGAACCTGCTAATAACTAGTAATCACTAAGAGCATCTTTTTTTACAACTTTATTTGGCATCCAAGACAAAACTGCAGAACTACTTTTAATTCCAAATAATTTTCCATTTGTTTCTCAAAAACTTCTTTCTAGGAGTTAACATCTACATACACTTTTTAATCCTCCGTGCATTACCATGATAGGAAACAAAGAAGGCTTGAAACTTGAAATTTGTGTGTAGCCCACTAGAAGGATGGATGAAAAGAAATTTGTTTGATGACACCACGAAATTGTCAACTTTGTCCAAATTTGTCTCCTTTGTTACTGAATGACCACTAAGAGTTTCCTGGATGAAATCCCAACGACTGCAGGTATTCTTGTAATTCAATATCTTAAGCTACCTGATTATTAAACTTCAGATATGTTATTATCCATTAGCGAAGCTAACAATTTCAAAGCCTTAAGATTCTCATCAGTTACTCCTTTCCACAGTAACTCAGTATCCAAGAAAGCCGCAGACAGACAACTCATCACTCCTGGAGTGCCTTTCCCAATAAAAAGTGTAGTCACAAGTCACCCAGTTACGAGCTCTTCGGGTACCAATACCATAGAGTCTAATCATCAAGAATTGACTCTCTAGGACCATGATAACCTTATGCAATCCATGAAGTCTACTCCTCTATGGTGAGCAATTGTTAAGCAGCATAAATAAGAATTTTACTCTCCAAAAAAAAAAACCTCAAAAAAAGACAAAATACCAATATATGTTTGAAACTACTGAACAAAGTAGGGCTTTCTCTTGCCTCTGGCTATCTATGGACAAAAAAACACATTTAACTTCCATTTTATGACTTTCTACGTTTTTTACTTTGGTTCTACACCAGTATCCCAGACCTTTCAGATGAGGCTAAACAACCACACACTACTGTGTTAACTATACTTTGTGAGAATCAAAACCACTGTATAGTAAAAAAGATTTATTTGTTTCAAGCGCACCCCCTCCCCCTCTTTCCCAGAATCAGAATGCACACAATTCCTGATTTGTGAAACTGACTCCAATAACCAACGGAAACCCAAGATAACCAAAATTTCCAAATGTTAATCATTAGATTATGCTGACCAATGAAGCTTCAATATTAGACTTGCATCAGGAAATATAATGCCTCAAAAAATTCCCGCATAGGCCATGCCGCCATGCAGACATGAAAGAAAGACTGATGCAGGAAAACCCAAAAAAAGCATCCAAAACTCTTTGAAAGTTAGGGATAGGAAGATGAGGAGGAAGAAGGAAGAAAGAGCCAGGGTTAAGCAAGGAGAAAGAAGACAAACACACATGCGCTCTTTCTCCCAATGCAATTAGCTGCCATCGAAGATATTTCCTTGACATAGGCCTGCTGATTCATTCACATTCAAGTCAAATAAAAGCTTAAAGAATTATGGCATACTACAATGAACCAACAAAAATCGTTGGCAATATCTGTTTATTGACAAGTTTAAATCTACAAATGTGAGCAAGAAACGTAATTACTCACCAAATGTAAAACATCAATGCTAACAAGGCGTGCATCAGCACCCTCAATTGTTACCAAGAGCACATTTCCAGCAACATCAGCAGTAGTTTTGTTGTTCACTATTTCTTGCCTGTTGGAATACTGTAGGTACACAGTTTTCCCTCGCACCTGAGCCGGTTCTGAGGATGAGGCATAATATGATATCATTGCGATGGCTTGATTTAATTCTGCCTATTAAACATCAAAAGAGAAGAGGAGCGAACACTGATCAACAAAAAATGACTGAAAGAATTGCCAATACCACGAAGCAAAGAAAAGGAGCTAAGAAGCACGGATACGACATGGACACGCAGACACGATATTTCTAAAAAAAAAAGTAGGACATGGACACGTTGGAGAAACGCTAAAAAAAATTATATTTTATATATAATATTATATAATTTATCGAAAATATAATAATAATGATATGCAATTCATAAAAGATTCAATATTTTATAATAAGTAAATCTTATATGTAAACATCTTTGTAAATTTTTAGACTAAAGCATCATCATCGTAGTCAATAATAATCAAATTTTTTTTTTGCAGACAATGTGTACCTAATATATAATTTAAATAATTGTTATCATTTTCTCAAATATTCTTTTTAAAAAAATTTATACTTCTTTTATTTTTATTATTATATTTGAAGTACAGTTTTAACATATCTAGTATTAGTATTTCAACACATATTTATTGTTTAGTAGTAGACACGTTCTTAAGAAGTGTCGTACATATCACCAAAGAAGTGTCAGACACGTGTCCAAAATTAAATTTTTTTCATTTAATTATAAACATGGATAAAAGAGTATCTGACACGTGTCCGAAGAGTGTCGGTATCCGACACGGATACGTCACCTTCTCGAGAGTGTCCGTACTTCGTAAAAAAGGAGAAACAACTTTACTGTACACTCACAAATTCAATAAAAGCTTGATTTCGGTTTGCTCCGACATTACACTTCGTATTGACAACTTTACCGAATGGCTTCCCCAGTTCAATCAGTTCCTCCTCCGTGCACTCCCATGGCAAGTTTCTCAAATGGAGGACCTTGGATGGAGGTTGTGTGTACCGGAATTGTGGCTGAGTGGACACAGATGCCATTTCACACTATTACCCCAATCTATCAAAAACCCGATAAAGAACCACTGTGAACGTCACGTTACTATGAATCAAGTAAGACAATACAAAGCCATTTCATATTACAATACAACATCCTAAAAACACAAACTTAGTTGCATATTGGAAACCTCAATGCATTTTACAAGCTATGGCATGGCCCAATTTAGGTCATTTTCCGTTTATCATTCTTTGTTCAATAGCACGTGAAAATCTACAAACCACGATACACATAACTGTATTGTCTGGTCCCAGTACAAACCCTTACATAGCAATTACCATCTTCCTCATCAAGCTCTTTTAACCGTTTTTTCCATTCAATCAATCTATAAAAATGAGAAACATGGAGTAGAGTAAACACATACAATTGCAGTAAAAGGTAAATTTATCAATTGTTACCATCATATCGAATATAAAAATGATCAACACAACCAAATATAATACATGCTCTTAAACATAATATTTTGGCCAAAGAGAAACTAAATTTATCATCAACTATGTAGCTGGGTATCATCCACAAATTCACTCTAGATGATAATTTTGTGTGGTGTGTTTGTAAAGAGATATAGAGAGGGAGAGCAAACGAGAGAATGACACATAATAGATTGTTTATAATTTCAATTACAAGAGACATATTGAAATCAATCTCGTGGTCCATCATAGAGCTTGAAACAGACAGAAGATAGAGAGAGACAGACCGACAGACAGAAAACAAACAGATAGAGATCGAACTCCGGGAACATGAAATCCAGATCCAGAACTGGTCCAGAAAGAAATAGGTAGGGAACAAAAAAGGCATCGAAGCAGGAATCGAGAGACTGAATACGATACCTGACTGATGCTAAAAACGTCGTAGTTAGCAAAATTAGGGTTCGCAGAGGACAGAACAGCTAAAAAGCGGAGAAGAGAAGATTTTCCTTATTTGGTGTGCGGGTTTCGGTGAAGGGGGAGGGGTGGGAGGGGGGAGAATAGATGAATCTTGCGTGGCTGCCGTATTCTTTTAAGCTAAGACCAAAAAAAAAAAACCGTGAAAATGTATAATTATTTTTTTGGATTATTTGCTCCGGTGGTCCCCAAACTATTCACGTTGTCTCATTTTGGTCCCCACCGTTTCAATTGAACCAAATTGGTCCCCAAAGTATTCACTTTGATTTATTTTGGTCCCAACCACAGACGCCGTTTGCTTTTTGCCGTCTCCGTCTCCATGTGTCATTCACGTGAGGGGCAAAGTGGACATTGCACATACCTAATCTGGGAGGGAAACATTCCCGCCAACTCCTCCATGCCCACATCTCCATGCCCACGTTATAGCCGGTCCAGCAGCCAAAGGAAGCAAATAGAACATCTCAAACCAGAAAGAAGAGGAAGAGAAGGGAGGAAAAAAGAGGAAGAAAAGAGAAGAAAAAGGAAAACGTGAGGGATGAAATTCATGTAATGGAGGAGTTGGCGAAAATGGAGGCAACACCATGCTACTGTAGGAGAATGGGAAAAATGCGGACTTCTTGGACTGCTACAAACCCAGGAAGAAGGTTTATTGGGTGTGAGAGATATGGGGTAATCCCTATTTTTATTTCATTTGTTAGTTTGGTATGAACATTTGATTTTTTTTTTAACAAAGTATCGCATTGTTAGGAAGCTGGAGGCTGTGGATTTTTTGTTTGGTATGATCCTCCAATGTGCAATAGATCAAAGCATGTGATACCTGGACTTTTGCGATCTCTCCGAAGACACGATTACCAACAACGACTGTCAAATAAGAGGGAGAAAATCTTATGGGTTGCTTTGTTTTCTTCATGGACAATTTTCATTCTCACTTGGGTGTTGCATTTCATATAATTGGACTTTGTGAAGCTAGAAACATGTGTAATAGAGCTGGAAACATGTGTACTAGGTTGATGTTTAATATGTAACTGGGTTAATGTAGCTGTTTAATAGAGCTGTTTGTTTTTTCAATTGTATATTGTGTTTTTTGTTTTTTTTAAACATAAATTTTATTGAATTTACAAGAATAAAATTTACAAGAATCCATATTTAAAAGGAGCAGAACAGAATAGGTAAAAAAGTTTGGGATAATATGAAACTAATTACATAGTTGAGGGTGTAATATAAAAAATATGAGGAAAAATTTAAAAAAGAGTGATAATTTAGGGTTATAAGTGTAATTTAATGTTAACAAAAGCAACTTGATTGCTGGAAACCCTCTTGATCGCTACTATGTGAAGCTCTTGATCGCTGATTGCAAACACTTGATCCCACTACTTTGATCCCACTTGATCTACCTTAAAATTAAGTGATAAGTGATAATAGAAATTAAAATGATAATTATTTATTATATTTAAACATGAAATAAAAATATAACAAAAAATTAAAATAGTTGGGGTGAAATTAAATTTTCTGTATAAGTATAAAAATAATAGAAATAAATTGACGATTATTTAAGATGTTAATTTATTGAATTAAGTGTTAATTGGATGGATACGAATGTTAATGTAATTTGATGAGTTGAATGGTAGATGGAAGTTAATTTGATAAATTAAATATAAATTCATGAAATTGAATGTTAGTTTACAAAGTGAATTTTTATTGGATGTTAATCGAATGAATTAAATGTTAATTGAATGATTATGGATATAAATTGGATGAATTTAATATTAATTAAGTTGAATTTTAATATTAATTTGATGAATTGAATGTTTTAATGTAATATTAATTTGTTATGTTAATTAAATATATTAATTTTGATTGCTGCTGCGATCACTTGATCCCAATCTTGATTGCAAACTTCACTCTTGATCGTTACAGTGAAGCTTTTGATCGCAATCTTGATTGCAAACTTCACTCTTGATCGCTACGGTCTGAAACTCTTGATCGCTACTTAGTCCCTTGATCGATACTTGATCGCTACCAAAAAGTGGTAATATTAACCAAAAAAATGATAATCTTAACCAAAACTGTCTTACTCTTACCAAAATAAGAGTTACACATCATACAACATGGTTGTTAACTCTCATTACAAACCCAAAAGAGAGTTACACATATCCATTGTTCCCAAAAAATAAAAGTTGCACATCATACAACATGGTTGCTTTTTGATTTACTCCTCCTGAATGGCAATTTTTCCCTTCGATTATGAATGAAGAAGGATTTAGTTGCATTTCCAGTAATTGAAGCTGCTCCAGTGGTTGAAGCTTGAAGTTGTTCAAAGCAAGAGCTTCCTGCAGCTGATTGGCTCCCTGCAGTTGCTTGACTCCTTCCTGATACTACTTGACTTGCTGCTACTGATTGGCACCCTGCAACTGCTTGACTCCCTCCTGGTACTGCTTGGCTTGCTGCTACTGATTTGCACCTTGCATCTGCTTCACTCCCTTCTGGTACTGCTTGGCTTGCTGCTATTGATTGGCTCCCTGCAACTGCTTGATTATGCCATTGTCATCAATTGGGTGATCACCATCAACAAAATGATTGTTTTTGTCTCTAGATGATCCAGTCTGACTCTCCACTAATTTAATACCTCCTATATGTTTAAAATATACCCGAGCTACCCTGTTTTTATGCAAATGATGTAACATATCCAATACATGTTCATCAGTACTCATATGTACTAGCCCTTTGTCCAGATCCAAACCAGGAAGTTTGTAGTAAAATCCAATATATGAAGCATAGCCAAGACTATTAGCTATATCATCAATTTCAATGAGCGACATCAGTTCACAATCACAGTCATCTATGTAGTTTATTTTGCCCCCAACATAATCTTTGTTTGGACTCTCTGTAAATTCACCACTGTGGTGAACCTCCGTTGAGAAAAGTGAAGAATCATGGCCTAATGGTTTCCCAAAACAAGTAAATATAAAATTAAAATTCATATTATAAAATTTAACGAACACATAAATTGCATAAACAAGTGGTTTCCAGCAACCACAAAAACTATAAAATATTGCCAAAAAAAAAAAAATTGTTTTGCATAAAAAAATATGTTTGACAGCATCAAGATATTCTAGCAACCACATAAACTATAAAATATTGCCATTTTTTTTTTTTGTTTTGCATAAAAAAATCTATTTGACAGCATCAAGACCTTTGATATTCAGTTGTACCCATGAAACTGAAACCCAAAACTATAAAAAGCAACCATATACCGTAATGGGGAACATCGTCTGATCCAGCCTGATTCTCTTTCTCCTTCCTAATGCAACAGACCATCTTTACACTATGATTCCCACTCAAAGAAGATGAAGACGAAGCTAATCACTCTTTTATTTTGCCCTAATGAACACTGACCATTTTGCCCTAAATAGGAGTTCTCACCATTGTTGTCCACTCAAAGAAGATGAAGACGAAACTAATCACTGTATTTTGCCCTGATGAACACTGGCCATTGTAGGAGTTCTCACCATTGTTGTCGTTGAAATGAAAGTGAAGAGTCAGTTCATGGCATTTGAATGGCTAAGCAGGCAACGTAGGATGCAATGTCCACTTTGCCCTTCACGTGAATGGCACATGGAGACGGAGACGGCAAAAAACAAACGACGTCTGTGGTTGGGACCAAAATAAATCAAAGTGAATACTTTGGGGACCAATTTGATTCAATTGAAACGTTGAGGACCAAAATGAGACCACGTGAATAGTTTGGGGACCACCGGAGCAAATAATCCTATTTTTTTTTACAACAAAAGAAAGGCCTCTTGATAGAGTTGGATGAGGAGACGATCTTAGTTGCTAGGTCAGACAGGCCTGGCCCGTATGCTTAACCACCTTAAAAAGTCATTATTCACTAAAAAAATATTATTTAAACCTAAAAATTTAATTTAATTTGTTAATATAATGATGTAACTTTATAAAAATTATTTGATCAATATAAAATTTTAATATTTGATGAGACCTACCGTCAATACAAATATCACAAATTTAACAAAATTATGTTAGTAAATCAGATCTCATTAACATTGTTCTTACTCAATAACGATTTATTACGCGGGATATGCCGACCACTCAATCTTCGGAACATCTTTCGTTTTCTTAATTATCATGGAAAATTAAAAGGGAAAATTCTTTAACAATGGATTATGTCATTCAGTTCAATCGCGGCTTGCGAAATTCTTATACATAGTTCGCCCCTTATAATTTATAGAGCTCTTTAATCGCTAAGGACAGTAAAAGGATAAATGATCGAAAATTCGGCTTAAAAATTGCAATTATAGTCAGAGTAGAAATTCTCATTCATCATTTTACTTGCAAATTAAGGTTGATCTGTCAAATTGAAACCTCCATTATATAAAAAACCTCCATTATTAGCTTTTTTTCTTTTTTTGGTCAGGAAATAAGCTTTTATTAATCATGGGGCCTGTGGGAGTGAATGAATGTTGCGCTTGTGCAAGTTGGCAGACAAGCCCCGCTGCCCCGGTACTCTTTTCTCTCTCTCTCTCTCTCTCTCTCTCACACACACACACACACACACACACACACACACACACACACACGCGCGCGCAGTCTCTATGAAAATTTGATGAAGTCGTCCTTTTGGTGGAATGTTGAAGCATCAAAGATGGAAAAGGAGACTAAAGTTCTATTCAACCCTACAACACAATCCACAAAATCGTTGTCAATTCAACCTGGTCTCTACGAATATTGCTATAACAAGACACGCAAAGAATGGCCAACTCCAAATAGCTCGAAAACTGTTCGACGAAATGCGTGAACGAACCGTTGTCTCATGGAACACTATGATTTCTGGCTACTCTAAATGGGGAGATTTCAATGAATCTCTTAGTCTAGTTTCAGCTATGCACCGAACCAACATGAAGCTCAATGAGAGCACTCTTTCTTCAGTACTAAGTGTGTGTGCTCGTTCGCAGTCATTAGATGATGGTAAGCAAATTCATTGCCTTCTTCTGAAATCCGGGTTTGAGAATTATGAGCTTGTCGGTAGTGCTTTGTTATATTGTTATGCGAATTCTTTTGAGATTGAGGAAGCAAGAAAAGTGTTTGACTTGTTGCATGAAAGGAATGAGTTGTTATGGAGTTTGATGCTTGTCGGTTATGTGCAATGTAATTTATTGAATGATGCTTTGTATGTTTTTAATAGAATGCCAAAACGTGACGTTATTGCATGGACAACGTTGCTTTCTGGTTATTCGAAGAGTGAAGGTGGTTGCGAGAAGGCTTTGGAGTTGTTTTGGTTGATGAGAGATAGCAGTGAGGCTGTACCAAATGAGTTCACTTTTGATTGTGTTATACGGGCTTGTGGTAGAGTTGGTGTTTTGCACAAGGGAAGGGCTGTTCATGGGCTTGTGATACGATATGGGTGCGAGTTGGAACATTCAATTACCAGTGCACTGATTGATTGTTATTGTAATTGTAAAGCTATGGATGATGCCAAGAGAATTTATGACAGGCTGGTAAATCCGTGTTTGAATGATTCAAATATGCTGATTGGAGGGCTTGTAATGCTCGGTAGGATTGAAGAAGCCAAAATTATCTTTGATGGTTTGGCTGAAAGAAATGCTGTTTCATATAATTTGATGATTAAAGGGTATGCAGTGAGTGGTCAAGTTGAGGTTTCAGAAAGGTTGTTTCTAGAAATGCCTTGTAGAACTTTAGCTTCCTCAAATACTATGATTTCTGTGTATTCCAGGAACGGAGAAATTGATAAGGCTTTGGAACTTTTTGACGAAACAAAAGGGGAAGGAAACACTGTGACGTGGAATTCAATGATCTCAGGTTACATTCAAAATGGTTTGCACGAAGAGGCCCTAAACCTATATATAACGATGCTCAGATTATCAATGTGGCAAAGTAGATCGACTTTCTCTGCACTGTTTCATGCATGTTCATGTCTCGGATCTCTTCAACAAGGACAACTACTTCACGCCCATTTGGCTAAAACACCATTTGAATCCAATGTTTATGTTGGAACAGCCCTTATTGATATGTACTCCAAATGTGGGAGCATTGCTGATGCTCGAGCTTCCTTTATTAGCATCTCTTGTCCCAATGTGGCAGCTTGGACGGCTCTCATTAATGGGTATTCACATCACGGGCTTGGATCTGAGGCAATCTCACACTTTGAGCATATGTTGGAGCAAGGGGTGGACCCAAATGGAGCAACGTTTGTTGGTGTCTTGTCTGCTTGTATTCGTGCAGGTTTGGTCAAAGAGGGGTTGAGGTTTTTCCAGTCAATGAAAGGATGTTATGGCATAACCCCAACCTTGGAACACTTCACATGTGCAGTAGATCTTCTTGGTCGAGCAGGCCATCTAAGAGAAGCTGAGGAACTTATAAAAGAGATGCCAATTAAAGCGGATATGGTCATCTGGGGGGCATTGCTTAATGCTTGTTGGTTCAGGATGGACATGGAAGCAGGTGAGAGGGTGGCTGAAAATATGCTTAGTTTGGACCCTAAGCCTATATCTGCTTATATTATTTTGTCCAACATATATTCAGGGTTGGGTAGGTGGAGGGAGAAGATGAAGGTCAGGAAGATATTAAGGGGCTTGGAAGTGAAGAAGGATCCTGGGTGTAGTTGGATTGAGCTGAACAACAGAGTTCATGTGTTCTCCGTGGAAGATAGAACCCATCCATACTTTGATGTTATTTACGCAACTTTGGAGTGTCTAACCACTAATGTTAACTCCACTGTTCAATATGACGATTTTTTTACACCAATAACAGATGCTAGAATATTCGGTGCAACATACTGTCATAGCTAAACTTCTTAAAGCTCTGTGATCAGGATTAATCTTATTGAGTACTGACGAAAGCTCATTTGGTGATGTTGCATATCATCTGTTATAACGAGGATCAAAAGGTTCGTCTTCTCATATCTCTTCATCTTATCTGCTTTTTAGATACTGTCTTCCTACTAGTTTAGCATCATTAGATATATACAATGTTTCTATAATTTTAGAAGCACTTTAAGAATGTCATGTTACATTTTTCTTCACCAACTTTTTGTAACGCTGATGGAAAATTCTTACAGGGTGAAGATAATAAAAGCAGAAAGGTAAAAATGTAAATGCAAAAACTAAAAGGATTAAGTGATGGAGAGTTGTGGATTGAGCATCCTGATACGTAGCCTTCTAACTGCATTATGGTGGTCATCAGGGGAAAGATTCCCATGGCATTAGTCTTTTATAGAGTGAAAAGTTTACAGTTCCTTTGCAAAAGCCACAGTCTGTGCATTCTGATTAACTCGATTTTTGGTGCTAACAAGGTTCGAAGTTTGGATCACATTAATCCCCAAGCCCCCGCGCATGTGTGTTTCCGTTTTTCTTTGTTTTTGAAAACATCATTTTTCTTGTTTCCAGTTTTTGGCCTTGTTTTCAAAACAACTTAGCTTAGAGCATTCCACCTTAGAGGGAAGCACCCACGCGAGTGGTAGTGGACGAAGTGGAAGCACGATAAGATCTTTAGTCCACATTATTTTTTTAACTATTAATCACTTCAATTATACAAGTAATTGGTTACACCAAAGAACCTTTTTTTAAAAAAAAACTTTCAAACAGCTTCAAGTTGCTCTAACTGCCCTTTTTGGGGGTTGGCCAAATTTATTTTACAGCATAAAAGAGAATTCACCCAGGCCTTCATGTGAAATTCTTCAGATCTTGCCATAGGTATCAGTTACCACAAACTGCAATTGTTGTCTGTGTTTTTCATTGTCGTTTTCCATATCCCAATTTTGTTGTTCTTCCGTGGTTCCTGTTTTCCTATACTTGAAATAGAGCACAAGCTGAAGAATGCCTAAAGGGCTGCCAACTAGATTTGGACACTGCCAAGATTGTGAAATTTAAGATTAGTATTTCAATTAATGTAAGAATAATTTACACAGAAATCATTTAGTATTTTCTTTTTGGTAACCGAAAATTGATTTTAATTGAGATACAAACCGTGAGGAAGATGTCATGGCTCAATAGTCCATAAGTCATCCAAAGCGAACTAGCAAGGAACGAGAAAAAAGACAAGTAGAATGGCATAAATTCCACGCTCTTTGTTTGTATAACATGCTTCTGCAATCGTGAGACATATACATGGGTCAGTAACAATGGCTAAAACAATACGAACTCTTTCTAACAGAAGAAAATGAAAGAAAAACATAACATTATATTCAATGTTCGAAATATGGTGTTTGCATGCACGGATCAAAACCTTATATGCTACGTTTGATGTATTATTGCTGGTTATAATATATATGCAAAATCTGTATAAGGATGTATATAGGATACATTGCTTGCAAATAGAATATTTTTGTAACTCGATTATTTGACATTCTAATCATAATAAAATAACCTTATCGTCTCATAATATATCTATAATATGTACTAGTGCTATAACAACACTCATTTTTCTATTATGATATGAATGGTGATTGTTAAAACATGAGAGAGAGGACTCACCACAACCACTAGAGGAGAACCATACATTGCTACAGAGGCTACCAGTCCAATACTCCCAACAAATACCTTGCGATGATGGTGATCATGGAATACACAAGCTGATATGGCTGCGGTAAAGGCAAAAGCTAGGATAACAGGTATAGTTATCATTGCAACCTTCTTCTGCACCCATGAAACCTAACTCAATATTCCTTCAATAAACTCATGCATGCATGCAATAATTAGATAAAAAAAAAAAAACACATGCAGAATAATGTTTATATGACTTACTATATATATATATATACACACACACACATGTATGTATTTCCATGCATCTGTATATATTCTCATATAATATACTTGCCTTTCCTCCAACTGAAGCGAACCAGAAGTATATAAGAATGAAGGAGAGCTCAAGAAGAATTCCTAAGCCATTAATGGTGACCAAGGGAAAGTTTTCCCACCTATAGCTCACCACAGGGAGGCCATACCAGGTGTAAAGGAAACAGTTCAATAAAGCAATAATGTATGGAACACATGGAAATTCCTCGGTGCTTTTCTTCTTTATGACCCTTGAAAATGTTAATCTGCTTAAAAATAAAAAATAAAAGTTAGGATTAGTTTATGTGGTTATAAAAAAAGAAAAAGAAAAAAAGAACATAATATCAGGAGGGTGGTAGAACTGGACATTACAAGGGTGCAGCATAGAGCAACATGGAGGCAGCATTTCCTGCAAGAAAGACTAGTTTAATTAGGCTAATTTATTTTCTTTGGCTAAACGGTCAGGAGTGGTCAAACCAGTTTACGCGCACTTTGACTAATCTCTTCTCCGGTTCACCCAAAAACATACTATTCACACTGGAACTAGGATATTATTCATGAGAGATAAATTCCTCATGACATGACCCTAATGGATTGCCAAAATTTGAATTCAGGACGTCTGAATTTATAACTCATTCCTATTACCACTTAAACTACCCTCTGAACAATTTCAATTCACTTTGTTAGTGACAATGAGAACATGAACAAATAAATAAAGGAAAAAATTAAGTTACCCATTACTCCAACTGCTAAACGCAACCTGTCTCCCATGTCTTTAGTTTTGGAAAAGATCGATGCTACCGATGATAGAAGAACTACTTCTAAAAGTTGCTTTAACATTTTATGATAGAGTAAGGGGTATAAATACTGATGAGATCAATAGCTTAAACAAAAAATAAATAAAGAGAGTGCTTTCTACCCTGTAAACTAGAGGAGGAAAATAAATTAAAAAATGAAAAAAAATATTGCCTGGTGGATCAGGGAAATAATTTGGCACTAATGACAAGGCATTTGGTTGAATCTGTTTCATGCAAATGCTCCATTCAAACCTGTGTTTGGCTTTGACAATAAGACAGGAACAGGTCTAATTTTCGGTACCATACCGCTATTATAAATTTTGTGATTTATTTTTATAATTTTAAGGGTCATTTATAACTTTTAAGGACCATTTACAACTTTTGAGATTACTTGTGATTGATCGTAAAAATTTTAAAATCGAGTAAATGACCCACAAAAGTTGTAATATGGCCTCAAAAGTTATAATTTTTTTTATCGTAAACAAATATAAAAGCTTGTATCTCAACCTATAAAACTTGAAAAATTTAACGGTACTGAAATTTTTTTCAGTACCGTAGTGGACTCAATAAGATAGAAGAGAAACAGAAGAAAGAAAAACAACCCAAAGAGAATTTATTTGATATTTTGGGTCTCCTGTGTGAGTGGAAGTTGTCACAAGACTTCCACTACTCACTGCAGATCTTTTTAAGTGTTGTGCTTTTCACGTCAAGCGCAGAGAACAAAGTATATTGAGAGCTTTTTGCTTATGCATGTCATGTGTTGTCTAATGTCTGGGAAAACAGTCATTCTCCTCAAGATTAGCGTATCAATCTTACCAAACATTATCTTCTTAAATTAACGTGGTTAAGAGATATGGATTATGGAACATATCTCCCTAAAATAACACCCTTTAAAAGAGAAAATATTTTAAGACTTGCAATTCTATAAAGGTAGCATTATTCGTGTTAATATATCATGTTATTTTCGTGTTAATATATCAGATTTGTCTCTTGTTTAACATATTATGTCATGTAACTCTAAGGAGTAGTTTAAATAGTAACAGACAACCCTTCTAAATTAGGTCATGAGAGATTTATCCATCATGAATATCCTAGTCTCAATATGGATGATCTGTTTTTGACCAGACCAGAGAGAAGATTAATCGAAGTATACACAAACTGATCTAGATACCCCTGAACATATTATGTGATGTTGAAAGGCAATTGGTAGAGTTTGGCTTGTGGAATCAATTTACTCTGTCCTAAAACATTTTGGTGCTAGTCTAATAAAAACCAAAACACAAAATCTTTTCCCATGCATCTTTGGGTGCTCTATGGCTATTGGTTTTTTTCATTCTGTTTGACTGTTTGGAGGAAGCAACCCAAATTAAGAGGGACAAAAAAGGAATTTTAAAAAATAGCTTTTCCACTGTTAAAATAAAAGGTTTGATATGGTGGTGATCTCGGTCTTATCATTTCGTTCTGTTGTCTCCCATTCATATTATCTAACTTCAGCTATCCATTAAAATTCTTTATCCTCAATCAAACAGCAACTATTCCAATTTTTTTTTTTTTTTTTTTGTACATCATGGTTGAGTGACGCTGCGGAACAATTAAAAAAAAAAAACACCGTTTTTAAGTGTATAGAAAGAAGGTATTCTCAATTCATAGAGAAACGAATAAGATAATATCTCTGAAAAGGTATATTATTCAAAACTTAATTCGTATTACATAAGAGAATATATATATATATATAGGAATGATCAAAATTTTAATCGTCACAATAATAAAAGCAAAATTCCTAATTATACGAAAATTATTAAAAATAAAAAATTGCAATTTGACTAATTAACATAAAAACATGTGTCGTTTGGAGTGTAACAAAACTGACAATATTGAATTCAAAATCTCCTATGATTTATTATTAGTTTTCGAATTCTTTTCTAAAAATACAAAAACATGATTTTGAGGTCAAATGATGAAAATTGATTCAAAACTGAAAGACCTCATGACAAAGAGATAAGTCTTGATCACCTTTTGACCTTTCGTTGGGCCTCGACGCGCTGCTGGTTTCCTATTTCCAAATAATCAGTTGTCTTCTGTTCTACGTCATTTTGTAACTTGAATGATATTCCAGCATGGCAAGCAAATTCCCTGATATTGTTAATTATATGATGTTGTGGAACGTGACTGCACCACTTAATTTGCTTAATGTGGATAGGATTTGTGAATTGGATGGTCCAAGTGCATCTACTAAACATTATGCCATATGCCCAGAATTGCATCCTGCATTTTACTTATTATTGCAAAAACGGAAGCTGATACGATTCGAACTTTGACGGTGGTTTTCCTAAGTTTTTCTTTTTAGAGGACTCGTTGCATGTGAAGAACCATGGTAAGGTTCTTCCTTTTGCATTGAATAAACCACATATTACACTCCATATACAGGCCCCTCAATTCCTTTGAGTTTTGTTCTTGAGAACGTACTCTATAGATGGGATACTAAACACATTAGCTACAACATTGTATAGGTCTATGTGCACCAACACTCAACATACATCATTCATGGCTAGTACTGTGTAACAGAAACTGAGTATCTAATTGACAAGTTGAAGTAGAAATGGTTTTAGAAGCAAATGAAATATGAGAATACCAAGAAATGCTTCACAACGATCAGGTGCACAACTTCATGCGGTAACAACTGTCCTTGAAATTCGACATTTGGTCTGCCAATCATCGATGCTCTTAATTATTTAAGATAGCTTCAGGGTAATGCAAGTGTCCTGTGTCTTGTTTCCAGCTAGAGAGGAGATAATAAAACATGTTTTGGGCCCTTTCCTAATCTTCCAATGCTTTGCAACAATGGAACTAAGTCAAAAATGTATGTACCAAACATTGTCTGTCAAAACGAAGACCTTCCAAGTGAGCATAACCAAATCCTCTTGTTGCAACTTTCGAAAACATAATACGTAAAAGAAACAGACCACATGATTATATTTCGTGAACAATGATACAAAAGCAATATTATGGAGGTTATACTCTATAAACTAATTGCCCATTACAAAGAAAAGAAAGAACTACGGGTTGTATATATGTGTATAGCTTCTTCAGGTCCTATGAAAATGGACTACATGGTATGTGACTTCTATGTGCTCCACAAAATTTAGGACTATGATGAAGATACTTATTGTACAACAATACATATACAGTAATGACCAATGGTGCACAGAGTTCAGATCCAGAGGGTGGAGAGGAATATGTGTCCATAATATACAGATGAAGTGATTAATTTAAAAAACATACTGGCGAAGATAATCCACCCGAGTTGGATGCTTGAGTTTCATAAGAGCCTTTACTTCATGCTTTCGAACCATCTCCCTTGAGATATTCAAGTTCCCCGCAATCTCTCCTAGTGTTCTATCACCTTTGCCATCGAGCCCATATCTTTGTCTAATAACCAAGCTCTCCTTAGGCTTCAGAGAATCAAGCTGCAAAAGATTTTTTTTAGACTGTTTCAAGTTTTACTAGTCCCGACTCGCAATGCTTACAATTCATTTAGCACAACTGATATAGAAGCTTTCTCCTCTGAAACAACTGTTATGTATTTCTAATTGCTTCGAGAATAGTGACAATTTTAGTTTTCTTTTGTAGCATATTTCAATGGCTATCCAACAGACCTGGGAATGGAAATTCTTTCCAAAAATTTAGTGTGATTTACAAAATGACGAGGTTCATGTGTCTGTGTGGAGTCAAAAGTCAAGGAAACAATTAGCAATAACAAGGTTGTAGAAGACAAGAAAAGTACCACATCATCAAGAGCAAGCCTGAGAAGAGCGGGTTGCCTGCGTTTGTCACCTCCAACGCCATCAGTGTCAGTAATCCCATTGATGAACTCTTCTTGTGTTGTCGGATGTCTTCCATGGAGAGAGAAGACGGGTTTTGATGCGCTCATCACTTCATGGTACCTCTCAGGGGAAATTCCAACCTTTTCTATTATCTCTTCCTCTGTTGGCATTCTCGTCAGCTCAAACAACAACTGTAGTTTGGCCTTCTGAATTTCTACTCTAACCTGCATCAGAGAAGCCATCAAAGTTCATACATGTCCAGTTCTCCAAAAGCATTGAAGAACGCATATAAACATGTTCAACGAAGTTCTTTGAAGACAAAAATGTGTCGAATTTTATTGGAGTATGATGATCTTTTGTACTTTAGGAGGATAAGTGTTAGGTTCGAGCAAACTTGATCCAAATACTTTAAATTATCCAATAATTAGAACTTCATCACAGTCAATTAACAGATCTTAATGTGTTTAAAATTACCACAATTCTTAATTTGCGTTTCTTACACTAGCTCAATCCAATTTAATACAAACTTGTTTCAAATCATTCCCATCTCTGATCTCAAATCTTGATGCTACATTTGAAACCCAACCATCCCCCCCCCCCCCCCCCCCCCCCTCCCCCCAAAACCAAAAAATAAAATAAAATACATACCCTTTATTTTCTCTCACATAACATCCTTAGCACATAAAATACTAAAAATTTATATCCGATCCCAGTTTGTTACGAATTCATCTCTGGAGAAAAACCAGTAAATCTACTGCATTCAGAATGGAATATAATGATCATGTTAACCATCAAGCTACATAAACATGGACAAGGAAAAAAGCCAGAGTAGGGTCGAAGCAAGCATACCGACTCAAGGCCAAAAGAGACTCGCTTGAAGCTTGAGACAGTCATTGATCGTATGATGGCATGCCTGATCCAAAACAGACCATATGTGGAGAGTCTGAACCTCCTTTTCGGTTCAAAGCGATCAATGGCTGTAATCAGACCACTCACTCCCGCTTGACAGAGGTCTTGGAATTTTGGTCCATTTGCAAACTCTAGGAAATATTTATTCATAACAAACAAAACAAGCCGTAGATTGTGCTGCAAGAAATCATTGTCATGACCGTCACAGCCAGTTTCACAGGATTGCGCAAAAGAAACATGACGAACACAAACATATCATCTTAAAGTACAATTAACTTTTGGTCAATCAGCTGAAAGTGTACATACAGTTCTCTTGGCCATTCATATCTAACAGAAACCAAGGATTGAACATGGATTCCGTACATGCATGCACACACTCACACAAGAACACATACTAAACATCATCTGCAACCTCATATCCAGGTTTTTTTTCTTTAGAGTGGCTGCATTCATTGTGTTAGTGAAAGAATGTATGCCCATTTCATTTACTTGTTACAGAAGGTAGTTAACCAAAATCATTGTGTTTAAGATGAGGGAAGATAAGCTATCTCAAACTAAATGGAGAAAGTTGTTGAGCCTCACAAGCTTGGAATTTGAAGACCATAGGCTGGTGGAGGTTTACTAATTTAGTCCTCAAAGATTTAAGTAGTAAGGCAAGAAAAGAATTGTTTTCCAAGCAAAATGGCACATGAAGAAGACCTGATAGTAACAGAATTGTATTTACCTTGATCAGTTTGTTTCTGGCAGCTCGGCCAACTTCCATGTGTTTCCTAAGTTGAATTGCTTTCATATCCGTCGCCTCTGCTAACTCACCATCTGTTGGTTCTCTTCCTAAATCATTTTGCAAGTTCTCCTTAACTTGGAGGATTGTCTAAATTAGAGAAAATAAAAGTTAGCTGAAACAGACTACCAAGTGTTACCAAATAAATTAAAAGCTAATGAAAATCATCCTTCTTCAATCGTTGGCTTGGAAATGAAGGTGTTTGAAGAAGAATTTGGCTCACCTTCATAGGTTGCATCAATTTAAACAACCATGCGTGCTCCGAAGAAGGAAGAACTGGCGGGATCTTCATTTTCTTCCAGTCTAAGCTCACCAAGTCAGTGGAAGCTGAATACTCCCTAACTAGCTTATTAGTTTTTTCATCTTCATCATCCTCAGAGTGGACTCTCTTCTGGGTTGAAGCAACAACTTCGTTTCGCTTCTTCAATGCAATCCTCTTTTCAAGACTCAATCTTTTTGCCTCCTCCTTCCTCTGACTCCTCACAATATTAATAACAGTTCCCTTTTCTGCCTCTTCATCACATTCAGCGATCCTCTTCCTCCTCCGACAGTTTCTCTTGGTCACACAATCTTTATTGTCTGTATCAGAAACAATAGTTCCAGGACTAAGCTTGTATATATTCTCAAGTTTGGCAGCGGCTTCATTGTAGTCCAATTCTAAGGTACACGGTGAAGCTTCATCGATAGAGACAGCCTTTACTCTTTCTGAAGACTTCCTAACTCGTCGAGGTCTATTTTTGTTCTTTTTAGATGTTTCTACAGGTATGGAGATCAATTCTTGGGGTGCAACTAACGCTGTATTTTTGGTTTTATCTGTTTTGAATGCCAAAATAAATGGTCTTTTCACTGGCGATGGATGAGTTGAGAATCTTGTGCTCAATCCCAAAGGCGTCCGTGCAGCAGAGCTGGAAACAGTCACAACTCCCATGCCAAGTTTTCTAATCAGACCCTATAAGATAACTGATAGTTTGCAAACGGGTCCTGCAACAATAGAGATGATGCATTTAATTTTGTTGCAAACAAGAAAATTCACTTCCTGTGCTATAGAGATAATATACTGTAAGATCCACCATTCTTCAACAAGAGTGTTTCACCATTATAGATAAGATAATTTGCTAGATAACCAAAGAAATTAGCTAGTTGAAGAAAAGAAGTAGTTGGACAGATTCAGCTCGTTACCCCAAAATCGCGCCTACCAATTTTTTTGGAAAATGAACTTCGCAGCAGATGATTACAGATTCTGTTACCCATGGACCAAACTAATGTAGCATCAAAAAGCTGATGATTGCATTTGGTCAATTAAGTCAAAATTATATTCCTATAGCTGTTGTTCATCTTACTTGAAATATTTAGAAGAAAGAAAGGGATACAAACCAATTGCAGAGCCCCCGTATATATAGTCAAAAATAAAGGTACAATAAGGGTAAAATAAGGAAAACCCTAACAAACTAGGAAATAACTCCAAACTAGGTAAAATAAGGAAAACCATAACAAACTAGGAAATAACCCCAAACTAGAAAATAACTCCAACACTCCCCCTCAAGCTAGGCGCAAAAATGTCAATTAAGCCAAGCTTGACAACAGAGTCCCGAAGAATGGATAGAGTGACAGGTTTGGTAAAAACATCTGCAACCTAATCACTGTTCCCCACAAACGATGGAGTGACAATACCACTGCTAACCTTCTCTCGAAGAAACTAGGTAAAATACTAGCATGCAAGCTAGGAACAGATAAAGACAAATCCATCTCTCTCATGTCCCCTGATAATAATCCTCATCGTACTCAGGTCCTGTAGTGGTGGCAGTAGTAGAAGTCGGACCCTGAGAAGTCAGAGTGGACATAAGTATATCCAATCGGGATGTGATAGTATCCATATCACTCTGCCAAGGAGGAACAGTAGGAGCAGCAACAGGAACAGCAGTAGCAGGTAGTGGTATCTCAGAAATAGCAGCAATACGGCCGCAAGGAGACGGCTTAAGCTCCGGATGGAGCTTCCAACAAGTAACCCTGAGATGTCCTGGTCGGCCACAATAATCACACTGACGAGAATCCCCCTGTCTGCACTGGTTTGAGGCGCCCTAACGGCGCTGATCAAACATAAAGGTGGAAGTACCAATAGAGGTCTCAACGGTAGATGTGTCAACAGTAGGGGTCTCAAATCCCTCAGTAGTGCTCATAGCAACAATAATACTAGGGCACCCGTGACAGAAAAACAACTCTAAAATAAATAGAGAGATAAAATAAGGGAGAACAATATACCTACAGTCGACCAATAGCGACAAATAAAGAAGGTCCAAAAAAGCTCCCAAATAATCAGGTCACGGTGCCCAGAATTCAAGAAATATAAATAAATGATCTACTGCATCAAGAGCAGATCAACGAAAAAATCTCTAAAATAAATAAAGAGATAAAATAAGGGAGAATAATATACCTCCAGTCGACCAATAGCGACAAATAAAGAAGGTCCAAAAAAGCTCCCAAATAATCAGTAAGGCACCCGTGACAGAAAAACAACTCTAAAATAAATAGAGAGATAAAATAAGGGAGAACAATATACCTCCAGTCGACCAATAGCGACAAATAAAGAAGGTCCAAAAAAGCTCCCAAATAATCAGGTCACGGTGCCCAGAAATCCAAGAAATATAAATAAATGATCTACTGCATCAAGAGCAGATCAACGAAGAAATCTCTAAAATAAATAGAGAGATAAAATAAGGGAGAACAATATACCTCCAGTCGACCAATAGCGACAAATAAAGAAGGTCCAAAAAAGCTCCCAAATAATCAGGTCACGGTGCCCAGAAATCCAAGAAATAGAAAAGTGATCTACTGTATCAAAAGCAGATCAACGAAGAGTGCGAAGAACGAAACCCACTCAACAAAAAACGAGACCCGACAGCGGGCTGATGAGTGGGCCAGTCAGTGACCCATCACCGACTGCCTTACAATCAGACCAGTCCAGCAAACAACATCACCGACTCAACAAACAGATTAAACAAACCAGCAACGTGACGGATCCTCAATGCACAAAACCAACAACGACCCAAATTAACAAAAGAATAGCCAAACCAATAGTCTCAACCAGCAGTAGCCAAAATCAACAAACCCTAGTAATTAGGATTTCTTACCTTGCAACGACTAGTTCAGCGAGGAAGACCAAAACGAGAAACACTAGCAGAAGAGAGGAGACAACCAACGCCAAACAATCCAAAGTTCGTCACAAATCAACTCAACAACTTTGCAAATCAAATACCCATAACAGTCAAATTCGGCATTGTTTACAGCGCGTGAACAGTAACTTCGACATTGTTCACAGCGCGTGAACAGTACTTCGGCACTGTTCACAGTCCTTAGAACCTCAAAAAATCTAACAATCCACCAAAAAGTCTAGAAGTAGTGTGGTGGCTGGTGGCTGCAACGTGGAGGAGGGGCTAGGATTAGAGTTAGGCTCTGATACCAACTTGAAATATTTAGAAGAAAGAAAGGGATACAAACCAATTGTAGAGCCCCCGTATATATAGTCAAAAATAAAGGTACAATAAGGATAAAATAAGGAAAACCCTAACAAACTAGGAAATAACTCCAAACTAGGTAAAATAAGGAAAACCATAACAAACTAGGAAATAACCTCAAACTAGGAAATAACTCCAACAATCTTAGAGTAGACTAAGCAGTGCAGAATGTTTGTGTATTATTCAATCAGATCCTTCTTAATTTCTAGTATTGCACTACATAAACCTCGTATACCTCCAAAAAGAATAGTTTTAATGAATCGATTGCCTTGATTCTCGAACAACTATGCTTTGGAACCACAGTTTTTCATTATAAGGGACACCTCTAAATCACTGGCTAAAGAACTATAGGATGGTAAAAGTTAGAAACCCCACAAAAATAGAGCCAACTCAATAGCCCAATTGGTGAGACAACTCTATAATGGATCCCAGATCAAAATCAAACCATCTGGGCTTCAGGACACCTTGATCAACAACAACACTGACTCTATAACACAAAATTCAGATTGCACGAAAGAATAAAACAAATACAAATGAACTCCCAATTTTTAGGATTCTTAATATAAATTCCATATAAACAGTGTCATCACAGAGCTAGCACCATCTTGTAGCCCTATCAAACATCACACTAACAACCACCAACACCTCAGAACTGGAATAATCAAGATCAGTTGTCGAATAACAAGCAGCAAAAGTTGGCAATGCCACAAAGTTTACACTATACCACATATCTTTGTTCTCTCTCTCTCTCTCTCTCTCTCTCTCTATATATATATATATATATATATATATATCAATTGCATGTTAGGGCTTATTCATCAGGATATCATTAAAGTTGAATCTATTCATATTAGCATAGAAAACAATCTTTTTTTCATGAAAGATGAAAGAAAAAAGGAAGAACAAATCAATACCCGAATGAGTTTGGTAGAATCTTCTCCGAGTTACCGAGTTGACACAGACTCCGGAGAACGATTCACAATCTTGGTCGACGAACAACGTACAGAGAAGAATGTCGGGGAAAACTTACAGAGAATCTCAAAGAAAGAGAGAAGTGAGAGAGAGAGCTAAAAGAATAAAAATCATAAACACGCGAATTACGGTGTCCACAAGCCTTTTCTCCGACTAATCAACAGTGGGGAGCATAGGATGTTAAAATGAACGGTCTGATCAACGCCCACGTGACTTTTCGGAGTGTTTTGCATAACTGTAGTGATGACATGGCCTTTGCTGTGGCAGACGAGGTTCTACGTGGCCAGTTGAGAGTGGAAGGTGAGATATAAGGGAGGGGAATCTTATGGATATTGTTTGTGATACGTGGTTAGTCCTCATTGGATGGAAGAAAATTACGAAAGTTTGTGGGACCCAGCCAATATAGGTGGCCTGGCCCATCTCTACGTCGCCCAATTCCAGCCATTTGAAAGTTGCAATTTCCAGGTCTCAATTACAAACCTCATAAATAAAAAAAATGTGACAAGACGCCCATGAGCTGACTTTCAATTATTTCCCTTTATTATTAAGGAATTTGTACGTGTAAATTGGAGGTGTTATCAAAATAATATTTTTTAAAAATAATTTTAATCAAATACTTTCTTACAAAACAATTTTCATAATAATTATTTTCTTTGTTAATTACAGAATATATATATATATTTATATTACATGCAAAAAATTGGACTTGATTAAAAAAATTTATTTTATGAGTTATATTTCTACAAAAGTACTATATAGAATTTTTTTTAATAATTAAAAAATGACTTTTAAATTAAATGTCAAAAAAGATAGGCTTAAATAATTAGGAGAAAAAAAAAAAGGAGAAATAAATCCTCTTCCTTTATTTTATTTTATTTTATGATGACCAAATCTAATACCATGGGCTTGATATCCCAGTGCCCAGAACATGGCCCAATGACAATCGTTATTTATCATTAGGCCCATAATTCAACCAATTCCAAAGGGGCTAATAACAAGTAGACTGGACTAATGCCCACAACTATGGTAGATGACCTACAGGCCCAGAAACTCAAGGCCGACTCCATTCCTACTTCTTTCCTGTTTGAAGCCCATTTTTTAACAGTAGTTGAACAAGCATATACAATTAGTTTTTTTTTTTGAGATCCAAAAACACAGATATGCATTCATTAAGTAGAGAAATTTTGGTTACAATCATTCAAAACAAATGCCTTAAGCTCTTGCAGGGGAGAACCAACCCAGTCCAATAGGAGCGAGTTGTGCATTGCAGCGGCTGCCACCCAGTGAGCCGCCTTGTTACAGGCTCTTGGCTTGTGTAGAAAACAAATGTTGTGTAAACTAGTAAAGTATCTAACATCTTTCATAAGAGTGCTAATTTCCCACGGGGAACATCTTCACTAGCGCTTAGCTTGATGACATTGAGGCAATCACAAAAGACTGGCATTTTCCAATTTTCGAGCATTAACCAGAAGACGTGCTTGTCTTACCGCCTCTGCCTCTGAAGCTAGGCTTGAGGATGATGGGAAACATTTTACAACCCTGTCAACCAGGCCTTCCTCTGAACAATAAAGTAAAACTCCACATGATGCCTTGTTGGTCTCTGGCTTGTAAGCCCTATCACAGTAAAGGAAAGTTTCAGGAAGCGACCGTTGCATTATCTCCTCCTCCTCCAAAGGTTCCTGGTGCATCCTTTGACGTCCTCTGTCTCTCACGATGGAAAGCTCATTCCACATACCTTTTGCTCTCATGACAGTTGCAAATGCATTTAGGGTTTTATCATTAAAAATTTTCTGATTTCTTGCCTTCCATATAGCCCAGCCCACTGTAGTCGTCTTCCCCAGTATCTCATATCTATCTTGAGCATTCTTCACCGTATCCAGGATATGGGAGGTTCTTTGGGCAATGGATAAAAATCATGCCTTCTCCTGCTTGTAATTCATTTCCAAACCAAACCATACTCTATTTGTCCACTCACATTCAAAAAGAATGTGTTCTATGGACTCTGGGACAGCTTTGCAAATTGGGCACATAGGCGTTGAGACACATCTCCTCTTATGAAGGTTCTCTTGAGAGGCAAGAATGTTGTGGCAAGCCTTCCACCAAAAGTGCTTCACCTTAGGGATTGCCTTCATAGTCCAGATCACCTACCACATCTTAGGATGAGGGGAAAAAGAGGAGCTTGGTTCATTTTGGCCATGATCCTGAATATTTCCCATTCTGTAGCCTGATTTTATTGAATATTCTCCTTTCTTATTGGGCCACCAGATTCTCTTGTCGTTTCCTCTTGTAACTGGGATTGGTATAATCTTAATGGCTTTTAATTCCTCTTTTGGAACAACTTCTTGTAGGAGGTTAGTATTCCACTCTATTGAATTCTCCTTCATTGCGTCAGCAACCTTGTTAATGGGACTATCCTGCATCTTTGGCGTCTAAATCCCTAAACTGGGAAGATGAGGGATCCATTTGTCATCCCAGAAGTCCACCATTTTGCCATCCCTAATTCGCCACATAGTACCTTTTTTAAGAAGTTCTCTTCCATGGAGTAGGCTACTCCAGATCCATGATGGTCTGGCCTCTCTTGTTGCCTTCATGAAGTCCTCATTTAGAAAATAAATGACTTTGAGAAATTTTGCCCAGAAAGCATTAGGACAATTAGTGAGTCTCCAACATTGTTTGGCCAAGAGGGCTTGATTAAATACTTTGAAGTTTCTGAATCCCATTCCTCCCATCTCCTTTGATTTAGTCATCTTTTCCCATTTTTTCTAGCATATACCATTCCTTTCCTCCCCTCCATCCACCAAAAATTCCTCACGTAGCTGTTAAGTTTCTGACAAAAGTATTTTGGAAGCTCCACCACTGACATTATGTAGTTTGGGATGGCTTGAATGACAACCTTTATAAGTACCTCCTTACCTGCTTGCGAAAGCCAAATGCTTTTCCAGCCTTGTAATTTTCTCAAAACTCTTTCAAGAATGAATCCTAAGACTTCTTTCCTTGAGGCACCCCAAGCTGTGGGGATCCCCAAATACTTGGTGTTATGAGGAAGACTCTGCATTCCCAACAAATTGTAGAGGGCATTCTTTTGGTCTGAAGATGTGTTGGATGAGAAGATCATGTCTGACTTTTGATAATTTGCGCACTGCCCTGAAGCCACACAGTAGCTCTGGAGAATTCTTAACACCGTCATCACTCCTCTTTCCTTCGCCTTTAAGAAGAGCAAAGAGTCATTAGCAAAAAACAAATGAGAAATAACATGGCTTCTTCTCTTGACCTTGATCCCCACAAAACTTATATCTTCAACCCCTTTGTTTAGCATGGAGGAGAGGATGTTTGCAACAATTATGAATAAATACAGAGAAATGGGGTCGCCTTGTCTGATCCCCCTTTGAGGCTTGATGTCACATCTTATTTCCCCATTCAGCAGCACTTTGAAGAAGACAGTGGTCACACATTGCATGATAAGATTCACCCATCGGCAACTGAATCCCATTTTAAGCATGGTTGCCTCTAAGAAGTCCCATTCGATTCGATCATAAGCTTTACTAATGTCCATCTTAATTGCAAGCTCGGGGATCCTTCCTCTCTTTTTCCCTTTCAAGTGGTGGAAGACTTCATTAGCTATGATAATACTATCCTGGATCTGTCTATTAGGAACAAAGGCCGCGTGATTCGGTGAGATGATAGAATTCATAATTCCCTTCATTCTGTTTGCCAAAACTTTTGAAATCACCTTATACAGAAAGTTGCATATGGTAAGAGGCCTGAACCGTGCCACTATTTCTGGGGCATTTTCCTTTAGGATGAGGACAATTATTGAGTGGTTGAGCTCTTCCAACAGCTGGCCCCCTTCAAAGAAATTCTTAACCATTTGGAAGATATCTTTGCCCATAATATGCCAAAACTTCTGGTAGAAGATGCCAGAGAAACCATATGGACCAGGGGCTTTGAGAGCTCCCAATTGGCTAGCTGTTTTGTGCACTTCCACCTCAATGATAGGCCTTAGAAGATTTTGGTTCTCTCCTCCGTGATCTTGCATTGCACAACACTCAAAGCCTCACTAAAATCCCTATCCCCCGATGCCTTGAACAAATTCTGGAAGTAGTCTTTAACTAGTGTATTAATTTCATCCTCCTCTTCAACCCAAACTGAGACCTCATTCTTAAGCTTTAGAATTTGGTTTCTTTGAATGGTAGTGAGGTGGAAGAATCTGGTATTATGATCTCCCTCCCTTAGCCAGTTGATCCTTGATCTCTGCATCCAAAATTTTTCCTCTCTATACCTGATACCATCCAGTTGAGAAGCCAAGTCTGTTTCCTTCATTAGATTCTCCACTGTTGGATCCAACATCTGAACCCGAGTTAGCTCTTTCTCCAGCTCCTGAAGTAGTTTCCTATTATTACCAAACTTCTGTTTGCTCCAAGATGTAAGAGCAGAGCTGCAGTGCCTCATTTTGTTGATGATGTCAAGTGTGGAAAGTCTTGTGGCCCTTGCCTTCCAACTTTCCTTTACCACTTCCTCACATGATGAGTCTTCCAACCACATGTACTCGAACTTGAAGAAATGGGGAGTCTATAAGTGGGCAATGATCCGACCCCATTCTGGCCTCATGGATCACTTGTGTGACTGGGAAGAGAGAGATCCAATCTGTATTGATAACCACACGATCTAACCGTTCTTGCACATTAGCTGACCCAGATCTGTTGTTCGACTAGGTAAATCTTGGTGCTTTGAAATTAGGGGCCATAAGGTTGCATTCTAAAATAAACTGTTGCAGCTCCTCCATCTTCTTAGCATTACTAGCAATCCCTCCCTCATTCTCCTCCAAGGATCCAATGACATTGAAGTCCCCTGCAACCATCCATGCCCCTGATGTTGAGATGGCCATGGACTTAATGCACTGCCATAGCCTCTGCCTCTTCCCAAAGTCTGTATCTGCACGAATGAATGAACATTGCCACCTCCCTGTTATATGCGGGGAACTGCACTTGGCATTGATCAAGTACTTGCTCTTTAGGTCCACTTGAAAATCTATCTCCTCTTTCCACCAAAGAGCCAAACCTCCCGATAATCCCACTGGTTCGACATACTCGCTGTTGTGAAAATTTAAGGATCTTCTCAATTCAAATTTAAAGGATGGTGAAATATGATCATTGGATCTTGGAAGGAGAATGAAATTTGGCCATTTTTTATTTGGGTAAAGGTTTGAGTCTCCTTTAATTTAAATAAATATTTGAGTCTCGCTTAATTTTATATGAGTTTGAGTATAAAATTGGAGAATGTTTTCGGGGATTTTTTCACCCAAATTTAAATTGGGTTTAAAAAAAGGTAAGAGCTTGAGATGCTAGATCAATGTGCTGTGGCCCAAATTGTTATCAGCACAATTATATGAATTTGGCTGAGTTGTAAAACTGGTTGATATCACGTTTTTTCTCCATTATCTTCAAGAAAAATATTTGGGGATCAGGATTGAGTGTGTTTATTGACCTTCTTTCTGAATTTGTTATGACGAGGCGTCCATAAATTTTGCTAGATTTTAAAAAGATTGAGCTGTTATGTGGCATAAACCAAACTGTTTTAATCTGTTGGTCTTAGATTCTGCCTATTTTTAAACCAAGATTTCTCATTAATGTTGGTCATTTGTTTTGTTCCAATGAGAAATTGAGATGAATATTGCTTGTATCTTCATTACAACAGTGTCAACATTCTACTAAACCATGTTATGTAAGCCCTTTGGTAAACGAACTCTTTTGACAAAATTCGTTGTTTGTGTATTGATTGCGTTTTGATGGTGGATATGGAATGAATGATCATGCTGGTGTATGATTGGAGAAGGGAGTATGGAAGAAAGAGAAAGGGGCTGAAGTTTGATGACATGAGAATAAAAGTTAAAATTAGCTTTGATGGTCCTATCTTGTGTGGCAATTCTCATATCGCCACATCAGTTTGTAAGCAAAGGTTGTGTTTTTAGGTTTGTATAGAGCACTGTCATTATTTTAGTTAGTTTATGTACTAGTTGTATTCAGTTGTCCATATTTTTGTTCGTTTGCTTGCTTTTTTCAAGGTCGTGTGTGTGTGTTGGACACCCTAGGCTAGCACTTGTCAAAGTAGATCAAATCTGAAATCTTTTCGAAATCTCATTAGCTTTCTTCAAGAGGGGTTGGTTTCTTCTTTGATAGTTAACTCCCTAGTAGAGCACAAGCAACAAATAATTATCTAAGGTTTTCCCTCAATATATCTTGTTTTGGACAATTATGAAAAATAGGTTCATACTGTTATTTCAATATGTATCAATGTCATTTCTCCAATAGTTTTGACCTTCAAGCTCTTGAATCTAAATCTGATTGCACATTTGTAGGGTCCTCCACCCCCTAGTTTCTCTTATAATGTTTATTTTCCAAAAGCATGTGTCGGTTTAAATTATACTCTTTAACTTAATGGATCCACATCTTTCCCCTTTTGCTTACCTTTGTGCATTATTGCCTTAATGATGAACATGTTGGTTGTGGTGCCTTAAATTAAGAGCGAATTGCACTTTATATCCTGAAAGATTTAAGAATTTATATTTTATACTTTCAAATATTATATTTTTTATATTGCACTGTGAATATATTAAAAGTGTTGCAATGTATAGGGGTGTTAAAATATGATACAACTTGTTAACACGACATAAAATTAAAGGGATTGGCTCCTCATTAAATCACTCGTTTCGTAAATGAGTAAATCTGACATGACACGATTAATAAACGAATCGGTTATGACTCCAATCAAAAGAAATACACAATACGACTCATTTATATACCGATTATACAAGATTCATACACGACATGAATCTGATATGACATGACTCGTTAGACACGAATTAATAAACGAATTGGTATGGATGAAGTGCTTTTAACCCACCTCACCCGACACGATTGACAAGCTTAACAATATGACCATTTCGTTAGCTTTCATACCCATTCCGTCACCGTCAATGTGGTTATTTTTGACAGAATAAACAACGAAAATTAATAGAAGAGTCAAATTATAATATTTTTAATACATTAAAAATATAATATGAAAAATTTAATCTTAATGTTTGGTTGTATATTAGGGGGTGTATGAAAGAGTCATAACATTGCACCTCAAACACTTTAAATGTTTGATTCAATAAAACATCTTGTTCAAAACAAATGTAAGATTTTCTATCATTTATATTCTAGGCTGACCAAACAATAGGATTAAAAAACAAAAACTAAATGATGCGACACTGACAAGATGAATAAATTTCGAATTATAAATAAGTAAAAGTGAAATCAAATGTCCCAAAATATCGACAGTCCGCAACAATGAATTCTTGTTCTTGGTCTATTTTTTCAGTCACTAAAGGGTTATCTTTATGTCTTTCAAATACCAATGGGTCTTTGGTCAAATGGTACTCCTTACCTTGTGAATGTTTTGTCTTCTTGAGATCAAGGATTCAAGTCTCTCTCCCCCTCTCCAAAAAAAAATAAAAAAATTATGTCTTATGAACTTGGTTTGCCATAGTATTATCGACAATCTTTAATTCTTCATCCAATGTCTACCGAAATAACTAATAATTGTCTTAACTAGAATCGGAAACTAGACACAGAATCAATAGTCAATATGCGATGCTCCAAGTTGTACAACATATAAAAATCGTCATACCCAGAAGAAGAGAGAAAGAACTTTTGGTGGCCAATTTTAGCCAATGACGATGATCGACTGAGGTGCAATTTGGCGAACTGAGGATCAAAAATCAAAGAGCACCTACTTACTGTAGACAATCATTTCTCTAACTATCACCTCAAGAAGGATGAGTGCCTACTTACTGTAGACAATCATATGAAGATGAGAATCTAAGAAGTGCGGATGAGAAGAGTTTGTTTTGTTAAGAGTATATAAAGAAACTGCAATGAGAATGAATACAGTAGTTGTAAACTTTGATCAAATAAAGAAGAACGAAAAGAGAAAGAGAAAATATTATTATTACTAAACAAATCTATAATACTTTTTGACCTAAAATACACAATGTAGGCCCTTATATAGTAGGACAACAAAATAATATAAAATGCCTAAACTACCCAGAATATAAATACTCTAACATGCCCCCTCAAACTCATGATGTGGTAACATCAAACATCAAGAGTTTGCTAAGAAGAAAACGGAAGCGCACGATGGTGTGAGATTTCGTAAAGAAATCTGTCAGCTGCATAGTAGAAGGAAGAAAGTGGAGAGATATCGTGCCCAGCTGAAGATGGTGGCGTACAAAGTGACAATCAATCTCAATATATTTTGTGCGCTCATGAAACATCGAGTTATGGGAAATCTGAATGGCACTGGTGTTATCACAAAACATAGGAGTAGGAATAGATAAGGAAATGCCAAGATCAACAAGTAGCCAACACAACCAAACTATCTCTACTGTTGTGAAGGCCATAACATGATATTCAACTTCAGCAGATGATTGAGCCACAACAGTTTGTTTCTTACTTGTCCAAGAAATAAGAGAATCACCAAGGAAGAGAAAAAACCAATAGTGGACTTGCGATCCATAGAGTCACCAGTCCAGTCCGCATCAGAGTAAGCACGAAGTTCCATAGACGATGAGGAAGAAAATAATAAACTCAACAAAACTCCAAGGCCCAAATAGCAATGAGAGGTTCAACAGAAAATCAAAGCCCAACAAAAAACACCAACAATAATGTCCAACAAAACAAAGCCCAGCAAAAAAAAAAAAAAAAAAAACCAAACCAGCAGCCAAACAAAGAGAAGCTCAAATCAACAAACCCAAAGGATTGGGGTTGCCCAACAAAAACTACCAACAACAATGCCCGACAAAGAAAAGAAGAAAAACCAAAACCAACAGCCCAACACAGAGAAGTCCAAATCAGCACCAACCCAAATCAACAAACCCAAATGATTGGGGTTGCCTAACAAAAACCACTAGCAACAATGCCCAACAAAACAAAGCCCAACAAAGAAAAGAAGAAAAGCCAAACCAACAACCCAACAGAGAGAAGCCCAAATCAGCACCAGCCCAAGTTAACAAACTCAAAGGATTGGGGTTGCCCAACAAAAACTACCAGCAACAATGCCCAAAGCCCAATAGTCCAAAATAGGTGCAAACTCAGTTATGTTCTCAAACTCAAAACAAGAGTCAAAGAGAATACCAACGAAGCCAAGAGCAGAAACTAGAACAAAAAAAAACAACCAACGCCAAACAATCTAAAGTTCGCTACAAATCAACTTAACAACTTTGCAAATCAAATACCCATAACAAATTGAGGTTTCTTACACAAAAATACAACAAAAATGGCACTAAAAAACGAGTTTGGAACTGTTCACAGTATGAACAGTAACTTCGGCACTGTTCACCGAGTGAACAGTATTTTCGGCACTGTTCACCGAGTGAACAGTATTTTCGGCACTGTGCTACAATATATTTTGGATTGAAATCATGCTCTGATACCATGTAAACTTTGATCAAATAAAGAAGAACGAAAGGAGGAAGAGAAAATATTATTATTGCTAAACAAGTCTATAATATTTCTTGACCTAGAATACACAATGTAGGCCCTTATATAGTAGGGCAACAAAACAATGTAAAATGCCTAAACTACCCATAATATAAATACTCTAAAAGTAGTGTCTTCATAAACTATTTCTGGAGTGAGGGTACTGCAGGGTCAGAGGTTGCAAATGTAAGAACTATATGGTATACATCTTCCGCTGTAACTATATTGCACATAGTCTCAATTCATAGGAATAATTATGTACTTAAATACTATAGGAAGTTCAGAATTAGACTGCAAATAAGATGATTATTCAACCTTATAATGTCAATATCTACAAGTAAGTAGTTATATGACTATGTACAAGGTTTTACTTTGTCAAATTCGAATTTGGTGGGGTGCTGACTGTGGGGAGCAAGATTGGGACCAAGAATTACAGCTCGGACAATAAGCAGAAATTGGGATGGCACCCTATAGAAGATGGCAACTAAGCATGTCTTGATTAAACATCCAGGCAGGCAAATGCATTCTTACCTGTCAGGTTACGACATCCGCTAGTTTCAACTTCATCTTCATGTTACCAGCTTGAACTACAATTTCTTCTTTAGATGGCTCCACTTTTAAGACTGTTGCTTTCTTGTTAGGAGAAGACACATGCACCAGAAAAAACAGTTTTCCGAAAGGATATAACATAGTTAGATATGCTGTGAACACTAATCAGCAGCAAGCAAGGATGACTGCAACTTGAAATCTTATCAGTGATGGATGATGATGATACTGATGTTAGTTGCTCAATATTGTTGGTGTATGGACTCTTAGTTGCTATAGAATTTTCAGTAATATCTGCCGTAGAATGCAGACTGTTATCTGCTGTATTAAGCTGGGAGGCCAAGTGGCAGAGGCACAAAGCTGTCGGAATTTCTTGTGAAGGATAGAACATGCTATTGCTCCTGTCTCGGATATATCTCTCATCTTCCTGTATCTTTGATCAATTCCATGTTTCATGACCTTCCTTCTGGTCTCTAGTAGATTTTCATGAAGATCTCTTGACAGCCTGAAACCAAAGCTTACAGATTCATTGCATTGATGTAAAGTCCAAATCTATTGTAAAAACTGAGAGAAAAATATAGGATCAATAATCATACCAGTTGGTAATCTTTATTTTTTGTTCTTTGGCTAGAAGAGGTTGTTTTTTCTTTCCCTAGAATATTTAAGGGCAATCGATTTGGAATTAATTTTTGTTCCCAAACTTGTCTTTAAGTAAATGAAAACCATAGCATCACACCGAATTTTTTTACATCTTTTCTAAAGAAAAGGTCGACACAAATAAGACAAACTATCCTCCTGACTGAATTTAGATTAATTTGCATCAGCTACATTTAAGGTTAGAGGTAAGAGATCATCCAAATGTACATCTATTTTATCTAGATAACTTTTATATAAAAACTTAGTGAGCAGGATTTCCCTTAGTAGTCATAGCTGGTGATGAAATCATACCAGGCAAACTCTATGTCAATGAGGTGTAGAACAATAATTTAAAATATGTTATACAAGAACGATAGTTTCTAGATCTCTTCCCACTATGTTAAGCAAATCTGGAGGCTCCTTTAGATAATTAGGGAGTAGATTTGAAATCACTAGATTCTGTATAAGTGCCCACTTTCTGTGAAAATTGCTAAAGGACATCCAGTCCAAGGCTAAATATGGGCAGGAGACTGTATAAAAAGAAAAGATGATCTTGACTACATATATTGCTGGTTAGAGAAAGGGTTGCACTTTGGATGCAATAACGTAAGGCAATTTGACTGGAGGTAAAACTAATTCTTCAAACTGAGCAAATGACACAAGGATAAAATTGGATTCTCCTGTACCGGTGTTTTTTCAAAGAAATGTAAGGAGTCAGAACTCAGAAGCCAGTAATGGTAAATATATGTGTATAGAGGCAATAAAAGCAAACAAAAATAAGTTACAACCCCCCTCTACAATTGAAAATCAATTGATGTTCAGTCATGTTAACTGACAGTAAAGCAGAGCTCATAGTTCTGTTTATTACTGATACATGCAGTGACACAGAGTTCGTACTTTCGTTCCAAACCCTGTTATGTTCAATGGGATAATGTTGGCATTTGTTCAAAACCCAGATACGTCTGAGCAAATATCAACATTATCCCATGGAACATAACAGGGATTGGAACAAAAATATTGTATTTCAACTTGCAGCATGGACTTCACCAGTCAATAGTCATATAGTTGGGCATGTGACCAGGCTCACGTTTGTACTTATTGAGCCATCCAATCAACATCGATGGAGTCATATAAATGCTATACAGTGCCCTTCTCAATTATAGGCATAAATGTCTATGTCATAATTTCTAGGTTGTAGCGTTCTAAAGTTGCTGGTGCTGTGAGGTTTCACTTCTTAGTTTATACTATAAGCATATTTTGGGAAGCAAAAGATTCTCACGACAGATAATGTTGCGCTTTATGGATATGCTCATGAAAATTCTGCTTAAACATCTCCATATCAACTATGACCTGCAGTGAATTATAAAAAGCAAAAATCATTTCAGTGTTATAGAAGACATTGGATGGCCCACCATACCATCACCAATAATCATTCAATGCCCATGCATGAAAGCTGAAGATGACTGCAAGGATCAGTTAAATCCCCAAACTGGCCAAAACTTACGCTAGTTCACCATACATAAGTGAATATTTCATTTGGTCTAAATAAGTGGATTTAATTACCTTATTTCTTTATAATATTTTCTTAGAAATTTGGCCTTAGACCACGTGGTTCAAAACAATAACAAATCATCTACCCCAAGAATAAACTACATTATGAATCATCCCGATTCCCGAGGGTTTACCTCATTGATTGCATTTGACCGCCCTACAGTAAAAAGTGTGACTTCTTGTAGTATGCTTCAGCGTTATCCCATATATGGTACCCCATAGACAAATGAACAGAAATGGAGAACAGCAGACAACCACTATTAGCATGGAGAGCAAAAAAGAGGTTACCCAAACAAAAACAGAAAAGAGGAAGGCACACAGAGTGCACCGAGGGATTATGCTTCTCTCTCACTCAGTAAAAGACATAATATTATACACGGAACATACACATTTACTACTAAATGAACCTTGCACTACTCAAATCCCAGTTCACCTTGTTATCACCAACTCTATTCTGTAATGATGCCTATGCACAAAAGTAGCAGCATATTCAAAGATGATCCAAAAGATGACCAAAAAGGAGGCATTCATATAGAGAAACATACTGGAGAAATTCCAGATTTACATATATAATCAATTGCATTTATGCTCTACTAAACATTACTCAGAAGATATCAACCCAAGAAATAAAACCTGGTACTCCCCAGAGAATCCGATAAGTTGGCCTCAAGTTCACTTCATCAAACTCCATGCAGGAATTTTCAAATGCATTGTCAACCCATGAGTTCAAAAGAAGTCTTCTGGATCATGCAAATGGTCCATCTTCAACTTCAAAATGGACTACCTGTATTTTAGGGTTTTGAGTTCTCAGTGATGTGTTGTAGCACTTGTCAACAAAGCACCAGCTTTGGCAAAAGACTCCAGCAGAGACATCCCAAGTGCAGCTCCTTCTAGGGGATTTGTCCCGGCACATACCTAGCATATATGAGGGAGACAAAGAATCACATATGCCTCCAAAAATATTGCCAGCTTTAACACAATCACTTACGTGTCCATGCATTAAACGTGAGTGAAAGCATGGTTATGAGTGACATTACATCATAGAAGATAAGATGAACTCAACAGATTTATTCTTGACACATACTTCATTTAATGGGACTAATTACCGATTTGTTGAGTGCGATTTAATCTCCTGCAAATTTTTTAAAAGAAACTAAGTTCACACCCCAAAAAGATTTCAGTGAATATGTACAGAAAGAACCACCAATCAAAACATGAAATAATATACGGCAAGATAATATCCAGCCTACAATGGTAAAAATATACCCATGAAGAGTTTGTCTAAACCCTAAACTTTTTGAAAGAGAACATAGCCATAAATTCAATTAACTTGAACGATATAATAAAAACAATGAATTTCAATATTTATATGGGACTATTTTAAACCAGGATGGAATTATTTTAAACCAGCAGAAATTTTCACTCATGGTATTCTCCAAATCAGTGGCTTCAGAATGCTTACCCTCTGATTCTATGAGATATTTCCAAGTTTCTAAGTGATTTACCAACTGTGGGAAAGAATGTACATGTAATTCCAAACCTTTCCCCACCCTCTTTTCACCAAAGAAGCCTTACTTTCTTAAGGGTCCTACTCTAATAAAAGGGAAACAAACTATTATGGGGTTGGCTACAATAAATTCGGTTTCACCATTGAGCTCTATTAAGGGTCATACTTTTTGTTAAACCACAAACTATACTTCTTTTCACAATCTCATTGAAAGATAATTTCTCGAACAAATAAACTGCAAGCAACGTACACTTATTTGCTTTAAATGGCCACAGAAAATAGACAATGATTGAGACAAGGACTGTTCGTCACCAATATCAGCAAAAACAGAATCAAACCAAGGGATCTTTACAAGCTCAAAAGCTAATGCATAAATACCTGCAATGGAGATAAATAATTAAGCAAGTACAACAAAAGCATAAAAGGTCTGAAATATCTAGAAAGACACTAGCAGATCATATCCAATATATTTAGTCTGATTCTCTACATGGTCCCTCGTTTACCAAGGTCATCTGGTAGAGATACATCATTGGGTCTGGTACAAACCTGGATAAGAGTTCCATCATAACTATTACGAATGACAGTAAAAGTACCCATCAAAGCAGGCTTTGCATATCGTTGGATTGAGCATCTCTTTCGAATTCTAATACATTACGGGAGTATCTATCTTGCCATTCTTGAACAATGCCATAAGCTTTAGTTCCTCCCCTTTCTTTGGAGTGGACAACTTCATGTAATTATTTTTCTCATTATCTACATATGGACATATACAAGTTTTCACGAACTCATGATGCATAAAACCGAAATATTATGCATAACAAATATTAATATTCATAGGAATGGTGAACTCTTGATTTAGCTGTGACTCGTAACATCTTTTTAAAAAATTAATAAGGGCATTTGAGCATAGGAAGCAGTACATTAAAGAAAATACTAAAGTCAACCTGATTTTGCCATCACAACAGCCAATCCAATTGTCTTTAAGCAAATTGTTTTGCCTCCAGTATTTGGATCAGTTATAACCAAAACTCTAGTTTTCCCAGCAACGAAAATATCAATTAGAACTGAAGGAGCTTGTTTCAACTTAGTGACCTGAAATATTCAAACAAGACCAAACCTTAGATGAGAAAATTATATTCTCAAATGAATAATGAGAAATGATGCAATATTTATGGTACATTTATGAAATTAAATACTTAACTCTATTTCCAAGGATGAAAGATTTATATCTGCATCTCCCTTCTGAGTCCCCCCTTGCTGTTTTCTCCACCTTTATATCTTAGGGCCAAAAACCGTGAGGTGAAAAAAATAATTTAAGAATGGAAGTATATAATTGTAAGACCATATTTTGTATTTATTGGGAAAGCTCTATATCACATGGTGGGACCCATAATTTATCTTCTCAAGACAACACAAAGTTGCCAACTTTTTGTCTAGCCAATTGGAATCAAGTACAATTTTTTATTTCTACAAAATAAGGTACATACCTCAAGAATATATCAACCGAAGGAGCATGGCCTCTCAATGGTAAGTAGCTCTCCATTTTCTCTATAGGGAGGCCCTGGTATGAGAACTCTCAGCTCCATACCTCACACACACGCATTCTTACCATTTTTTCTAGTTTTATACACTTGCCTGATAAGTTATTGATCGCAATACTAACTTAGGTATTGTAGGGGCTTCCCCCTGCTCCACGCCAGGCCCTCTAACCTCATGTTGGTTTTGAAGCTCGTAGACCGGATGATATTTGAAGACTAGGGACGCACTTCATCACATTTTAGTGATTAGGCGAATTTTTTTCTGTACAATTTGGCACCGTATGTGGGAAACAATGCTATACGTTCCGAAATATTCGTATCGTCTATTCATGGGCTTTGCATAGTCCAAACTCCAAATACCCTTCATATCCCTCAGTGCCCTCGTATCGTCTGTTCATGAGTCTCGGTCTATCATATTTGCCAAGCATATTGAGTTTGGTCCTTACTTCATTCGCTCGGTTTTTCTTTCAAATCCATTGAAACACTGGTTGCAAGGTCCCACCATGAAAGCCTTCACATGAATCCACTAATTAGAAGTGTCATTGTATTTTATCATGTTAGTATGTCCTTTAGTGTGAAACATTTAAGTTGACCCTTTCTAATCCCTTCCAGAACAAAAGATGTTCTTTAGCCTTTTGCAAGTAAGGCTCTTGGCTTTCTATTATTGTTCTGTTGCAAGCACGACAAGGCTAGAAGATATCTTGTGTTTTGATGGTGGTTGGGATCTCTCTTCGGCTCAAGCTCAAAGCAAACAAAGTTTAGATGTTTGCAAGAAGTTGTTGGGTCCTTGTGAGTGAACACCCAAAAGTTCAAAACGATCAAACCATGTAGACGCGAAATAGGCCGATCCGCCATCATAGCATGAGTGAAGCTCTGGCTCTCTCTATATTTATCGTTTGTGGAGTTCCATCAGCACGAAGAAATGGTACACACGGACTATGGAGCTTTCCCACATGAACATGCCATGGGCTTTACATAAATGAAAAACCAATACAAAGTGGCTTCTTATGTGTTGGCCTCACCTCTTCACATTCGAACTCCTGAGCAAGTCCCAGAAATCACCGGAGCCTTTCATCGTTTTGGCCTGCATCTTCAATGAACACTTGGAACTCTAATCGGCAGAACATCCCAAATGGCATCCACTGCTAAGATCTCTTTATATCTCTTCATGCACAGAGTCTGAAAAATGCAAAGATAAGTAATCTCTTCTTACTTTTTGAAAGAAAAAAAAAATCTATTCTTCATCATAAACTTCGGACAAGTGATAAAATATGAGTATCTCATGAAGAGCTTCAATTAGTTTGTTATATGCATATGACTATTCACCATGTAGTGGCTGCCTATTTTGCTCAAATAGGAATCGGTAGCAATCATATTTGCGTAGTAAAGAAACTAATGCTTGCTAGGATAATTACAAAAACAAATGGGCAAACTCCGTCTCATCTTTGTTATGTTTTATGCTGCCTCCGTATGAAGCGAACTAGAGGTTGTACTTCAACCGCAACATAGACCAACAAATTGCCCACAAAATTTCAGCACATAGCTAAGGAAAAATATACACGTTGGTTGGACAATCGTACATGTTCTTGGCATTATCGACTCTAATCATGGAGGTCGATCATTCTTTCAAATAGATACTGGTATGCTGACACCATTTGGTTTGTGGCAAGGTCTAACCAGAGGCCACCTTTTGTCAAAGTAGACGAGTTATCTTTCTGCTATTAGCATAAGTAGAATGAAAACCCAGGAGGACCTTGCTCGGTCTTTGTTTTGGATGTCATTTCATGGCTCGGCCCCTATTTACATGCACGGGGCAAACAAAACGAAAATCTCTGGAAGTGTAAATGTATAAGCTAAGTCATGCTCAAGTCCATGGTCCACTTCACTTTGTGGGGATCACATATTCAATTGTTAAGACAACTTTCACTACAGACAAAGGCTAGTATGGCTACCGTGTTTTTCTCTTGAGAACAACTACACCATGTGTACTGATGCATGTAAACACAAGCACTAAGATACTTAAAGATGGTCAATATCACATGTTATGCCTAACATGAGACAAAGTTCTCCTATTGGCAGCACGCATGTCTTTGTTTTTTCAGTATTGCAGAACTTACTCTTTAAATTGTTGAACTCGACTGGTTTTTGCCTCTCTGCAGTCGGTGTAACCTAAAGGTGGTCGGCAAACACAAGTAGATCATGGGGTGGCGTTCGGTCTGCTCATCATCCAAAAGCTCGCAAATGTCTTCGGGCTCTCACCAAGAAAAGGCTATTACATCACCTAGAGGATGGTCGTTGAATCATCCCCACAGTGGTTGGTCGGCCCATGGCTCAGCCTCTCTCAAGCGACCATTCATGTGGGTATCCCATCAAGCACCAACAGTACCTATTGTTGTATGCCTCAATCGGCTGCCGCAACTGCACGATACACTCAATTCTTATGAGGGTTGGTAAATCCTGACGCGATTGGCATTATCGAAGAAGTGGCTGTCATTGTCGCCTCCATACCCTCTTAACAACAAACGTACACAATGGTCATATTCTCACATGTCAACTGCTGGTCGTGATCAGTTAAACTCATGAAGGGTCTAGTTTTTGCTTAAGAATCCATAATGCACTTCAATATTAAATTCTCCACTGTACAATAGTGAATTGCATATTATCAAGGAAGTGGCTGTCACCATCACTTATCATCCCCAAAACAAAGCTCTATGATGATCTCTTTGGGCAAAGAAAACTATCACCATATCCTTGCTAAAACAAATCAAGTTTCTCAATGCTGCAGACTAACTACTTTCTCATTCTAGCACTCTGGTGCCATATGCTCGACACTAAGATGGTAAGACTCTCACCAAGAGTTGTAGGCCTATCAATCCCAAGGTCCTCAATCCATCCATCAAAGGCCAATGGATGATCGGTTATCACCAAAGATTGGCTCCACTTGTAGCAATCCCCAGACTCCCTTCAATGACAAGCACCACCAAAGGCCATTCTGTTGTGACATGGAATTCCACTTCGGCGTCTATACGACTCAAATATGTGCAAATCCACACCGATCACTTGGATCATTCTATATTCACTCGGACACTATCCTTCGGGAAGTATTTTGAAATGCAACATCTTCCCAGCAATCACCAAATAAACATTCTCAGCATCAGTTAGAACTGGTCAGCACCATCGAGATAAAGATCGGCATAGTCCTACTAGTGCCCTTATGTCGACCCAGGCTAACCGAAGCAAGCCCCCACCATTGTGCATACCAGAAGTGGTGGTCGATCTCACCTAGGGACCACCGTTTAGTGGTCAATCTATGTATCCCAAACATGGCCTCTCAACGATAAGTAGCTCTTCATTTTCTCCATAAAGATGGTTGAAGACCCAAAGTTCCCTCTAACCTCATGTTGGATTTGTAGCTCGCGGACTGGATGATATTCGAAAATTAGGGACACACCTCAATACATTTTAGTGATTGTGCAAATTTTTGTCCGTGTAATAATCTAGTGACTGAAAATTTTTGACACACGGGAGAAATTATGTAATCATGGAAAGCTAGTCCTCAGACAACATCCCTTCTCCCTTTGGGCGGTAAGTCTTAACACTGCGTCCAAACCTAACCCAGCATAACACGAAGCTAGAACATTGGGATCAAATATGATTATACTAGGGTGGTAAATCTGGAAGCCTATAACTAGCACGAATCATTATGGACTTAGCAAACTCAACCTCCCTATACGATTGACCATGTTTTATTTACATGATCGCAAAATGAACCAGTTAAAAACCTTCATAAATAAATCATATTTCATTTGACAATAAAAGCTGTAATACTTCTAGTTTTAATGCCGACATTTTGAAAACAAAAAGTTATCGATCACCAAAAGGGTTTTAACAGGCGATCTTCATGACAAGTTTACAAATTAATCATGTCAATATCAACAAATCAGTGTATTAAATTAATCAAGCCTGTCGTCAGTAGGTTATGTATGCCTTAAAATGACATTATCTCTATTTGCAGCTTCTGTAAGTGTTTTGTAATCTCAAGTAAACAGGTCTCTAACCCCACATAGTGCCAACACGAAAATGCAAGCACAAATGACATCCTAATTCCTACCCCAAACATTTCCATGTGGGATTTCGTATTGCAGTTGATAAATTCAAAGGAAACAAGAAAAGGAAAAAAGAAAAAGACAACAACTTCATGACAAGTCAAATGTATAACTTATAGCAGTAGAGTTACTGACATCCTTTATGGCCTTCTGTAGACTGTGATGATGTTGTTGAAGTAATAAAGGATGATAAGCTTTTGGCAGATACAATGTCTATTTCCTCCGAGTGGGGTGTGATGCCACTGAAAGTTTTTATTGATGTATAGCATAAAATAGACAAGTAACAAATTACCTTTTACGACCTTGATATCAACTGAAATTCATGAGATATCATTATAAGTTTCACCAATATATAACACCAAAATTTGCATATGATATTTTCAATTTATCATTCATTTGCTTTAGTAGAAAGAGAAGGACAACGAGTAGGAGAAAGAGGAGAAGTAGATGGACAAGGAGTAGAAGAAGAAGGAAGAAAAAAGAGGAGAAGGAGCGGAGAAGAAGAAAAAGGAAGAGGAGAAAGGATAAGAAGCGGATAAGGAGAAAAAACAAGGAGGAGAAGGAGAAAGAAGAAGAAAGAGGTGGGGAAAGAGAATGAGGAGAGAAGTCAAGAAGAAGAAGAAGAAGAAGAAGATGGGGAAAAGGAGCAGGAAAAGTGATAGGAAGAAGGAGAGAGGAGAAAAAGAAGGATGAGGAGAATGAATGTGAGATCCTGGTATCCCACATCGGTTAGGGAGGGGAAAGTTGCTGGGCTTATAAGTAAGCCCCTTACCTTACATGGCACAAGGCCTTCTCCCAGGAGGTTTCTTGTAAGGATGCCTGAGGAGGAACAAAGCCTTGAGGGGGAGGGGTACTCCTGTCAAAGAGGACAATATTGTATCAGGTGTGGGCTCGGGTAGTGACCCGAGGGTGCTTCCGTTGTCGTCACTCTGATATAAGGCCTTTTCTCAGGGGTACTGGTAGGAACAAAACCGTGAGGGCCAGTGGGCCCAAAGCGGACAATATTATGCCATGTGGAGGGTGGGGTGTTACAAGGTGGTATCAGAGCCGACTCACGCCTGGATCGAGTATGGGCCCCTGCCGTGCTCGCGTGTATGTGGGCGGGCGGGTAGCTGGCTAGCTACTGCACGGGGACGTGCAGCCCTAAGGGGGGTGGATTGTGAGATCCTGGTATCCCACATCGATTAGGGAGGGGAAAGTTGCTGGTCTTATAAGTAAGCTCCTCGCCTTACATGACATAAGACCTTCTCCCAGGAGGATCCTTGTAAGGATGCCTGAGGAGGAACAAAGCCTTGAGAGGGAGGGGTACTCCTGCCAAAGAGGACAATATTGTATCAGGTGTGGGCTCGGGTAGTGACCCGAGGGTGCTTCCGTTGTCGTCACTCTGATATAAGACCTTTTCCCAGGGGTACTGGGAGGAACAAAACCGTGAGGGCCAGTGGGCCCAAAGTGGACAATATTATGTCATGTGGAGGGTGGGGTGTTACAATGAAGGAGGAGGAGGATAGCGGTGAAGAAGGAAAATGAGAGAAGAGAAGTCACTCGAAAGTTCAAAATTTATGGCGACTCTAAGGAACATCAGTGACTTGCGAGGAACGAAAACTAAAATAGAATCACATAGAAAAAGAGCAATGATTCCATAAAACCATAAATTTACAGTGTGCATAGAGGCATATATATACATATATACTAGAGAGAGATTTAGAGAAAGGGAGAAAGGTAAAATGGTGCAATGGGAGTTCACATTAGGAACTACATATTTTTTGGGACTAAGATGAATGAACAGGCTTGCTCTGACAATTCAACGGAAACTCATAAGCCCTAAGTGCCCCCAGACTCGTCAATTTGCTTGGAGGTGATGGCTCTTGATTGGAAGATAAGAGTAATATCCCTTACCAGCTCCTGAGCTTTATAAAAGGCCACCCCATTGAAGCTAAGATTTCCCAGGAAAAGAAAAAAATATAACACCCCGGTTTCCCGGATATGTTAATTGATTAAATCGACCACAATATATATCATCAGATATAGAGCCAGAACTCTAATTACCTCAATAAAAATTATAATTAAGCATGGACAAAGAATGAATATATGTCCATAATGATGCAAGCTTCATAGCCTCACCATGTGAGGTTGGGTGGAAGTTTGGCTATAAATAGCCATGGTGCTGTCAGGTAAAATGCAGACAAGAAAGGAGAAAAAAAAGGAGGGAGGAAGGAAGATAAAGAGAGGAAGAAGAAACAAATATATAGAAAGAAAAATTTATGAGTTTTAGAATCAAAAAGTGGGTAGTGATTTTATTTTAGATCGCTACCAAATTTAAGTATATTGTTCGTGATACTTCCATTGAAGTCATTGATGATTTTGAGGTACGTGGTAGTATACAATATGCTCATGTATTTAAATTTCTTTGTAAAAAATGTCCTTTTGATGATCTTAAATTTGTAGTATTTCCTATTGATATGAAATTCTGGAAGAGAAAAATTGGCACAAAAAATGGAGAAAAAGTGACAGAAAGGAGAGGAGAAAGAGAAGGATGAGGAGGAGAAGAAGAATGATGAAGAAGGAGGACAAGGAGGAGGAACAAGAGGAGAAGAAAGTATAGGGCAAAGGAGAAAAAGGAGTAGGAGAAGTAAGAGGAAAAACAGGTGAAAAAGGAGAAGGAGAGAAGAGAAGTCACTCAAAAGATCTAACTTTATGGCGACTCTAAAAAACCTCAATGACTTGAGAGGAATGGAAACTAAAATAGAATCACATAAAAAAACAACAATGTCTCCATAAAACCATAAATTTACAGCGTGTATAGAGATATATACATATATACTTACAGAGAGAGATTTAGAGAGGGAGAAAGGCAAAATTGTGCAATGGGAGATCACATTAGGAACTACGTATTTCTCAAGTTTGTGATGAACGAAGACTCATAAGCCCTAAATATCCTTAAGACCCGTCAATTTGTTCGGAGGTGATATCTCTACTGGAAGATAATGCAATATCCCTTTTCAGTTGTTGAGCTTTATGAAATGCTACAAATTTGAACTCCCTTTGAAGCTAAGATTCCCTAGGAGGAGGAGAAGAATAAGGAGTATAATGAGAAGGAGAAAAGAAAAAGGAGGAGTATAAGAGTGAAAAAGAAGAGAAATGAGCAGGAGGAGGAAGAGGAAGAGATGCTGAAGATGAAGGAGAAGGAGAAATAGAAGAGGAGGAAGAAGAAGAAAGAGTAGGAAAACGGAAAGAGAAGGAGAATGAGGAAAATCAACAAGAAAAAGAAGGGAGGAGTAAAAGCGACAAGGAGAGAGAAGAAAGAGAAGGATGAGGAGGAGGAGAATGATGATGAAAAAGAAGAAGAAGAAAAAGGAAGAGGAGCAAAAAGAGAAGGAAGGAAAGAGAGAATGAGGAGAAACAAGAAGAAAAGCAGGTGAAGAAGAAGGAGAGAAGAACAGTCACTCGAAAGATGAAAATTTATAGAAACTCTAAGGAGCATCGGTGACTTGCGAGAAACGAAAAGTAAAATAGAATCACATAGAAAAAGAGCAATGATTCCATAAAACCATAAATTTATAATGTGTATAGAGACATATATACACATATATACTTATAGGGAAAGGGAGAAAGGGAAAATGGTGCAATGGCAGATCACATTAGGAACTGCGTATTTCTTGGGTCTATGACAAACTTACAAGCTTGCTCTGACGATTCAACAAAGACTCACAAGCCTTAAGTGCCCTAAGACCCATCAATTTGCTTGGAGGTGATACCTTTTGACCGGAAGATAACGTAGATACCCTTCCAGTTGCTGAGTTTTATGAAAGGCCCCAAATTTGAATTTCCCTTGAAGCTAAGATTTCCCAGTAAGAAAAGGAGAATGAGAAGGAGAAAAAGGAAGAGGATAAGAGTGAAGAATGAGAAGAAAAAAAAAGAGATATGAGGAGAAGGAAAATGAGAAGAAGGAGAATGAGAAGAAATATAAGGAAAGAGAATGAGAATGAGAAGCAAGAGGAAAAACAAGGGAAAAAGGAGAAGAAGTATAAGTTGGAAGAAATGCAGAAGATGAAGGAAAAGGAGAAATATAAAAAGAGGTGGAAGAAGAAGAAGAATAAGGGAGGAGAAGGAGCAAGAGAGCGAAAAGGAAAGGAGAAACAGGAGAAGAAGAAGAAATAGGAAAATCGGCAGGAAAAAGGAGGGAGGAGGAAAAACGACACGAAGGAGAGAGGAGGAGAAGAATGATGAAGAAAGAGGAGAAGGAGGAGGAGGAGGAGGAGAAGAAGAAACAGAAGGAAAGGGAGAAGGAGAAAGAGGAGGAGCATGAGACAGGTGAAGAAGGAGAGAAGAGAAGTCACTCGAAAGATCAAAATTTTTGACATTTCTTAGGAACATCGGTGACTTGCGAGAAATGGAAAATAAAATAAAATCACATAGAAAAATAGCAATGATTCCATAAACCATAAATTTACAGGGTGTATACAGACATATATGTTAGAGTAATCTACCCCTAATATTAATATACTAGATTAGTCTTAATCTAGTATATTAATATTAGGGGTAGATTAGTCTAACAATATACACACAAATACTTATAGAGAGAAGGAGAAATGGAAAATGGTGCAATGAGAGATTACATTAGGAACTACGTACTTCTTGGGCCTAAGACGAACTTACGGGCTTGCTCTGATGATTCAACGGAGACTCGTAAGTCCAAAGTGCTCTAAGACAGGAATATAACGTAATATCTCCTAGTTGTTGAACTTTATGAAAGGCCACAAATTTGAACTCCCCTTGAAGTTAAGATTCCCTAGGAGGAGAAAAAGAATAAGGACAATGAGAAGAATGATAAAAAAGAGGAGGATAAGAGTGAGGAGGAGGAGGAGAAAGAGAAGGAAAAGGAAAAGGAAAAGGAAAAGAAGGAGAATGAAAAGACACAGAAGGATGGAGAATGAGAAGCAAGAGGAAAAATAAGGCAAGAAGGTGGAAGAGATGCAGAAGATGAAGGATAAGGAAAAATAGAAGAGGAGGAAGAAGAAGAAGAAGAAGAATGAGGGAGGAGAATGAAAAGAAGGAGAAGGAGAAAGAGGAAAAGCGATAGGAAAGAGAGACGAGAAAGAGAAAGATGAGGAGGAGATGATTGAAGAAGGAGGAACAGTGGCAAGAGGAAAAGGAGAGGGAGAAGTAAGAGGAAAAGTAGGTGAAGAAAGAGAAGGAGAGAAGATAAGTCACTCGAAAGATCAAGACCCGTCAATTTGCTCGGAGGTGATGCCTCTTGATTGAAAGGTAACGTAATAACCCCTTTTAGTTGCTGAGCTTTATGAAAGGCCATAAATTTGAACTCCCCTTAAAGCTAACATTCCCTAGGAGGCAAAGAAAATAAGGAGAAAAATGAGGAGGATAAGAGTGAAGAAAGAAGGGGAGGGGAAGGAGAAAAAGAAGAGAAATGAGGAGGAGAAGGAAGAGGAAAAGTAAGGGAAGAAGGAGGAAGAGATGTAGAAGATAAAGGAGAAGAAGAAATAAAAGAGGAGGAAGAAAAAGAAGAATGAGGGAGGAGTAGGAGAGCGTGGAGAGAAGGAGAGACGGAGAAAAAGGAAAATCAGCTGAAAAAAGAAAGGAGGAGGAAAAACGATAGGAAAGAGAGTGGAGAAAGAGAAGGATGAGGAGGAGGACGAGAAGGAGAAGAATGAAGAAGAACAAGAACAAGAATAAGAAGAATAAGGAGGAGTAGCAAGAGAAGAAGGAGAAAAAACAGAAGTGAGGAGAGGGAGAAGGAGAAAGAGGAGGAGGATGAGGATGAGAAGCAAGAGGAAAAACAGGGGAAGAAGGAGGAAGAAGAAGAAGAATGAGGTTGAAGGAAAAGGAGAAGGAGAAAGAGGAAAATCGACAGGAAAAATGAGGGAGGCGAGAAAGCGACAGGAAGGAGAGACGAGAAAGAGAAGGAGGAGGCGAAGATTGAAGGAGGAGGAAGAGTGGCAAGAGGAGAAAGAGAGGGAGAAAGAGAAGTAAGAGGAAAAGTAGGAGAAGGAGGAGAGAAGAGAAGTCACTCGAAAGATCAAGACCCATCAATTTGCTCGAAGGTGATGCCTCTTGACTAGAAGGTAATGTAATAGCCCCTTCTAGTTGTCGAGCTTTATGAAAGGCTATAAATTTGAACTCCCCTTAAAGCCAACATTCCCTAGGTGACGAAGAAAATAAGGAAAAAAGGGAGGAGAAGAGTGAAAAAAAAGGGGGGGGGGGAGGAGGAGGAGGAGAAAAAGAAGAGAAATGAGGATGAGGAGAAGGAGAAGGAGAAGGAAGAGGAAAAGTAAGGGAAGAAGGAGGAAAAGATGTAGAAGATGAAGGAGAAAGAGAAAATAGAAGAGGATGGAGAAGAAGATGAAAAAGAAGAATGAGGAAGGAGGAGTAGGAGAGCACGGAGAGAAGGAGAAAAAGGAAAATCGGCTGGAAAAAGAAGGGAGGAAAAGCGACAGGAAAGAGAGAGGAGAAAGAGAAGGATAAGGAGGACGAGAAAGAGAAGAATGAGGAAGAATGAGGAGTAGGAAGAGGAGAAGGAGAGAGAGAAGGAGAAAGAGGAGGAGGATGAAAAGTAAGAGGAAAAGTATGGGAAGCAGGAGGAAGAGATGTAAAAGAAAAACTAGAAGAGGAGGAAGAAGAAGAATGGGGAAGAAGGAAAAGGAGGAGAAGAAGAAAGAGAAAGAGGAAAATCGATAGGAAAAAGGAGGGAGGCGGGAAAGCGATAGGAAGGAGAGACGAGAAAGAGAAAAATGAGGAGGAGAAGATTGAAGAAGAAGAAGAAAAGGAGGAAGAGTGGCAAGAGGAGGAGAGGGATAACGAGGAGAAGCAAGAGGAAAAGTAGGTGAAGAACGAGGAGAGAAGAGAAGTCACTCGAAAGATCACGACTCGTCAATTTGCTCGGAGGTGATGCCTTTTGATTGGAAGGTAACATAATAGCCCCTTCTAGTTGCTGAGCTTTATGAAATGCCATAAATTTGAACTCCCTTCAATGCTAACATTCCCTAGGAGGTGAAGAAAATAAGGAGAAAAAAGAGGATAAGAGTGAAAAAATAGGGGGAAGAGGAGGAGAAAAAGAAGAGAAATTAGGAGGAGGAGGAGGAGGAAGAGGAAAAGTAAAGGAAGAAGAAAGAAGGAAGAAGAGATGTAGAAGATGAAGGAGAAGGACAAATAGAAAAGGAAGAAGAAGAAGAAAAAGAAGAATGAGGGAGCAGGAGCAGGAAAGCATGGAGAGAAGGAGAAAAAGGCATATCGGCTGGAAAAAGAAGGGAGGAGAAAAAGTGACATGAAGGAGAGAGGAGAAAGAGAAGGATAAGGAGGAGGTGGAGAAAGAGAAGAATGAGGAAGAATAAGGAGGAGAAGGGGAAGAAACATAAGGAAGGAGAGGGAGAAGGAGAAAGAGGAGGAGGATGAGAAGCAAGAAGAAATGCAGGGGAAGAAGGAGGAAGTGATGCAGAAGAAAAACTAGAAGATGAGGAAGAATTAGAACGAGGGAGGTAAAGGAAAAGGAGGAGAAGAAGGAGAAAGAGGAAAATCGACAGGAAAAAGAAGGGAAGAGGAGTAGATTGAGGAATGAGGAGTGGCAAGAAGAGAAGGAGAGGGAGAAGGAAGAAAAGCAAGAGGAAAAGCAAGAGAAAAATGAGAGAAGAGAAGTCACTCGAAATATCAAGACCTGTCAATTTGCTCGGAGGTGATGCCTCATGTTTGGAAGATAACGTAATAGCCCGTTCTAGTTGCTGAGCTTTATGAAATGCTAGAAATTTGAACTCCTTTTACAGCTAGCATTCCCTAGGAGGAGAAGAAGGATAAGAAAAAAATGGAGGATAAGAGTAAAGAAAGAGGAGAAGAAAGAGAAGGAGCAGGGGAAGAAGGAGGAAGAGATGTAGAAGATAAAGGAAAAGGAGAGAGAGAAGAGGAGAAAGAGCGAGGAAAAGGAAAAAGAGGAGGAAAAGGAAAAGAAGGAGAATGAGAAGACATAGAAGGATGGAGAATGAGAAGACACAAAAGGATGGAGAAAGAAAGGCCATAAATTTGAACCCTAGAAGGTAATGTAATAACCCTTTCTATTTGCTGAACTTTATGAAATGCCATAAATTTGAACTCCCCTTAAAGCTAACATTCCCTAGGAGACGAAGAAAATAAGGAAAAAAGGGAGGATAAGAGTGAAGAAAAAGGGAGAGGAAGAGGAGGAGGAGAAAAATAAGAGAAATGAGGATGAGGAGAAGGAGAAGGAAGAGGAAAAGTAAGGGAAGAAGGAGGAAGAGATGTAGAAGATGAACGAGAAAGAAAAAATAGAAGAGAAGGGAAGGGAGAAGAAGAAGAAAAAGAAGAATGAGGGAGGAGGAGCAGGAGAGCACGGAGAGAAGGAGAAAAAGGAAAATTGGCTAGAAAAAGAACGGAGGAAAAGCGACAGGAAGGAGAAAGGATAAAGAGAAGGATGAGGAGGAGAAGGAGAAAAATGAGGAAGAATAAGGAGGAGTAAGAAGAGGAGAAGGAGAAGAAACAGAAGGGAGAAGGAGACAGAGGAGGAGGAGGATGAAAAGTAAGAAGAAAAGAATGGGAAGTAGGAGGAAGAGATGCAAACGAAAAACTAGAAGAAGAGGAAGAAGAAGAAGAAGAAGAATGGGGGAGGAGAAGGAAAAGGAGGAGAAGGAGGGAGGCGGGAAAGCGATAGGAAGGAGAGACGAGAAAGAGAAAGATGAGGAGGAGGAGAAGATTGAAGAAGAAGGAGGAGAGGGAGAACGAGGAGAAGCAAGAGGAAAAGTAGGTAAAGAAGGAGAAAGAGAGAAGAGAAGTCACTCGAAAGATCAAGACTCGTCAATTTACTCGGAGGTGATGCCTTTTGATTGGAAGGTAACATAATAGCCGCTTCTAGTTGCTCAGCTTTATGAAAGGCCATAAATTTGAACTCCCCTTAAAGCTAACATTCCCTAGGAGGCGAAGAAAATAAGGAGAAAAAGGAGGATAAGAGTGAAGAAAGAGGGGGAGGAGGAGAAAAAGAAGAGAAATGAGGAGGAGGAGGAGAAGGAAGAGGAAAAGGGAAGAAGGAGGAAGAGATGTAGAAGATGAAGGAGAAGGAGAAATAGAAAAGAAGGAAGAAGAAGAATGAGGGAGCACGAGCACGAGCAAGAGCACGAGCAGGAGAGCACGGAGAGAAGGAGAAAAAGGCAAGTCGAATGGAAAAAGAAGGGAGGAGAAAAAGTGAAAGGAAAGAGAGGAGAAACAGAAGGATGAGGAGGAGGAGGAGGAGAAGGAGAAGAATGAGGAAGAACAAGAAGAATAAGGAGGAGTAGCAAGAGGAGAAGGGGAAGAAACATAAGGAATGAGAAGGAGAAGAAGAAAGAGGAGGAGGATGAGAAGCAAGAGGAAATGCAGGGGAAGAAAGAGGAAGTGATATAAAAGAACTAGAAGAGGAGGAAGAATTAGAATGAGGGAGGTGAAGGAAAAGGAGGAGAAGAAGAAGGAGAAAGAGGAAAATCGACAGGAAAAATGAGGGAAGAGGAGTAGATTGAGGAATAAGGAGTGGCAAGAGGAGAAGGAGAGGAAGAAAGAAGAAAAGCAAGAGGAAAAGCAGGAGAAAAAGGAGAGAAGATAAGTCACTCGAAATATCAAGACCTGTCAATTTGCTCGAAGGTGATGCCTCCTGATTGGAAGATAACGTAATAGCCCCTTCTAGTTGTTGTGCTTTATGAAATGCCACAAATTTGAACTCCCCTTACACCTAGCATTCCCTAGGAGGAGAAGAAGGATAAGAAGAAAATGAAGGAGGATAAGAGTGAAGAAAGAGAAGGAGCAGGGGAAAAAGGAGGAAGAGATTTAGAAGATAAAGGAAAAGGAGAAGAGAAGAGGAGGAAGAAGGAAAAAAAAAGGAAGAATGAGGGCGGAGAAGGAGCAGAAGAGAAGGAGAAAGAGAGAAATCGGCTGGAAAAAAGGAGGAATGACTAGAAGGAGAGAGGAAAAAAAGAAGGATGAGGAGGAGACTGAAGAAGAACAAGGAGTAGCAAGAGGAAAAGGAGGAGGATGAGGATGAGAAGTGAGAGGAAAAGTAGGGGGAGGAGGAGGAAGAGATGCAGAATGTAATACCCCGTTCTATTTTGGCAAGGAACTAGTTAGAGAATATTATCTTGGAAGGAATAAGAAAAATGTTAAAGAAGAATTTAGAATAGTCTAAAAGAATCTAGAATATTAGAGAAGTTTCTAGAAAAATCAAGAATATTCTAGAAGAATCTAGAATGTTGGAGAAGTCTCTAGAAAGTTCAAGAATAACCTAGAATAGTCTAGAAGAATCTAGAATGTTGAAGAAGTTTCTAGAAAGATCTAGAAGGTTCTAGAACATCGAGGAACCTAGAGCACTCCGGAAGGTTTTAGAAGATTTTAGAGAGATAAAGAGTACTCCACAACGTCCTAGATTAGTATGGAGACTTCTAGAGATGTGGAGGATTAACCATTGTATAAAAATCTACAATTGGAACCTAGAAAGTTCTAAGTAAGGAAATGAAGGAAGGTTCCCCACACCAAGGAAAGAATGACACATGTCCACATTCTAGAGTACTCCTAGGAGTCTTGAAGGCCTATAAATAGGGGACTTGGTTATTGAATTGGGAGGAAAACACATTGGTGACCTCCCACTAAAGAGAGAGAGAAAGAATAGAGAGTAAAAGAGAGAAGAAGAAAATAAGAGAACCTCATCAAAAGAGAAAGGAAATTGTGAGAGAAAGAGGAAAGGCATCGGCAACATCTCACTCTACTTCGGGTGACAAAGCATTTCCTTTGGACTTGAGGTGAGTGGTTTGGCATGCTACGTATCTTCGAAAATTCCTCGTATCCCTAAACACTTTCAAAACATTACATCATGCTTGTTCATTACTACCTTTCCAAAATGTTTGACTAAGTGTCTAAATACTTGTGGCATACGATTCTCCTTACTTTGATGAATTCTTTTGTGAAGTATTGTGACTCAATCACTTGTTTATATGGTGAGACTTTGTGATAGTGAATGGGACCATGATTGAAAGTCCAGGGAAATTATTCTTCTATGTGGAGTGACCCTGGCCACTAGGGAACAGACCCGGGGGAGGCTGTGGTGACCCTAGTGCTCAACGGTTGAAGGAACAGTGCCTGGTGCGTCCTGGTGACCTTCACCGGATCGTCTTAGAGAACAGTTCCCGGGCGCCAACCCGTGGTGACCCTAAGAACGATGTTGGATCCAACCCTGAGATATAATCACTTTGTGATAGTGAATGAGACCATGATTGAAAGTCCAGGGAAATTATTCCTCTGTGTGCGGGTGACTCTGGCCACTAGGGAACAGACCCGGGGGAGGCTGTGGTGACCCTAGTGCTCAACGGTTGAAGGAACAGTGCCTGGTGCGTCCTGGTGACCTTCACCGGATCGTCTTAGGGAATAGTTCCCGGGCGCCAACCTGTGGTGACCCTAAGAACGATGTTGGATCCAACTCTGAGATATATTCTGGCATTTGGTATTTGGTTCCCACCGATTACTGGATTTCGTACGGTCTCCACCATTATGATATGATTCACCATTGTGGTATGCTTTCTTGTTGAAATCCAATTGTGTTATTCTTGAGAAATTGATTATCTTATATTCTAGCATTTGGTATTTGGTTCTCATCGATTATTGGATATTGTACAGTCTCCACCATTATGAAATCCGATTGTGTTATTCTTGAGAACTTGGTTATCTTGATGAAGTTATCCTTCCAAATCTTTGTTTTACATGTCGTATGCCAAATATGTTTTTCAGCCACTTTATGCATGCCTTTCCATTCACTGGGCTTTAAGCTCATTCCGTTGGATTATAAACTTTTTTTCAGGTAAAAGATTAGAGTGCCAATAGTGGACTCAGGGAATTGATTGGGGACTAATAGTGTTGTGACCTCCGTAGCATATATCGTATAGCCATCTTTACTTGTTTGGATAATTGGGGCAAACAAGTTTAGGTATGTTGACTTTGACATATTGACGTGAGATCAATTTAGTGTTAATGTTGTTTTCCACTCCTACATTATTAGTTTATTGTTAGGCTTACGTGTTCCATAGGTTATAAATCTATGGTTCACGGCCGGTCATGCCCTTGGAGTTGGGGTGTGACACAGAAGATGGAGGAAGGAGAAATAGAAGAGGGGGAAGAAAAATGAGGGAGAAGGAAAAAGAAAAGGAGGAGAAGGAGAAAGAGAAAGAGAAAGAGAAAAATCAAGAGAAAAAATGAGGGAGGAGGAAAAGCGATAGGAAGGAGAGACGAGAAAGAAAAGGATGAGGAAAGGGAAAAGAGAGGAAAAACATGTGAAGGGGGAGAGAAGAAAAGTCACCGATAGGGATGGTGTAGGAATTGGATAGATATTTTAGATTAATCATGAGAGTAATTTGGATACTTTTAATATTTATCTTTTAAGTATTTTTTTTTAACTTTTGAGGGTTTATTTGTCATTATTTATTTGTTTTAGGGCTTTAGTTTCCCTATATAAAGGGATGGATGTAAGGGTTTTATTTAGACTTTGATTATTATTCAATACTGATATTGTTTCCTTCTCAAATTCTCTTTTCTCATCCCTAACTCTTCCCCTCCTAGTCTACATCAATTTGGAAGCAATATCAATATTCAATAATAATCAAAGTCTAAATAAAACCCTTACATGCATCCCTTTATATAGGGGGATGATAAAAAGGATTGGGGAGGATTTAGGAGAATGTTGGATGGATTTTTACATAATCATAAAAAGGCTCTGTTTTTATAGAATAAAAGTAAGGGAGTAGTGAAGGGAGATGGGATTGTAGAAAAGGCTTCCAATAAGATGGTGGCCAATGAAAAATTCCTAGAAGAAGAAAAGAGATGGAAAAATGCACTAATATACATTAAAGAAAGTCTTTTTCATCCATGGAGAGAGATTCAAAGAGCTTTGTCAATCATCTTGAATTTTGATGTGAAGCTGAATGTGTTTCAAACTGATAAGGCAATATTCTTCTGCCAAGATCGAAAACAGTTGATGAAATTGAAAGTATACTTTGGAGGGATCAATTATGGTGAAGTTGCAAGAATGATGTCCTGATTCCAACAAGTTTCCCAGCAAAGTATCTTTTCTAGGAGGGGGGATTGTTTTGGAGGGGCTACCGTTTCACTTATGGCACGGGGAAATGTATTGAAAATTGTGTGGTCATCAAAATTGATCGTCAAACAACGAATCGTGAGAATTTGTTTTAGGCGCGTATCCGTTTTCATAAGCTGAAGTGTAGTTTCCTTACAATATCATTGTATGTTGAGTTTAATAGAAAAATCTACCAGATTCAAATTAGGGTTTTTTTTATGTTTGGGAAAGATGAGCCGTGAAGAAAGGCTAAGAGTGTTTGGGGGTAATGGTACCAAAAATTCTTTGGATCGGGCCCATTATTATGGAGGCTTAAAGGTGGGTGGACCATCTAGGCTTGGCCCGTTTCTTCCCAAAAGGGAATTGATTTTCAAAGGGATTTCGGGCCTGTTCGGCCTATGCTTTTACCACCTTCTTCGTCAACCAAGGAGAAGGTCTTGTTAGGGCTAATCTTTCTGCAATTATTATGAGGAACAAAGACAAGAACGATAAAAAAGAAGCAGTGAGGAGTGCTCGGAGGAAGGCTTGAAAAGGAGAAAGGAGATGACGCAAGGGTTAGATGATTATGCTTTATGAGGGAGTTACGAAAATAATGTTTGACGATGCGGTGGAATGGACTCGAGATGATTTCGATGGAGATACTGAAGGGACAACGAGATTTGAAAATGAATATAGTTTAACTAGCTAATGCCAGTACCTAAAGGCACTCAATAACATCAAAAAATTGTCAATTAAAAAACCTACCAATTAGAAGATTACTAAATTACATCAAACTCCTAGAACAAAAAAATAGAAAGTAAAAAGGAAACAAAGACAAAAAATCCAAACCTACCTATATAGGCGCAAAAAAATCAACAGTCGTTAGTTTTTACCTGCTTCCAACCATGCTGAACACTAAAGCACAAAAGTTGATTTCTTTGTGGTGAAAGTGAACCAAAGTTGTTACCTTCAATGGCATAGTTAGGCCAAAGCCTTGCAACCATGCCCGTCAAAGACTAACTTGACTATTCCTGTAAGTTAAAGCTGAAAACAAAAACACAATGTACATCAGCTATAATAATTTGATATGTAAGCTAACCATACCTGAAATGTTGGCAATGAGGAATTTGGAGCTTGAAGTGTCGGTGTAGATAATACGGTTGATGCAGTTGGACTCCTATAAACAATTTTAATTTTAAGAGATGCAAGAAATGGTGGTCGCCATGGAGGTGAAAATGGCCCTCTTCCCCCTCCCCCTCCCCTCCCCTCATTGTCAACAGACAGCTTTCAATGTGAACACGCCAAGGTTGTCAAACAATGACAATACAGAAGAAATCCATTGATGGTCATACGACGACGAAATATTGAAAAAACATGTTGTGATAGTATGTCTAACTCTTATAGTTAGAATTTGTGGTAATTATTAATTTCTTGGATTTGTTTTTGTAGGAATGTTGATCTTTTGATGCTATAAATTAGGATATTATTTGATCATGATAATATTTTGATTTGTATGCTTAACAATTGATAGGGGTAGGATATTATTTTTGAAGGTATGAATTATTGATTTTTTACCTATCACAAAGAAGATTACTTATTTTCTAATGTCCTTATTGCTATCTCACTAAGGAATTTGGAGCTTCAAGTGTTAGTGTAAATAATAAGGTTGATGCAGTTGGACATAGCATTGTCAAGTTATAAGAAATCTTACATTTAAGAAATTGTATAAATTTTAATAAACTACCTGTGTACAACAAGTATAAGAACAGCCAATATAAATGAACTAACATTGCATTATAAATATATTTGCAATAAAAGAAATGCATATTAAAAAAGAAATAAAAGAAATAAAAAAGAAAGCAATTAATTCCAAACTGCTGCTACTTATAACAGCAACAAAGAAAAATATCTCAATTATTATAAACAATTTTTTTTTCCATAAGCATAACATTAGAATAACTGGGTAAAAATTTTAAAGAGCATGTGATAGATTGTCATTACAATAGGAAAAGAGAATTATGTGAATAAGAAGTATTAGTATATAAATATTACTAAAATAGCCAACAAGATGTGAATGCAATATCAACAATGTAAGAATTATATCGAAATATAGCATATAATAAACAAGTAACAATAATCAAACTTGTATCAACCAAAATTCTAGCAAACTTGTATTATAGTGGCATATGACTCTACCCTTTATGCATATATCAAGAAAAAATACCGAAATACAATATCATTAGTTCTTATATGCAAAACTAGGGTGAGATAGATTATCACTACATTAGGAAAAGTAAAAAAAGTATATAAGAAGTACTCTATATCAATACACTAAAAGAGCTAAAAAAATATGAAAACAAATCCAACAATTTCTTGAGAATTATATGGAAATATAACATACAATAGGCAAATAACAATAATAAGCTTTTACTTATTTCGACATCAACCAAAATTCCAACAAGCTTTATTACACCAGCATAAGACTCTACATTTTATGCATATAAAGTCAATACACATAAATATAAAAACAAGTTTGCTATATGCACCGGCATTGGCTCCCATATGCAAAATCAAGACAGTGATGATATGTATTTATCGAGATACCATTCTTGTAAATAGTTAAAAATAATAAGAATGAGATATAGAAAGTGACAACAACTAACAATAACTGCATGAATTCAATAGACAACAATCATGCCAACAAGTTAGAAAAGAAAGAAAATCATAAAAGAAACAAAAAAAAAGAGAACAAATAATTCTGCACTGCTGCTACTTATAACTGTGATAGAAAAATATTGTAATAAGTTAATATATCAAATTATTTTTTTTCCATGGCATACCTTTAAAGTAGATGAATAAGAATTTTGAACACCATAAGATATATTGTCACTACAATATCGAAAGAAAAAAAGATGAATAAGAAGCATAGGTATATCAATTTACTAAAAATGCCAACAAGATGTGAATGCAATACCAACAACTTCTAGAGAATTATATCAAAATAAAGCATACAACAAACAAATAACAATAATCAGTTTTTACTTACCTTGAAATCAACTGAAATTCTTGGAAGTTACATTGCACAGGCATAGGATTCTGCACTTTATGCATATCAAGACAATACACAAAATACATTATTTTTGGTTCCTATATGCAAAATTTGAATTATCATTGTGATACATATTTATTGAGATACAATCTTTGTAAAAAACAAAAGAAACTAAGAATGAGATGTGAAAAGTGATGAGATATCTTAAATCAACAATAGCGAATAATAGTTGTATTAAATTTATTAGACAGCGAGCAAGCCAACAATTTAGGAAAGAAAAAAATTATAAAGCAAACAGAAAACGTGGACAATCACTTCCATATTGCTACTACGTGTAACGACAACAAAAAAATCTAGCACCAAGTAATTATTTTAAAGTACTCTTTTGTCATGGGCATACATGGGTAGAAAGAGAAGGATAGGAATAAGAAAGAAAGTGGAGTAGAAGAAAGAGAAGGTAAATGAGAGGAATAAGAAGAAATAGTAGAAGTAGGAGGACGAACTTAAAATGGGAAATCACATTAGGAACTGCGTATTTCTTTGGTTTGAGACCGAACTTATAGGCTTGCTCTAACGATTCTACGGAGATTCATAAGCCCATGCCTAGGACCCGTCAATTTGCTCGGAGGTGATGACTCTTGACTACAAGATAACGTAATATTCCCTTCCAGTTGTTGAGCTTTATGAAAGGCCACAAATTTGAACTCCCCTTGAAATTAAGATGCCCCACTCTTCCTCTTGTCCCTCAACACAGGGGCATGCAAGCCGTTGAGAGGACATGACACTCAAACTAGTTGGAGCTTAAATTGCTAAACTGCCAACAACTTACATATGAGCCCTAATATCAAGTGTTATGTTGATGAACATATTATGGAGGAGTTTGTGATAGAACATGAGAGATTTTATGTTGAGTTTGAACGGACTATATCCATCTTGATTCGTAACACATAATGGAATAGAGTTCATTTTTTATGATATTGTTTCAACCAATCGAATATTCAATGGTTAAAGAATGTTTTTTCTGAAGTGTTGTGCTGGAATGGTTGATGAACGATGGAAGAAGAAACGGCGGAATTATAGGAAGAACTAAGGAGGATTTGGGAGAATGTTGGATGAATTTTTACATAGTCATAAAAAAGGCTATGTTTTTACAGAATAAATACACGGGAGCAATGAAGGAAGATAGAATTGTAGAAAAGGTGCCCAATAAGATGGTAGCTGATGAAAATTTTCTAACGGATGAAAAGAGATGGAAAATGAAGTAGTTTGCATTAGAGAAAGTCTTTTTCATCCATGGAGAGAGATTCAGAGGGCTTTGTCAATCATTTTGAATTCTGATGTGAAGCTAAGTGTGTTTCAGACTGGTAAGGCAATATTACTCTTTTTCTTCTCCTCCTTTATTCTTATCCTCCTTTGTCTCCTCCTTTTCATTGTCCTTCTTATTCTTTTTCTCCTCCTCCTCCTCCTCCTCCTCATCCTTCTCTTTCTCCTTCTTCTTTCTTCCTCTCGCTTTTCCTCCTACCTTCTTCTGATCTGAAGCTGAGTGTGTTTCAGACTGGTAAGACAATATTACTCTTCTTCTCCTCCTTTATTCTTATCTCCTTTTTTTCCTTCTACTTTTCATTGTCCTCCTTATTCTTCTTCTCCTCCTCCTTATCCTTCTCTTTCTCCTTCCTCTTTCTCCTTCTCGCTTTTCCTCTTTCCTTCTTCTCTTCCTCTCTCCTTCTTCTTCTTCTCCTCTCTCCTTCTTCCTCTCGATTTTCCTCGTCTTTCTCCTCTTCCTCCTCTTTCTCTTTCCCTTTCCCTTTCCCTTTCCCCTCACCTGTTCCATCTTCTTCTTCGTCTTCCTACTCTTTTTTCTTTTACTCTTTCTTCTTATTCCTCTCATTTAGCTTCTTCTTCTACTCCACTTTCTTCTTATTTCTATCCTTTTCCTTCTTTCTATCCACCCATGTATGCCCGTGACAAAAGAGTACTTTGTAATAATGACTCGATGCTAGATTTTTCTGTCGTTGTTATACGTAGTAGCAATATGGAAGTGATTGTCCACTTTTTCTGTCTGTTTTATAATTCTCTTTCTTTCTTAAAGTGTTGGCATGCTCGCTGTCTAATAAATTTAATACAGCTATTATTCACTATTGTTGATTTAAGTCATCTCATCACTTTTCACATCTCATTCTTAGTTTCTTTTGTTTTTTACAAAGATTGTATCTTAATAAATATGTATCTCAACGACCATTGGAACAAAAAATAATGTATTTTGTGTATTGTCTTGATATGCATAAAGTGCGAAATCCTATACCTGTGCAATGTAACTTGCAAGAATTTCGGTTGATTTCAAGGTAAGTAAAAACTGGTTATTGTTATTTGTTTGTTGTATCCTTTATTTCGATATAATTCTCTAGAAGTTGTTGGTATTGCATTCACATCTTGTTGGCATTTTTAGTATATTGATATACGATGTTTCTTATTCATCTTTTTCTCTTTTGATATTGTAGTGACAATATATCTTATGGTGTTCAAAATTCTTATTCATCTACTTTAAAGGTATGCCATGGCAAAAAAATAATTTGATATATTAACTTATTACAATATTTTTCTGTCACAGTTATAAGTAGCAGCAGTGCAGAATTATTTGTTCCCTTTTTTTGTTTCTTTTATGATTTTCTTTCTTTTCTAACTTGTTGGCATGGTTGTTGTCTATTGAATTCATGCAGTTATTGTTAGTTGTTGTCACTCTCTATATCTCATTCTTATTATTTTTAACTATTTACAAGAATGGTATCTCGATAAATACATATCATCACTGTCCTAATTTTGCATATGGGAGTCAATGCGGGTGCATATAGCAAGCTTATTTTTATATTTATGTGTATTGACTTTATATGCATAAAATGTAGAATCCTATGCCGGTGTAATACAACTTGTTGGAATTTTGGTTGATGTCGAAATAAGTAAAAGCTTATTATTGTTATTTGCCTATTGTATGTTATATTTCCATATAATTCTCAAGAAATTGTTAGATTTGTTTTCATATTTTTTTAGCTCTTTTAGTGTATTGATATAGAGTACTTCTTATATACCTTTTTTACTTTTCCTAATGTAGTGATAATCTATCTCACCCTAGTTTTGCATATACGAACTAATGATATTGTATTTATGTGTTTTTTCTTGATATATACATAAAAGGTAGAGTCATATGCCGCTATAATACAAGTTTGCTAGAATTTTGGTTGATATCGAAGTAAATAAAAGTTGATTATTGTTATTTGTTTATTTTATGCTATATTTTGATATAATTTTTACATTGTTGATATTACATTCACATCTTGTTGGCTATTTTAGTAATATTTATATACTAGTACTTCTTATTCACATAATTCTCTTTTCCTATTATAATGACAATCTATCGCATGTTCTTTAAAATTTTTACCCAGTTATTTTAATGTTATGCTTATGGAAAAAAAAATTGTTTATAATAATTGAGATATTTTTCTTTGTTGCTGTTATATGTAACAACAGTTTGGAATTAATTACTTTTTTTTTATTTCTTTTATGATTTTCTTTCTTTTTTAATATGCATTTCATTTATTGCAAATATATTTATAATGCAATGTTAGTTCATTTATATTGGTTGTTCTTATGCCTGTTGTACACAGGTAGTCTATTAAAATTTACACAATTTCTTAAATGTAAGATTTCTTATAGTTTGACAATGCTATGTCCAACTGCATCAACCGTATTATCTACACTAACACTTGAAGTGAGATAGTAGTAAGGACATTAGAAAATAAGTAATCTTCTTTGTGATAAGTAAAAAATCAGTAATTCATACATTGAAAAATAATATTCTATCCCTATCAATTGTTAAGCATACAAATCAAAATATTATCATGATCAAATAAAATCCTAATTTATAGCATCAAAAGATCAACCCTACAAAAACAAAACCAAGAAACTAATAATTATCACAAATTCTAACTATAAGAGTAAGACATTCCATCACAACATGTTTTTTCAGTACGTCGTCGTCGTATGACCATCAACGGGTATCTTTCATACGTCATTGCATGACAACCTTGACGTGTTCACATTGAAAGTTGTCTGCTGACAATGGGGAAGATGGTCATTTTCACCTCCATGGCGACCACTATTTGAATCATTTCTTGCGTCTTTTAAAATTAAAATTATTTAAAAGAGTCCTGCAACCACAGTATTTAAAAACAAAAGGGCCATGATGGAATTTCTTATACAATTTAATTCCTAGCAAAAAGCAAATTGTAGAATAAACTAATTTATTGACCCCAAATTGTCTATTGTATTGAGTGATTAAAGGTTCAAAAAGTTTCAAATATAGTCAAAAAATAATTGGACCTCTCTCAGATGTGGCAACTACTAAAGAAAATAAAACAACCATAAAACAAAAAAGTTGTCATATAGGGAAGAATCAATCAAATTAATATGACCTAAGACCCAAACCAAAGCATAGACCCACAATTTGAATAAGTAAAACTCATCCCCTCCACTTTCAGAAAAACCCAATGGATTAAGGATATTACTGTGACCGTAAAATAAAACTTAATCAAAAGAGTTTGAGCAAATTACCTCCATCGATGAGATTTCTCTCTGAGTTCAGGCCACTGTCATACTCAAACCCACTGATTCTGATTCTGCTGCTCGTGAGGATGAGTACCGAAGGTCCCCTCTTGTTCTTTTTGTTTTCTTATGTCTCCCTAATCCTGTTCAGTTGGGATTTTCCCAATCCCTATTGCTATTCAGTATGAAAAAAAACACCGTTACCTCCTATCAGAAGCCTTCAACAAAAACCAGACAAAACGAATTTGACATAAACACAAATATCATACCAAACCTTAGCCGACCCATGTTATATCTCTCCAGATTCTTCTTATTCAACCCCTCTCTCACTCTCTCTCTCTCTAAGCCATAATTACGGCTGCCACCATCCTCTACGAATATTTCTCTCTTTCCCTTAACAACTCACCCTGTGTCCACTCATCTGTAACCCACCACCGCCCATCGTGTTCCTCTCGTGCGCCTCCTCTCTTGAATTCTTCTCACCCACATACACATAGCCAACCCATACAAAACATGAATATCCCAACCCTCCTTCTCTCTTGGCTTTGCTTATCGATTTGTGATGGTGTTGATTTGGTGGGTTGCGGTTGTAGATTGATGATTACTAGTGGTTGCTGGTGTGATGATTTGGTGGGTGGGTGTGGTAGTGGTGTTCTTGGATGAAGTTGATTCCATTGCTTATGCAAGAGGGAATGTGTTTAGTGTGTTTAGTGGGTGGATTTGATGCTGTGGGAGTAACAGATGGGAGAGGTTTAGTGGGTTGTTGAGGGCGGTGGGTTGGGATTTTTGGATTGGCGGTGGCAATGGCAGATGGGAATTTGAATTTTGGGAAGACAGAGATGGGAATGGGAGCGTGTGAGGAGTCTGTTTAGGAAAGGAGTTAATATGGGGCGCGAGAGTGAGAGGGCGCGAGAAAGGGAGGGCGGCGAGAGGTTAACGGTCAGAAGGGGAACAAATAAAATTTGCCTTTAATTTTAATTTGATCCCTGAATTTTAAATTATCTCAATTTAGTCTCTAAGCTATTAATTTTATCTCAATTAAATTATTTAGTTTATTTCCACCATTAGATTAATGCTAAAAAGAATCAAATTGGGTTAGTCTCTAGTAAATTTAATGATAAAAATTTAATAAAAAAATCTTAATTAAAATGAAATTAATAATTGTGAGTCTAAACCATAATAATTAAAAATTTAAAGACCAAATTAAAATAAAAAATAAAATTCAAAAACCAATAAAACTCTAATATTTTCGTCACCTTTCCATAATAAATCTATGTCATAAAACATATGCTAATTCTAATTAGGACGAAATCAATAAATTATTGTAGGGTAGGACAAATTATTTAGTTATAATTTTTTTCTCAATTGACTATAGAAGTTTATAAATTTAATTGTACATAATTTGAAATTTAATTAATAAGGAACCAATGACTTGTGATTTTTTAAATAGATAGCGAACATTATTAAATAGTTAGATTTACTATTAAGTTTAATATCACGATGCATTAAATCTCAATAAAATTACTTAAAAGTTAATAATCATGTAGGCAAAATATATATCTTTATCAATATCACAAGAACACACTAAATAATATAGTTGGCATAATTAATATATTTAACTTTTATTTAAAAAAATCACATTTAATGTAAAGAAAAAAAGAAAGAAAAAATTATTAATAAAAATTATTTTTCTCTATTATTTTTATTTTATACCAATGAAGTCTTATTTTTAATAATTTATTTTAATAAAATCTTACATTTCATAAATACTATATTTTATTATAATTTTATCATTCTATTAAGAAACATTGACACCTTAAGGTTTCAAATAAAAAGGATTAATCTCAACTTGTACCCATAAAGATCACTCGAATCTTAATTTACACCCTCAAAGTTTAAAAATATCAATTTGTATCCTAAAAGGCATAAATTTATTTCAATGTGCATCTGAAACTAACTGTCATCCATTTTGCCGTTAAAAAATTTTGGATTAGTTATAAATTGCACCTTCAAAGTTTAAATATTTCACATTTATGATCTAAAAAAATATCAATTTGTACCCTAAAAGACAATATGGTGTTATAAAGAATCATTTACACCATTTCAAACTGTCATGAGCAAAACTGGGATCTTTATAGATGCTTAAATATGAGAACTATATTAGAACAAGAAATAATTTGAATTACATAACAAAATATAGAATATCCCAACACTAAGAGATACAGACGCCGAACTGAAGGTAATGTGGTCTCGGTTCGCTTTAGGCACGGTCCGGGACCTCTCCTTTCTTTTCTTTGCCGGTAGACCACTAATTGTAGTTTAAATAAAATGTGACCATCACCATTTGAATAGAACGTAGAATCAAGTAAACCAAATCCTGTGACAGTTTGTGGAATGAATTAGGTGATGTTTTTCAATTTTGGAATCAAGCATTGTTTAACGGCTCAGCCTCGTTGTCCTTTTCCTTTAATGCTGCCCAATCTTCTGTCACTGTAGTGAAAACACACGTTGCAACAGTAAGCACCTAGAAAAGCTTCACATGGACTAATACACTATAATTACTAGTCATTTTTATTTCTGCTACAAAATTAGTACTACATAAGCCTGAAACAAAAATAGTACAATAATTTCTCTGCTATCATCAATAGCCGCCTCTGCAAGATAGATGCAACAAATAGGAAAATCGAGCACATCCCGAACATTACATTGATGGGGAACGCATTAACCTTCGTATACATACAAAAAATTATTAACAGAAAAAAGACCTGATGGTGCATGATAAAAAGTAAAATCAAAAGAAGGCATTGTGTGCAGTATCAAGGTTAAGGGCCAGTTAGAGAAAGAGGAGGGTCAATATTCTCTAATACAGGCCAAATTTTTTTTGGCCACAGTAACTATGTTCCAGCCAAAGAAAGCAAAATTTACAGCACAATTCTATTTCTATGAGCAGAGTGCAGTCTTAAGGTGGAGCAACAAAGGATAGAAAGTCCAAAGACATACATTGTAAAGCACGATGCAAACAAAGATGTTGAGAGGAATGCGGAAAAAGTTCATAATGGTGCTCCTAGCCTCCTCAGGAATGTATTGCGACCTCATCTTCATAATGAAAGGCCAGAATATACCCACACAAGCCTCAAAGGTACAGAAGCCAATAAGCTGGATACAACCTGCAAATGAGATGCTTCCACCTTTCACCTTAGAAGGAGCTACCAAAAACTGTTCCAAATAAGCAAATTAGAGATGGCCATAACCAGAGAATTTAAGAGAAAGAAAAAAAGGAAACAAGCAACCCACTACATACAGTAGTCACAATAGGAAGCAGAAGAGAGGCAGCAGAAACCACAAAAACAATCTGCATATAGCTCTCAACTCTTAATGATGTGCGGGCCATCAAGCGAGACGCGATAGAGCTTCCCAGCATTGAAGCCAACATAAAAGTTGCAAATATAAAACCATGGGGAATGTCCTCCTCATTCCGGCTCAAAGCAGGTGTCCAGAGGAACACGAAGGTGTACATTGACCCTTCAAAGAGGGATTGTATTGCACCCAACAATGCAATCTTCTCATCTGATCCACATAAACCATACTACATACGAACAGGAATAAAAAAATGGACACTTAGCAAAATATATAGATTGACAATGAGAAAGCAGCCAAAAACCATTTAGGCACAAAAAAATCTAACCACCATTTAAAAAGAACACCATTGAAAACCGAAGAAGAACGTCGCATCCTGGAGTGGTGATATAAGATATAGGTAGCCTATTCTTTATTTCTGTCTTTCAAAATTAAAACTGAAGCCAATCACTGGGAAGAATCATTGAATGGTAAGTCCTTAATCACTGCTTTTATCCTGTATGCAGTACCCAAGTCCAGGAGTATTTTATGGGCTGTGAAAGTATTTAAGATCTTAAATAGGTCTCTACCTGAAACAATGGCCACAGCAGCACCCTTGAACTGGGTAATCAAGTCCCTGTTCTCTGAAGGGTCACCATAGTACTCACCCCATGATGATAGTATAACTGCCATGCCAATAGCAAGAAAGCACGCAGCGGCGTCAAAGGGGGACACAGGGCCAAGACTCATGGTATCAACTAGCAGATTTCCGAACAACCCGGACACAATAGCAACAAGACCATTGCCGAGAAATATTGCTTTCGAGAAAGTTATTGAGAGCCATTGTTGATCAAATCCTCTCTGCAGAAATAGGCAGAAAACAGGGTCAATGACAATGAAAATGAGGTAGCTTCTATGGACAAACTACAAACTAGTTGTTGCCTAGAGTTGGCTTACACTTACACATCCAAAAACAGATGACAAAGTAAGAAGAACCACAGCTTGACGGTTCAAGCCCTTCATCGCCAGGTCAGAAAGTATCAATGGAAGGCAGCAGAAAAGAACAAGAAAAACAAAATGACAATATGACGAAAGGGAAAAGTTTGATGACAATTGGGGATCCCTAGACACAATCTTTTGAGCATCCTATCCAAAATAGGAGCAAAATAAACAAGGAGAGTGGAAGGAACGATCAAACAATTCCAGTTCTGGATTTCTGTAGCCACTGTTTCTGGCAACTAGGGCAATTGAAAATTATTAGAGTCAAAATTATGGATATAGATCCAGTTTCACCAAGTTGTTTTCTTTTCTTATTTCTTGGAAGAATTTATGTGACTACTATAATCTGGTTACAAGAAAGAGAGCCCAATGAATCAGCAGACATCAGGACAACAAGATTAATCTAAAGAGTTTTCAAGATACAAGAAATTTAAGCAAAACTCTGGAAGATGATGATGAAAAAATTGCTTACCAATACCATCCGTCATCAAAGTTCTAGAAAAGGCTCCAACAAGAAATAGGCTTTTAGAAAGAAAGTTCCCCCATTGTGCAAAAAAACTACAGATTATGTTCACACCTAGGGAATCCAATTCTCAGATGCAATCATGCTCACACAAAATACCACAGTTACGCATCAGGATCAACAATACCATTCATCGAAATTCAAGTATGAACTGTAATCAATTCAATATGGATTCCTTTGTCACCAGTCACTAATACAACTAAGAGCCTCTTACCTTGCTGTGTTCAGCCACAAGCCATGATTCAAAAGCTGAAAATAGGAGAGAAGTGGCAATACCACCCAAAATACGACCCAACATCAAAACTTTGTACTGATGAGAATGCTTGGTAATACAGCTCAATATGTAAGTAATGCAATAAGTCACGCATGCTCGCTTCTGACCCCTGAATTTAAGTTATGAACCATCAGAAAAACATGTGAATAAGCTATTTCATCACAAAACAACATGGGTACCTAAATCAGAAAAGAAAATCTCACTGTTTGTCAGCTAGAGATCCAACAATGGTGTCAAACAACATTGAAGATCCAAATCCTTCGATAAAGAGCTGCCCAATTTCTCCTTTCCCATAGTCATACGTCATTCAATTGTTAAGACAACTTTCACTATAGACAAAGGCTAGTATGGCTACCATGTTTTGCTCTTGAGAACAGCTACACCATGTGTACTGATGCATGTAAACACAAGCACTAGGATACTTAAAGATGGTCAATATCACATGTTATGCCTAACAGGAGACATAGTTCTCCTATTGGAAGCATGCATCTGTCTTTGTTTTTTCAGCATTGTAGAACTTACTTTTTAAATTGTTGAACTCGACTGGTTTTTGTCTCTCCGCGGTCGGTGCAACCTAAAGGTGGGCGGCAAACACGAGTAGATCATGGGGTGGCATTCGGTCTCCTCATCATCCAAAAGCTCGCAAATGTCTTCGCGCTCTCACCAAGAAAAGGCTATTACATCACCTAGAGGATGGTCGTTGAATCATCACCACAGTGGTTGGTTGGCCCACGGCTCGGCCTCTCTCAAGCGACTATTCATGTGGGTATTCTATCAAGCACCAACAGTGCCCATTGTTGTATGCCTCAATCGGCTGCCGCAACTGCACGGTACACTCAATTCTTACGAGGGTTGGTAAATTCCGACGCAATTGGCATTACTGAAGAAGTGGCTGTCATTGTCGCCTCCATACCCCCTCAACAACAAACCTACACAACGGTCATACTCTCACATGTCAACTGCTGGTCGTGACCAGTTAAACTCATGAAGGGTCTAGTTTTTGCTCAAGAATCCACAATGCACCTCAGTATTAAACTCTCCACTGTATAATAGTGAATTGCATATTATCGAGGAAGTGGCTGTCACCACCACTTATCATCCCCAAAACAAAGCTCTATGATGATCTCTTTGGGCAAAGATAACTATCACCATATCCTTGCTTAAAACAAATCAAGTTTCTCACTGCTGCCGACTAACTGCTTTCTCGGTCTAGCACTCTGGTGCCATATGCTCGGCACTAAGATGGTAAGACTCTCACCAAGAGTTGTAGGCCTATCAATCCCAAGGTGCTCAATCCATCCGTTGAAGGCCAATGTGTGATCGGTTTATCACCAAAGATTGGCTCCACTTGTAGCAATCCCCAGACCCCCCAAGAACCCTTCAATGACAAGCACCATCAAAGGCCATTCTGTTGAGACATGGAATTCCACTTCGGCGCCTATGCTACTCAAATATGTGCAAATCCACACCGATCACTTAGATCATTTTATAGTCACTCGGACACTATCCTTCGAGAAGTATTTTGAAATGCGGCATCTTCCTAGCAATCACCAAATAAACATGCTCGGCATCAATTAGAACTGGTCAGCACCATCGAGATGAAGATCGGCACAATCATATACTACTGTTATGTTGACCCATGCTAACCGAAGCAAGCCCCCAGGATTTTGCATACCAGAAGTGGTGGTCGATCTCACCTAGGGACCACCGTTTAGTGGTCAATCTATGTATCCCAGCATGGCCTCTCAACTGTAAGTAGCTCTCCATTTTCTCCATAAAGATGGTTGAAGATCCAAAGTTTGGGAGGCCCTGATATGAGAACTCTCAGCTCCATACCTCACACACACATTCTTACCATTTTCCTAGTTTTATACACTTGTCTATTCGGTAATTGATCGCAATACTGGCTTAGGTATTGGAGGGGCTTCCCCCGACTCCATGTCGGGGGTCCCTCTAACCTCATGTTGGTTTTGTAGCTCATGGACTGAATGATATTCCAAAACTAGGGACACACCTCAATACATTTCAGTGATTGTGCGAATTTTTTGTTCGTATAATAATCAGGCGCCTGAAAATTTTTGACAAACGGGAGAAATTATGTAATCATGGAAAGCCAGTCCTCGGACAACGTCCCTTATCCCTTTGGGTGTAAGTCTTAACACTGCGTCCAAACCTAACCCAGCATAACACGAAGCTAGGACATTGGGATCAGATATGATGATACTAGGGTGGTAAAGCAGATAACTAGCTCGAATCTTTATGGACTTAGCAAACTCAACCTCCCTATACGATTGACCACGTTTTATTTACAAGATCGCAAAATGAACCAGTTAAAAACCTTCATAAATAAATCATATTTCATTTGACAATAAAAGCTGTAATACTTACTTTTAGTTTTAATGTCGGCATTTTGAAAAAAAAAAGTTACCGATCACCAAAAGGGTTTTAACTGGCCATCTTCGTGACAAGTTTACAAATTAATCATGTCAATATCAACAGTATTAAATTAACAAGTCAGTCATCATTAGGTCATGTATGCCTTTAAAATGACATGATCTCTATTTACAGCTTCTGTAAGTGTTTTGCATTCTCAAGTAAGCAGGTCTCTAACCCCAAATAGTGCCAACACGACAATGCAAGCACAAATGACATCCTAATTCCTACCCTAAACATTTTTCCATGTGGGATTTCGTATTGCAGTTGATAAATTCAAGGAAACAAGAAAAGGAAAAAAAAAAAAAAAGACAACAACTTTGTGACAAGTCCAATGTATAACTTATAGCAGTAGCGTTACTGACATCCTTTATGGCTTTCTGCAGACTGTGCCGATGTTGTTGAAGTAATAAAGGATGATAAGATTTTGGCAGATACAATGTCTATTTCCTCTTATTGGGGAGTGATGCCACCGAAAGTTTTTATCGACGTATAGCATAAAATAAACAAGTAACAAACTACCTTTTACTACCTCGATATCAATTGAAATTCATGAGATATCATTATAAGTTTCACCAATATAACACCAAAGTTTGTATCTGATATTTTCAATTTATCATTCATTTGCTTTAGTAGAAAAAGAAGGAGAACGAGCTGGAGAAAGAGGAGAAGTAGATGGACAAAGAGAAGAAGAAGGAAAAAAAAAGAGGAGCGGATAAGGAGAAAACACGAGGAGAAGAAGAAAGAAAAAAGAGGAGGGGAAAGAGAAGGAGGAGAGAAGTCAAGAAGAAAAGAAAAAACAGAAATACAAGAAAGAGGAGAAGGAGTAGGAGAAGAAGAAGATGGGGAAAAGGAGCAGGAAAAGCGACTCGAAGAAGGAGAGAGGAGAAAGAGAAGGATAAGGAGAATGAATGAGGAGGAGGAAGAGGAGAGGGAGAAGGAGAGAAGAGAAGTCACTCGAAAGTTCAAAATTTATGGCAACTCCAAGGAACAACAGTGACTTGCGAGGAACAAAAACTAAAACAGAATCACATAGAAAAAGAGCATTGATTCCATATATACCTACATAGAGAGAGATTTAGAGAGAGGGAGAAAGGTAAAATGGTGCAATGGGAGTTAACATTAGGAACTGCATATTTTTTGGGTCTAAGATGTATGTACAGGCTTGCTCTGACAATTCAACGGAAACTCATAAGCCCTAAGTGCCCCAAGACCTGTCAAAATTTGCTCGAAGGTAATGACTCTTGACTAGAAGATAACGTAATATCCCCTACCAGCTGCTGAGCTTTATGAGAGGCCACACCCTTGAAGCTAAGATTTCCCGGGAGAAGAAAAAAATGTAACACCCCGATTTCCCGGATACGTTAATTAATTAAATCGACCACAATATATATCACCAAATATAGAGCCAGAGCTCTAATTACCTCAATAAAAATTATAATTGAGAAATAAAATGCATGGACAAAGAATAAATATTTGTCCATAATGATGCAAGCTTCATAGCCTCACCATGTGAGGTTGGGTGGAAGCTTGGCTATAAATAGCCATGGTGCTGTCAGACAAAATGCAGAGAAAAAAGGAGGAAAAAAGGAGAGAGGAAGGAAGAGAAAGAGAGGAAGAATAAAAAAATATATAGAAAGAAAAATTTATGAGATTTTAGAGTCAAAAATTGGGTGGTGATTTTATTTCAGATCGCTACCAAATTTAAATATATTGTTCGTGATACTTCGAATTTCACATATATTGAAGTCATTGATGATTTTGAGATACATGGTAGCATAGTTATCAACTCGTGTATCGGAAGGTGTATCGTTTTTTAAAAATAGTGTATCGTATCGTATCGTGTATCTTGTATCATAAGATACGGTGTAATTTTAAATAATTAATAATAAAATATATTTTTACAAACTTTAAGGTGTCTAGATGTAATTTATTAAAGGATATAGTTACAGCTTGTATAAATTTTAAGGGGTTTATGTGTAATATTTCAAATATTATGGGGTCTAAGTGATTAAGTAACAAACTTGAAGGGGTCTAAGTGTAATTTTTCCTATTGTAAAACACAGACCAGAGTGTCTGATCAGGGAAAAAAAAAACGAGAGAGAGGGAACGATCGTGAGAGCGATCGAGAGGTAGAGAGAGAGATCGTGACTGATCGAGAGGCAGAGAGAGAGATCGTGAGAGCGATCGTGAGACAAAGGGATCGTGAGACAGAGTGTCTCTCTACTTCAATGGTCTGGATGATCTACTTCTTCGATGGTTTCCAGATTTCTAAGGTTTCTTGCAATGGATCTCTGCGAGGAAGAAGAAGTGTTATCTAAAATCTGAAGAAAAACCAACTAGGATTTCATCTAAAATTTACAAGTTAGTGTTGCTATTTTTTCCAATTTCAAAAAATTCTTCTCTTCATCTCTCATCTCTGTTTTGCTAAAACAGATTTATCGTGCATTCTAATTAAAAAAAAAAACAGAGACTTCGCGTATCGGTCGTATTGACCGATTCGTATCGTATCGGAAAAACGTATCGTGTATCGGACGATACTATGCAAAAATAATACAAAACTCCGATTCGTATCATTTTACCACTGTATCGCGACGTATCGTACGATACGTATCGTGTATCGTACGGTACTAACAACAATGCGTGGTAGTATACAATATACTCATGTCTTTAAATTTATTTGTAAAGAGTGTCCTTTTAATGATCGTAAATTTGTAGTATTTCCTATTGATATGAAATTCTGCAGAAGAAAAATTGGCACAAAAAAAAAGGGAGGAAAAGTGACAGGAAGAAGAGAGGAGAAAGAGAAGGATGAGGAGTAGGAACAAGAGGAGAAGGAAAAGATACAGAAGGAAGTAGAGGGCGAAGGAGAAAGAGGAGGAGAAGGAGAAGCAAGAGGAAAAACAGATAAAGGAGAAGGAAAGAAGAGAAATCACTCGAAATATCAAAATTTATGGCGACTCTAAAGAACATCGGTGACTTGAGAGGAATGGAAACTAAAATAGAATCACATAAGAAAACAACAATGACTCCATAAAACCATAAATTTACGGTGTGTATAAAGATATATATATACATATATACTTACAAAGAGAGATTTAGAGAGGAAGAAGGCAAAATTGTGCAATGGGCGATCACATTAGGAACTACGTATTTCTCGGGTCTGTGATGAATGGAGACTCATAAGCCTTAAATACCCTTAAGACCCATCAATTTGCTTAGAGGTGATGTCTCTACTGGAAGATAACGTAATATCCATTTTTAGTTACTGAGCAGTATAAAAGGCTACAAATTTGAACTCCATTTGAAGCTAAGATTTCCTAGGAGAAGGAGGAGAATAAGGAGTACAATGAGAAAGAGAAAGAGAAAAAGGAGGAGGATAAGAGTGAAAAAGAAGAGAAATGAGTAGGAGGAAGGAAAAGGAGAAGGAGAAGGAGAATGAGAAGAAACAGAAGGAAGGAGAAACAAGAGGAAAAGCAAGGGAAGAAGGAAGAGGAAAAGATGATGAAGATGAAGGAGAAGGAGAAATAGAAGAAGAAGAAGAATGAGGAAGGAGAAAGAGCGGGAGAATAGAAAGAGAATGAGAAGGAGAATGAGGAAAATCGGCAAGAAAAAGAAGGGAGGAGGAAAAACAACAATGAGAGAAGAAAGAGAAGGAGGAGGAGGAGAATGATGATGAAGAAGAAAAATGAGGAGCAAAAAGAGAAGGAGAAGAAACAGAAGGAAGGAAAGGGAGAATGAGGAGAAACAAGAGGAAAAGCTGGTGAAGGAGGAGAGAAGAGAGGTTACACGAAAGATGAAAATTTATAGCAACTCTAAGGAGCATTGCTGACTTGTGAGAAACGAAAAGTAAAACAGAATCACATAGAAAAATAGCAATGATTCCATAAAACCATAAATTTACAATGTGTATAGAGACATATATACTTATAGAGAAAGGGAGAAAGGGAAAATGGTGCAATGGCAGATCACATTAGGAACTGCACATTTCTTGGGTCTGTGACGAACTTACAAGCTTGCTCTGACGATTCAACAAAGACTCACAAGCCTTAAATGCCCTAAGACCCATCAATTTGCTTGGAGGTGATACCCTTTGACCGGAAGATAACGTAGATACCCTTCCAGTTGTTGAGCTTTATGAAAGGCCCCAAATTTGAATTTCCCTTGAAGCTAAGATTTCCCGGTAAGAAAAGAAAAATAAAGAGGAGAATGAGAATGAGAAAAAGAAAGAGGATAAGAGTGAAGAATGAGAAGAAAAAAAAAGAGAAATGAGGAGGAGAAGGAGAATGAGAAAAAACAGAAGGAAAGAGAATCAGAAACAAGAGGAAAAGTAGGGGGAAAATGAGGAGAAGAAGTATAAGGAGGAAGAGATGCAGAAGATGAAGGAAAAGGATAAATACAAAAGGAGGTGGAAGAAGAAGAAGCATGAGGGACGAGAAGGAGCGGGGGAGCAAAAAAGAAAGAAGAAAGAGGAGAAGAAATAGGAAAATCGGCTGGAAAAAGATGGAAGAGGAAAAACAACACGAAGGAGAGAGGAGGAGAAAAATGATTAAGAAAGAGGAGAAGGAGAAGAAACAGAAGGAAAAGGAAGAGAAAGAGGAAGGAGGAAGAGGAGCATGAGGATAGAAGAGAAGTCACTCAAAAGATCAAAATTTATAGCGACTCTAAGGAACATTGGTGACTTGTGAGGAACGGAAAATAAAATAAAATCACATAGAAAAAGAGCAATGATTCCATAAACCATAAATTTATAGGGTGTATACGCATAGATACTTATAGAGAAAGGGAGAAAGGGAAAATAGTGCACCGAGAGATTACATTAGGAACTACGTATTTCTTGGGTTTGAGACGTACAAATAGGCTTGCTCTGACGATTCAATGGAGACTCATAAGTCCAAAGTGCTCTAAGACAGGAATATAATGTAATATCTTCGAGTTGCTCAACTTTATGAAAGGCCACAAATTTGAACTCCCATTTAAGCTAAGATTCCCTAGGAGGAGAAGAAGAATAAGGACAATGAGAAGAAGATGGAGAAAAAATAGGAGGATAAGAGTAAGGAGGAGGAGAAGAAAAAGAAAAAGAATGAGGGAGGAGAAGAAGAAGGAGAAATAGGAAAATCGATAGGAAAAAGGAGTGAGGGGGGAAAGCGACAGGAAGGAGAGATGAGAAAGATAAGGAGGAGGAGGAGGAGGAGGAGAAGATTGAAGGAGGAAGAGGGGTAAGAGGAGGAGAGGGAGAAAGAGGAGGAGCAAGAGGAAAAGTAGGTGAAGAAGGAGGAGATAAGAGAAGTCACTCGAAAGATCAAGACCTATCAATTTGCTCGGAGGTGATGCCTCTTGACCGAAGGTAACGTAATAGCCCCATCAAGTTGCTGAACTTTATGAAAGACCATAAATTTGGAGTCCCCTTAAAGCTAACATTCCCTAGGAGGCGAAGAAAATAAGGAGAAAAAAAAGGAGGATAAGAGGGGGAGGAGGAGGAGAAAAAGAAGAGAAATGAGGAGGAGGAGGAGGAGGAGGAGGAGGAGAAGGAAGAGGAAAAGTAAGGGAAGAAGAAGGAAGAGATGTAGAAGATGAAGGAGAAGGAGAAATAGAAGAGGAGGAAGAAGAAGAAGAAAAATGAGGGAGGAGTAGGAGAACGGGGAGAGTGCAGAGAGGAGCAGAAAAAAGAAAATTGGTTGGAAAAAGAAGGGGGGAGGAAAAGTGACGGGAAGGAGAGAGGAGAAAGAGAAGGAAGAGGAGGAGGAGAACGAAGAAGAACAAGAACAAGAAGAATAACGAGGAGGAGTAGCAAGAGAAGAAGGAGAAGAAACAGAAGGACGGAGAGGGAGAAGGAAGAGGAAGAGGAAGAGGAGAATGAGAATTAAGAGGAAAAGTGGGAAGAGATGCAAAAGAAGAAGTAGAAGAGCCTCGAAGAAGAAGAAGAATGAGGGAGGAGAAAGAAAAGGAGGAGAAGAAGAAGGAGAAAGAGAAAAATCGATAAGAAAAAGGAGGGAGGCGGGAAAGTGGAGGAGAAGGAGATTGAAGAAGGAGGAGGAAGAGTGGCAAGAAGAGAATGAGAGGGAGAAAGAGGAGAAACAAGAGGAAAAGTAGGTGAAGAAGGAGAGAAGAGAAGTCACTCGAAAGATCAAGACCCATCAATTTGCTCGGAGGTGATGCCTCTTAACTGGAAGGTAACGTAATAGCCCCTTCTAGTTGCTGAGCTTTATGAAAGGCTATAAATTTGAAATCCCTTTAAAGCAAACATTAAAAATGAAGAAAGAGGAGTAGAAAAAGAAGAGAAATAAGGAGAAGGAGGAGGAGGAGGAGAAGGAAGAACGAAAAAGAAAAGTAAGGGAAGGAGGAAGAGATGTAGAAGATGAAGGAGAAGGAGAAAATAGAAGAGGAGAAAGAAGAAGAATGAGGGAGGCAGAATAGGAGAATGGGAAGAGTGCAGAGAGGGATGAGGAGGAAGAGGAGAATGAGAAAGAACACGAACAAGAAGAATAAAGAGGAGTAACAAGAGGAGAAGGAGAAGAAACAGAAGTAAGGAGAGGGAGAAGGAGAAAGAGGAGGAGGATGAGAAGCAAGAGGAAAAACTGGGGAAGGAGGAAGAAAAAGGAAAATCGATAGGAAAAAGGAGGGAGGCGGGAAAACGACAGGAATGAGAGACAAGAAAAAAGAGGATGAGGAGGAGGAGGAGAAAATTGAAGAAGACAGAGGAAGAGTGGCAAGAGGAGAAGGAGAAAGAGGAGAAGGAAGAGGAAAGGTAGGTGAAGGAGAATGAGAGAAGAGAAGTCACTCGAAAGATCAAAATCCGTTAATTTGCTCGAAGGTGATACCTCTTGACTGGAAGGTAACGTACTAGCCCCTTCTAGTTGCTGAGCTTTATGAAAGGTCATAAATTTGAACTCCCCTTAAATTAAACATTCCCGAAGAGACGAAGAAAATAAGGAGAAAAAAGAAGAGCATAAGAATGAAGAAAGAGGAGGAGGAGAAAAAGAAGAGAAATGAGGATGCGGATGAGGAGGAGGAGGAGGAGGAGGAGAAAGAAGAGTAGAGAGGAAAAGTAAAGGAAGAAGGAGGAAGAGATGTAGATGAATGAGAAGAAGAAAATAGAAGAGGAGGAAGAAAAAGAAGAATGAGGGAGGAGGAGCAGGAGAGCATGAGAGCGGGAAGAGCGCAGAGAGAAGGAGAAAAAGGAAAATCCGCTGGAAAAAGAAGGGAGGAGGAAAAGCAACAGGAAGGAGAGAGGAGAAAGAGAAGGATGAGGATGAGGAGAAGGAAAAGGATGAGAAAGAACAAGAACAAGAAGAATAAGGAATCGCAAGAGGAGAGGGAGAAGGAGAAAGAAGAGGAGGATGAGAAGCAAGAGGAAAAGCTGGGGAAGGAGGAAGAAAGAGGAAAATCGACAGGAAAAAGGAGGGTAGCGGGAAAGCGACAGGAATGAGAGACGAGAAAGAGGAGGAGGAGGAGAAGATTGAAGGAGGAGGAAGAGTGGCAAGAGAAGAGGGAGAAAGAGGAGAATCAAGAGGAAAAGTAGGTGAAGAAGGAGAAGGAGAGAAGAGAAGTCACTCGAAAGATCAAGACCCGTCAATTTGCTCGGAGGTGATGCCTCTTGACTAGAAGGTAACATACTAGCCCCTTCTAGTTGCTGAGTTTTATGAAATGCCATAAATTTGAACTCCCCTTAATGCTAACATTCCCTAGAAGGCGAAGAAAATAAGGAGAAAAAGGAGGAGGATAAGAGTGAAAAAAAAAAGGGGGAGGAGGAGGAGAAAAAGAAGAGAAATGAGGAGGAGAATTAGATGGAGAAGAAGAAGGAAGAGGAAAAATAAGGGAAGAAGGAGGAAGAGATGTAGAAGATGAAGGAGAAGGAGAAATAGATGAGGAAAAAAAAGAAAAATGCGGGAAGAAGAGTAGAGAGCAGGGAGAGCGCGAAGAGAAAGAGAAAAAGGAAAATCGGCTGGAAAAAGAAGGGAGGAGGAAAAACGACAGGAAGGAGAGAGGAGAAAGAGAAGGATGAGGAGGAGGAGAATGATTAAGAACAAGAAGAATAAGGAGGAGTAGTAAGAGAAGAAGGAGAAGAAACATAAGGAAGAAGAGGGAGAAGGAGAAAGAGGAGGAGGATGAGAAGCAAGAGGAAATGCTGGGGAAGGAGGAAGAAAGATGAAAATTGACAGGAAAAATTAGGGAGGTGGGAAAGTGATTGGGAGAGACGAGAAATAGAAGGATGAGGAGGAGAAGATTGAAGAATGAGGAGGAAGAGTGGCAAGAGGAGAAAGAGAGAGAGAAAGAGGAGAAGCAAAAGGAAAAGTAGGTGAAGAAGGAGACGGAGAGAAAAGAAGTCACTTGAAAGATCAAGACCCGTCAATTTGCTCGGAGATTATACCTCTTGACTAGAAGGTAACGTACTAGCCCCTTCTAGTTGCTGAGTTTTTATGAAAGGCCATAAATTTGAACTCCCCTTAAAGCTAACATTCCCTAGAAGCCGAAGAAAATAAGGAGAAAAAGGAGGATAAGAGTGAAGAAAGACGGAGAGGAGGAGAAAAAGAAGAGAAATGAGGAGGAGGAGGAGGAGAAGGAAGAGGAAAAGTAAGGGAAGAAGGAGGAAGAGATGTAGAAGATGAAGGAGAAGGAGAAATAGAAGAGGAGGAAGAAGAAGAAGAAAAAGAAGAATGAGGGAGGAGTAGGAGAGCGCGAAGAGAAAGAGAAAAAGGAAAATCGGCTGGAAAAAGAAGGGAGGAGGAAAAGCGACAAGGAGAGAGGAGAAAGAGAAGGATGAGGAGAAGGATGAGAAAGAACAAGAACAAGAAGAATAAGGAGGAGTAGTAGCAAGAGGAGAAGGAGAAGAAACAGAAGGAAGGAAAGGGAGAGGGAGAGGGAGAAGGAGAAGGAGAAAGAGGAGGAGGATGAGAAGTAAGATGAAAAATTGGGAAAGAATGAGGAAGAAAGAAGAAAATCGACAGGAAAAAGGAGGGAGGCGGGAAAGCGACAGGAAGGACAGACGAGAAAGAGAAGGATGAGGATGAGGAGGAGAAGATTGAAGGAGGAAGAGTGGCAACAAGAGAAGGAGAGGGAGAAAGAGGAAAAGCAAGAGGAAAAGTAGGTGAAGAAGGAGGAGAGAAAAGAAGTCACTCGAAAGATTAAGACCCGTCAATTTGCTCGAAGATGATTCCTCTTGACTAGAAGGTAACGTACTAGCCCCTTCTAGTTGCTGAGCTTTATGAAAGGCCATAAATTTGAACTCCCCTTAAAGCTAACATTCCTTAGAAGGCGAAGAAAATAAGGAGACAAAGGAGGAGGATAAGAGTAAAGAAAGAGGGGGAGGAGGAGGAGAAAAGAAGATAAATGAGGAGGAGTAGGAGAAGGAAGAGGAAGAGGAAAAGCAAGGGAAGGAGGAAGAGATGTAGAAGATGAAGGAGAAGGAGAAATAGAAGAGGAGGAAGAAGAAGAAGAATGAGGGAGGAGTAGGAGAGCGGGGAGAGCGCGAAGAGAAAGAGAAAAAGAAAAATCGGCTGGAAAAAGAAGGAGGAAAAGCGATAGGAAGGAAAGAGGAGAAAGAGAAGGATGAAGAGGAGGAGGAGAAGGAGAAGAATGAGAAAGAACAAGAAGAATAAGGAGGAATAGCAAGAGGAAAAGAACAGAAGGAATGAGAGGGAGAGGGAGAAGGAGAAAGAGGAGGAGGGAGAGAAGCAAGAGGAAAAACAGGGGAAAGAGGAGGAAGAAAGAGTAAAATTGACAGGAAAAACGAGGGAGGCGGGAAAGCGACAGGAAGGAGAGACGAGAAAGAAAAGGATGAGGAGAAGGAGAAGGAGAAAGAGAAGATTGCAGAAGGAGGAGGAAGAGTGGCAAGAGGAGAAGGCGAGGGAGAAAGAGGAGAGGCAAGAAGAAAAGTAGGTGAATAAGGAGAAGGAGAGAAGAGAAGTCACTCGAAAGATCAAGACCCGTCAATTTGCTTGGAGGTGATGCTTCTTGACCGGAAGATAACGTAATATCCCCTTCTAGTTGCTAAGCTTTATGAAAGGCCACAAATTGGAACTCTCCTTGAAGCTAAGATTCCCTAGGAGGAGGAGAAGAATAAGAACAATGAGAGAAGGAGAAAAAAAAGAATGAGGATAAGTACGAGTGAAGAAGGAGAATGAGGAGAAGAAAGAGAACGAAGGAGAAGGAGAAAGAGAAGGAGAAGCAAAAGGAAAAGCTGGGGAAGAAGGAGGCGGCAAAGATATAGAAGATGAAGGTGAAGGAGAAAAAGAAATAGAAGAGGAAGAAGAATGATGGAGGAGAAAGAGCAAGAAAGTGGAAAGATAAGGGGAAGGAGAAAGAGGAAAATCAACAAGAAAAAGGAGTGAAGGAAAGCGACAGGAAGGAGAGAGGAAAAGGAGGAAGAGAAGAATGATGAAGAAGGAGGAGCAAAAGGAGAAGGAAAAGAAACCAAAGGAGAGGGAGAAGGAGGAGGAGGAGAAGATTGATGAAGGAGGAGGAGGAGAAAAAGGAGGAGAAGAGGGAGAAGGACAAAGTGGAGGAGGAGAAGCAAGAGGAAAAACAGGTGAAGAAGGAGAATGAGAGAAGAGAAATCACTCAAAAGATGAAAATTTATGGCAACTCTAAGGAGCATCGGTGATTTTGTGAGAAATGGAAACAAAAACAGAATCACATAGAAAAAAAAACAATAATTCTATAAAATCATAAATTTATAGTGTGTATAGAGGTATATATATACATTAGGAACTACGTGTTTCTTGGGTCTGTGATGAACTTACAAGCTTGTTTTGATGATTCAAGAAAGACTCATAAGCATTAAGTGCCCTCAGAGCTGTCAATTTGATTGGAGATGATACCCCTTGATCGGAAGATAACGTAATATCCCCTTCAAGTTACTGAGCTTTATGAAAGGCCACAAATTTGAACTCCCCTTGAAGCTAACATTCCCTAGGAGGACAATTAGAAGAATAAGGATGACAATGAGAAGGATAAGGAGAAAAAAGAGGAGGATAAGAGTGAAGAAGGAGAAGGAGGAGTAGGAGAAGAGAAAGGAGGAGGAGAAGAAGAAGAAAGAGAAGGAAGGAGAAGGAGAAGAAAAAATAGGGGAAGAAAGAGGAAGAGATGCATAAGATGAAGGAGAAAGAGAATAAGAAGAAGGAGAAGAAGAATAAATTTATAATTTATAGAGGCATATATACACATAGATACTTCTAGAGAGAGGGAGAAAGGGAAAATGAGGCTTGCTTTGACGATTCAACGGAGACTAATCAGCCCTAAGTGCTCTAAGGCCATCAATTTGCTCGAAAGTGATGCCTTTTGACTGAAAAATAACGTAATATCCCCTTCTAGTTGTTGAGCTTTATAAAAGGCCACAAATTTGAACTCCCCTCGAAGCTAAGATTTCATAGGAGGAGAAGAAGAATAAGGTGGACAATGAGAAGGAGAAAAAGGAGGAGGATAAGTAAGAGTAACGAAGTAGAACAAGAAGCAGGGCAAAGAGAAGAAGGAAGAGATGTAGAAGATGAAGAGAAGCAGAAATAGGAGAGCAGAAAGAGGAGGAAAATCGGCAAGAAAAATGAGAGAGGAAAAGCGATGGGAAGAAGAGAGGAGAAAGAGAAGGAAGTGGAGGAGGAGAATGATGAAGAAGAAGAAGAATGAGGAGGAGGAGCAAAAGTATAAGGAGAAGAAACAGAGGGAATGAGAGGGAGGAGGAGGAGGAGAAGCTAAAGGAAAAATATGTGAAGGAGGAGAAGGAGAAAAGAGAAGTCACTAGAAAGATGAAAATTTATGGTAACTCTAAGGAGCATCGGTAACTTCCGAGGAACGGAAACTAAACCATAATCACATAAAAAAACAATGAGTTATAAAACCATAAATTTACCATGTGTATAGAGGCATATATATACATTGGCTTGGCTGATGCGCTAACATATGAGGTTTTGAAAACTCATCATTTGCACTCTGTATGTGCATTGAGCAGAAACATTTTTCAAATCCAAAGGCATTTGAGTTGTTCCAGTCACCCCAGTAGCCAAAGGATAGAAGCACTCTGGAAAATTATGTGGGAAAAGCATTTGCGTGCCATAGGTTAGCCGCCTATTTTAGCAATGGGGTGCAACAAGATCTACCATATTTATAACTCGTAAGTATTGAAATTTCTACTTTGAAGTCAAACTCCAAAAAGGGGTCGCGGATTGAGATGTCTTTTCGTACAAGTATCTATGCCAAACTTATATTTTCACTACAAACGGAGCGAAAACGGGCCTTTTAGGACCCTTAACTTTAAGTTTTAAGTTTTATAACAATTAAGTGTTGAAATTCCTACTTTCAAGTCAAACTCCCAAACCGAGTCTCGGATTGAGATGCCGTCTTTTCCTAAAAGTTTCTATACCCAACTTATAGGTCTCCGTCCATTTTCAAGACAAACGGAGCAAAAAGGGGCCGTTTGGGACCCTTAACTCTAAGTTTTAAGTTTTATAACTCGTAAGTATTAAAATTTTTACTTTATAGTCAAACTCCCAAATCAAGTCTCAGATTGAGATGCCATCTTTTCCTACAAGTTTCTACGCCCAACTTATAGGTCTCTGTCCATTTTCACGGCAAACAGAGCAAAAATCGGTAGTTTAGAACCCTTAGCTCTAAGTTTTAAATTTTATAACTCGTATGTGTCGAAATTTTTACTTTCAAGTCAAGCTCTCAAGCCAAGTCTCAGATTGGGATGTCTTTTCCTACAAGTCTCTATGCCCGACTTATAGGTCTCTGTCAATTTTCACAAAAAACGGAGCGAAAATGGGTAGTTTAGAACCCTTAGCCCTAAGTTTTAAACTTTATAACTTGTAAGTATCGAAATTTCTACTTTCAAGTCAAACTCCCAAACCAAGTCTCAGATTCAGATGTCCAACAACTTTCTATGCCCAACTTATAGGTCTCCGCACATTTTAATGGCAAATGGAGCAAAAAGGGCCGTTTGGGACCCTTAGCTCTAAGTTTTAAGTTTTATAACTCTCAAGTGTAAAAATTTTTACTTTCTAGTCAAACTTTCAAACTAGATCTCGGATTGAGATGTCGTCTTTTCGAACAAGTTTCTATGCCCAATTTATAGGTCTCCGTCCATTTTCACGGCAAACGGAGAATACAAGGGTCGTTTGGGACCCTTAACTCTAGGTTTTAAGTCTTATAACTCGTAAGGGTTGAAATTTTTACTTTCAAGTCAAACTCTGAAACTAAGTCTCGGATTGAGATGTCATATTTTCCTACAAGTTTAGTTTCTATGCCTAACTTATAGGTCTCCACCTATTTTCCCGGCAAACAGAGCAGAAAAACGACCATTTGAGACCCTTAACTCTAAGTTTTAAGTTTTATAACTCGTAAGTGTTAAAATTTTTACTTTCAAGTCAAACTCCCAAACTGAGTCTCAGATTGAGATTTCGTATTTTTCTACAAGTTTGTAAGGCCAACTTATAGGTCTCTATCCATTTCCACAACAAACATAAAATGCTATGTAATTATTGGCTATGTAAAACACGAAAACCTAAACCGAAAAATGAAAAGGAAACTGTTGGTTATTGAAAGTGTTGGGGGTTGAAAATAATACAAAAATGATTATAACAAGTAAAAGCATATTTTACATGTAAAAACAAGCCAAAGGAACTGAGACAAACAAATATACTTATCTTTTCACTCCTAAACTCGCTTTGCAAATTTATCTCTACCTAGTTCAACTCTCCTTATTCTTTCAAAAGCCAGCATCCATTCCACAAACAACTGAAATGAAAACACATTAGCTTAGTTATGAATAGAGAAAATGAAAGTCTTAAGGACAACAAAGAACAATAAGTGAAAAAAATAGGAGAAGAAGGATGAGGAGGAGCAAAAGAAGCAAAGAACAATAAACCCTAACCCCTAAACCTTAAACCAAAACCCCAAAGCCCTAAAGCCCTAAGCTCTAATCCCTAAATCCTATTTGAATTCTAAATTCTATTAGTATCTTCTACGCGCTACAAACTCCTAATTTTCCTCTATACTTTAACATTTTGCTCCCTCCCCAAGTAATTGAATTTTATTGCCAATATTTAACAACTTTAATAAAAAGATAATAGAAAAAGAAACAAAACATAATTTATCTAATAGAAGAGCAAACAAAACACAAATAAACAAAGAAATACTATACAATTATTGATTTGTGTAAAGCACGAAAACAACAACGAAAAATGAACAGAAAACTGTGGGTTAATGACAGTGTTGGGGGTTGGAAATAATACAAGAATAATCTTAATAAGTAAGAAATACAAAAAGAAATAGAAATAGTCATCTGTAAAACACATTTTACATGCAAAAGAAAGCCAAAGGAACTAGGACAAATAGATATAATTATCTTTTCACTACTAAACTCATTTTGCAAACTCATCTCTACCTCGTTCAACTCTCCTTATTCCTTTATAAGCCAGCATCCATTCCACAAACAACTGAAATGAAAGCATATTAGATTAGTCATGTACAGAGAAAATGAAAGTCTTAAAGGACAACAAAGAACAATAAGGGAAAAAAAAATCAGAGAAGAAGGATAAGGAGGAGGAGCAAAAGAAGCAAAAGAACAATAAACCCCAAACCCGAAGTCCCAAAACCCCTAACCCTTAAACCCCCTTTTTTTTCTTTTTCTTTTTTAGAAAGAGAATTTTTTTATTGAATGAATCAAAGAATTATAAGAAACAAAGAAGGGAACTATTCCCTAATTACATCACAAAGAAATGGCTTTAGTCCTTCAAAAAAACCTTCTAACAATCCCATTATTCCAATGGTGGTTGCCATGGAGGTGAAAATGGCATAGTTAGGCCAAAGCCTCGCAACCATGCCCGTCAAAGACTAACTTGACTATTCCTGTAAGTTAAAGCTGAAAACAAAAAAACAATGTACACCAGCTATAATAATTTGATATGTAAGCTAACCATACCTGAAGTGTTGGCAATGAGGAATTTGGAGCTTCAAGTGTTGGTGTAGATAATACGGTTGATGCAGTTGGACTCTTATAAACAATTTTAATTTAAAGAGATGCAAGAAATGGTGGTCACCATGGAGATGAAGATGGCCCACTTCCCCCCCCCCCCCTCCTCATTGTCAACAGACAACTTTCAATGTGAACACGTCAAGGTTGTCAAGCAATGACATACAGAAGATACCCGTTGATAGTAGACATACTGAAAAAACATGTTGTGATTGTATGCCTTACTCTTATAGTTGGAATTGGTGATAATTAGTTTCTTGGTTTTGTTTTTGTAGGAATGTTGATCTTTTGATGCTATAAATTATGATTTTATTTGATCATGATAATATTTTGATTTGTATGCTCAACAATTGATAATAGGGATAGGGTATTATTTTTCAAGGTATGAATTACTGATTTTTTTACCTACCATAAGGATGATGACTTATTTTCTAATGTCCTTATTGCTATGTCACTGAGGAATTTGGAGCTTCAAGTGTTAGTGTAGATAATACGATTGATGCAGTTGGACATAACATTGCCAGACTATTAAGAAATCTTGCATTTAAGAAATTGTGTAAATTTTAATAGACTACTTGTGTACAACAGGTATAAGAACAACCAATATAAATGAACTAACATTGCAGTATAAATATATTTGCAATAAAAGAAATGCATATTAAAAAAGAAAGAAAATCATAAAAGAAACTAAAAGAAATGCATATTAAACTGCTGCTACTTATAACAGCAACAAAGAAAAATATCTCAATTATTATAAACAATATTTTTTTTTCTATAAGCATAACATTAGAATAACTGGGTAAAATTTTTAAAGAGCATGCGATAGATTGTCATTACAATAGGAAAAGAGAATTATGTGAATAAGAAGTAGTAGTATATAAATATTAGTAAAATAGCCTACAAGATGTGAATGCAATATCAACAATGCTAAGAATTATATCGAAATATAGCATATAATAAACAAGTAACAATAATCAACTTTTATTTACTTTGATATCAACCAAAATTCTAGCAAACTTGTATTGTAGCGGCATATGACTCTACCCTTTATGTATATATCAAGAAAAAACACAGAAATACAATATCATTAGTTGTTATATGCAAAACTAGGGTGAAATAGATTATCACTATATTAGGAAAAGTAAAAAAGGTATATAATAAGTACTCTATATCAATACACTAAAAGAGCTAAAAAAATATGAAAGCAAATTCAACAATTTCTTGAGAATTATATTGAAATATAACATACAATAGGCAAATAACAATAATAAGCTTTTACTTATTTCGACATCAACCAAAATTCCAACAAACTGTATTACACCGGCATAAGAGTCTACATTTTATGCATATAAAGTCAATACACATAAATATAAAAACAAGCTTGCTATATGCACCGGCATTGGCTCGCATATGCAAAATCAGGACAATGATGATATGTATTTATCGAGATACCATTCTTGTAAATAACTAAAAATAATAAGAATGAGATATAAAGAGTGACAACAACTAACAACAACTGCATGAATTCAATAGACAACAACCATGCCAACAAGTTAGGAAAGAAAGAAATCATAAAAGAAACAAAAAAATGGAACAAATAATTTTGCACTGCCGCTACTTATAACTGTGACAGAAAAATATTGTAATAAGTTAATATATCAAATTATTTTTTTGTCATGGCTATACCTTAAAAGTAGATGAATAAGAATTTTGAACACCATAAGATATATTGTCACTACAATATCAAAAGAGAAAAAGATGAATAAGAAGCATCGGTATATCAATTTACTAAAAATGCCAACAAGATGTGAATGCAATACCAAAAACTTCTAGAGAATTATATCGAAATAAAGCATACAACAAACAAATAATAATAACCAGTTTCTACTTACCTTGAAATCAACCGAAATTCTTGCAAGTTACATTGCACTGGCACAAGATTCTGCACTTTATGCATATCAAGACAATACACAAAATACATTATTTTTGGTTCCTATATGCAAAATTTGAATTGTCATTGTGATACATATTTATTGAGATACAATCTTTGTAAAAAACAAAAGAAACTAAGAATGAGATGTGAAAAGTGATGAGATGACTTAAATCAATAATAGCGAATAATAGCTATATTAAATTTATTAGACAGCAAGCATGCCAACAATTTAGGAAAGAAAAAAATTATAAAGCAGACAGAAAACGTGGACAATCACTTCCATATTGCTACTCCGTGTAACAATGACAGAAAAATCTAGCACCGAATAATTTTATCATGGGCATACATGGGTGGAGATAAAGAAAGAGAAGGATGGGAATAAGAAAGAAAGTGGAGTGGAAGAAGGAGAAGGTAAATGAGAAGAATAAGAAGAAAGAGTAGAAGAAAAAGGAGTAGAAGTAGGAGGACGAGCTTAAAATGGGAAATCACATTAGGAACTGCGTATTTCTTTGCTTTGAGACCGAACTTATAGGCTTGCTCTAACGATTCTACGGAGATTCATAAGCCCAAAATGCCCTAGGACCCGTCAATTTGCTCTGTAGTGATGACTCTTGACTGCAAGATAACGTAATATTCCCTTCCAGTTGTTGAGCTTTATGAAAGGCCACAAATTGGAACTCTCCTTGAAGTTAAGATGCCCCACTCTTCCTCTTGTCCCTCAACACGGGGGCATACAAGCCGTTGAGAGGACATGACACTCAAACTAGTTGGAGCTTAAATTGCTAAACTGCCAACAACTTACATATGAGCCCTAATATCAAGTGTTATGTTGATGAACATATTATGAAGAAGTTTTTGATAGAACATGAGAGATTTTATGTTGAGTTTGAACGGACTATATCCATCTTGATTCGTAACACAGAATGGAATAGAGTTCATTTTTTCTGATATTGTTTCAACCAATCGAATATTCAATGGTTAAAGAATGTTTTTTCTGAAGTGTTGTACTGGAATGGTTGATGAACGATGGAAGAAGAAATGGCGGAATTATAGGAAGAAGTAAGGAGGATTTGGGAGAATGTTGGATGGATTTTTACATAGTCAAAAAAAGGCTATGTTTTTACAGAATAAATACACGGGAGAAGTGAAGGAAGATAGAATTGTAGAAATGTGCCCAATAAGATGGTAGCTAATGAAAATTTTCTAACGGAAGAAAAGAAGATGGAAAATGAAGTAGTTTGCATTAGAGAAAGTCTTTTTCATCCATGGAGAGAGATTCAGAGGGCTTTGTCAATCATCTTGAATTCTGATGTGAAGTTGAGTGTGTTTCAGACTGGTAAGGCAATATTACTCTTCTTCTTCTCCTCCTTTATTCTTATCCTCTCCTTATTCTCCTTCTCCTTTTCATTGTCCTCCTTATTCTTCTTCTCCTCCTCCTTCTCCTCCTTCTCTTTCTCCTTCCTCTTTCTTCCTCTCGCTTTTCCTCCTTCCTTCTTCTGATGTAAAGCTGAGTGTGTTTCAGACTGATAAGGCAACATTACCCTTCTTCTTCTCCTTCTTTATTCTTTTCCTCCTCCTTTTTTTTCCTTCTCCTTTACATTGTCCTTCTTATTCTTCTTCTTCTCCTCCTTATCCTTCTCTTTCTCCTTCCTCTTTCTTTTTCTCGTTTTCCCTCCTTCCTTCTTCTCCTCCTCTCTCCTTCTTCCTCTCGATTTTCCTCATCCTTCTCCTCTTTCTCTTTCCCTTTCCCCTCGCCCGCTCCATCTTCTTCATCTTCCTACTTTTTTCTTCTACTCTTTCTTCTTATTCCTCTCATTTACCTTCTTCTTCTTCTACTCCACTTTCTTCTTATTTCTATCATTTTCCTTCTTTCTATCCACCCATGTATGCCCGTGACAAAAGAATACTTTGTAATAATGACTCAGTGCTAGATTTTTCTGTCAATGTTATACGTAGTAGCAATATGGAACTGATTGTCCACTTTTTCTGTCTGTTTTATAATTTTCTTTCTTTCCTAAATTGTTGGCATGCTCGCTGTCTAATAAATTTAATACAGTTATTATTTGCTATTGTTGATTTAAGTCATCTCATCACTTTTCACATCTCATTCTTAGTTTCTTTTCTTTTTTACAAAGATTGTATCTTAATAAATATGTATCACAACAACAATTGGAACCAAAAATAATGTATTTTGTGTATTGTCTTGATATGCATAAAGTGCGGAATCCTATGCCTGTGCAATGTAACTTGCAAGAATTTCGGTTGATTTCAAGGTAAGTAAAAACTGGTTATTGTTATTTGTTTGTTGTATGCTTTATTTCGATATAATTCTCTAGAAGTTGTTGGTATTGCATTCACATCTTGTTGGCATTTTTAGTAAATTGATATACCGATGCTTCTTATTCATCTTTTTCTCTTTTGATATTGTAGTGACAATATATCTTATGGTGTTCAAAATTCTTATTCATCTACTTTAAAGGTATGGCCATGACAAAAAAATAATTTGATATATTAACTTATTACAATATTTTTCTGTCACAGTTATAAGTAGCAGCAGTGCAAAATTATTTGTTCCCTTTTTTTGTTTCTTTTATGATTTTCTTTCTTTCCTAACTTGTTGGCATGGTTGTTGTCTATTGAATTCATGCAGTTGTTGTTAGTTGTTGTCACTCTTTATATCTCATTCTTATTATTTTTAGCTATTTACAAGAATGGTATCTCGATAAATACATATCATCAGTGTCCTGATTTTGCATATGGGAGCCAATGCCGGTGCATATAGCAAGCTTATTTTTATATTTATGTGTATTGACTTTATATGCATAAAATGTAGAGTCTTATGCCGGTGTAATACAGTTTGTTGGAATTTTGGTTGATGTCGAAATAAGTAAAAGCTTATTATTGTTATTTTCCTATTGTATGTTATATTTCCATATAATTCTCAAGAAATTGTTGAATTTTGCTTTCATATTTTTTTAGCTCTTTTAGTGTATTGATATAGAGTACTTCTTATATACCTTTTTTACTTTTCCTAATATAGTGATAATCTATCTCACTCTAGTTTTGCATATAACAACTAATGATATTGTATTTCTGTGTTTTTTCTTGATATATACGTAAAGGGTAGAGTCATATGCCGCTACAATACAAGTTTGCTAGAATTTTGGTTGATATCGAAGTAAATAAAAGTTGATTATTGTTACCTGTTTATTATATGCTATATTTCGATATAATTCTAAGCATTGTTGATATTGCATTCACATCTTGTAGGCTATTTTACTAATATTTATATACTACTACTTCTTATTCACATAATTCTCTTTTCCTATTGTAATGACAATCTATCGCATGCTCTTTAAAAATTTTACCCAGTTATTCTAATGTTATGCTTATAGAAAAAAACATATTGTTTATAATAATTGAGATATTTTTCTTTGTTGCAGTTATAAGTAGCAGCAGTTTGAAATTAATTGCTTTCTTTTTAGTTTCTTTTATGATTTTCTTTCTTTTTTAATATGCATTTCTTTTATTGCAAATATATTTATACTGCAATGTTAGTTCATTTATATTGGTTGTTCTTATACCTGTTGTACACAGGTAGTCTATTAAAATTTACACAATTTCTTAAATGCAAGATTTCTTATAGTCTGGCAATGTTATGTCCAACTGCATCAATCGTATTATCTACACTAACACTTGAAGCTCCAAATTCCTCAGTAAAATAGCAATAAGGACATTAGAAAATAAGTCATCTTCTTTATGGTAGGTAAAAAAATCAGTAATTCATACCTTGAAAAATAATACCCTATCCCTATTATCAATTGTTGAGCATACAAATCAAAATATTATCATGATCAAATAAAATCCTAATTTATAGCATCGAAAGATCAACATTCCTACAAAAACAAAACCAAGAAATTAATTATCACCAATTCCAACTATAAGAGTAAGACATACCATCACAACATGTTTTTTCAGTATGTTGTCGTCGTATGAACGGGTATCTTCCGTACGTCATTGCTTGGCAACCTTGGCGTGTTCACATTGAAAGTTGTCTGCCGACAATGGAGAAGAGGGTCATCTTCACCTCCATAGCGACCACTATTTGAATCATTTCTTGAGTCTCTTAAAATTAAAATTATTTAAAAGAGTCCTGCAACCACAGTATTTACAAAAAAAAGGGCCATGATGGAATTTCTTATACAATTTAATTACTAACAAAAAGCAAATTGTAGAATAAACTAATTTCTTGACCCCAAATTGTGTATTGTATTGAGTGATTAAAGGTTCAAAAAGTTCCAAATATATGTGGCAACTGGAAATTACTAAAGAAAATAAAACAACCATAAAACAAAAAAGTTGCCATATAGGGAAGAATCAATCAAATTAATATGACCTAAGACCCAAACCAAAGCATAGACCCACAATTTGAATAAGTAAAACTCATCCCCTCCACTTTCAGAAAAACCCAATGGATTAAGGGTATTACTCTGACCCTAAAATAAAACTTAATCAAAAGAGTTTGAGCAAATTACCTCCATCGATGCGATTTCTCTCTGACTTCAAGCCACTGCCATACTCAAACCCACTGATTCTGGTTCTGCTGCTCGTGAGGGTGAGTACCGAAAGTCCCCTCTTGTTCTTTTTGCTTTTTCTTATGTCTCCCTATTGCTATTCAGTTGAGATTTTCCCAATCCCTATTGCTATTCAGTATGAAAAAAAAAAAAAAAAACACTGTTACCCCCTATCAGAAGCCTTTAACAAAAACCAGACAAAGCCAATTTGACATAAACACAGATATCATACCAAACCTTACCCGACCCAAATCCAAATCCATGTTATATCTCCCCAGATTCTTCTTCTTCAACCTCTCTCTCTAGTCTCTAAGCCATAACTACGGCTGCCACCATCCTCTACGAATATTTCTCTCTTTCCCTTAACAACTCACCCTGTGTCCACGCATCTGTAACCCACCACCGCCCATCGTGTTCCACTCGCACGCCTCCTCTCTTGAATTCTTCTCACGCACATACAAATAGCCAACCCATACAAACATGAACATCCCAACCCTCCTCTCTTGGCTTTGCTTATCGATTTGTGATGGTGTTGACTTGGTGGGTTGCGGTTGTAGATTGATGATTACTGGTGGTTGCTGGTGTGATGATTTGGTGGGTGGGTGTGGTGTTCTTGGATGACGTTGATTCCATTGCTTATGCAAGAGGGAATTTGTTTAGTGGGTGGGTTTGATGCGGTGGGTTGGGATTTTTGGATTGGCGGTGGCAATGGCTGATGGGATTTTGATTTTTGGGAAGACAGAGATGGAGCGTGTGAGGAGTCTGTTTAGGAAAGGGAAATTATATGGGCGCGCGCGCGCGAGAGAGAGAGAGAGGAGGGCGACAGGTAACGGTCAGAAGGGGAATAAATAAAATTTATCCCTTAATTTTAAATTATCTCAATTTAATCTCCAAGCTATGAATTTTATTTTAATTTATTTCCACCATTAGATTAATGCTAAAATGAATCAAAATGGGTTAGTCTCCAGTAAATTTAATGATAAAAAATTAATAAAAAAATCTTAATTAAAATAAAATTGATAATTGTGAGTCTAAACCATAATAATTAAAATTTTAAAGACCAAATTAAAATAAAAAATCAAAATCAAAAACCAATGAAAACTCTAAGATTTTCGTCACCTTTTTATGGTAAATCTATATCCTAAAACATATGTTAACTCTAATTAGGAAAGAAATCAATAAATTATTGTAGGGCAGGGCACATTATTGAGTTATAATTTTTTTCTCATTTGACTATAGAAATTTATAAATTCATATTTATTAAAATTATATGCAATACTTAAAAATTCACTAAATATAAAAAAGTTAAAAACGGATATACATAGCGTGTCTAAAAGTTAAGAATAATGTTAATTGTACATAATTTAAGATTTAATTGATAGGGAACCAATGACTTGTGGTTTTTTAAATAGATAGTGAACATTATTAAATAGTGAGATTTACTATTAAGTTTAATATCACGATGCATTAAATCTCAATAAAATTATTTAAAAGTTAATAATCATGTAGGTAAAAATATTTCTTTATCAATATCACAAGAACACACTAAATAATATAGTGGGCATAATTAAATATGTTTAACTTTTATTTTAAAAAATCACATTTAATGTAAAGAAAAAAGAAAGAAAAATTATTAATAAATATTATTTTTCCTCACAAACATCCATTGAGTTCTATTATTTTTATTTTATACCAATGAAGTCTTATTTTTAATAATTCATTTAATAAAATCTTAAATTTCATAAATACTATATTTTATTATAATTTTATCATTCTATTAACAAACAGTGACACCTTAAGGTTTCAAATAAAAAAGATTAATCTTAACTTGTACCTTTAAAAATCACTCGAATTTTAATTTACACCCTTAAAGTTTAAAAATATCAAATTGTACCCTAAAAGACATAAATTTATTTCAATATGCATCTAGAACTAACTGTCATCCATTTTGCCGTTAAAAATATTTTGGTTAATTATAAATTGCACTTTCAAAGTTTAAATATTTCACATTTATGATCTAAAAAAAATTGCATCAATTAATGCTCGTGGAAGAGCTCTCTATTGTGTTGTGTCGTGTCTAACGTTAAACAGAAAATAACTATTTAATGAGTATTGTAGGTAAAAAATATGTATTTTAAATTTTTTTTAAATAGTATTATATGAATTGTCGTAAATGTGAAGTAATATGACACAATGCAACTGACTCAGTAATAAAATATTTTGTGTTAAAAATATTTTTTTATTAACTCGAACACGATACAAAAATATTACGACATGACACAAAATGACATGACACGAAAATAATACGATACAACAAAATTGAGAGGTATTTAACGAGTATTAATAGATGAAATTACTTTTGGATCATGAATATAAAATATTTAAGTTTGAAGGTGCAATTTACAATTAGCCCAAAATTTTTTAACAGCAAAATGGACGGCAGTTAACCTCCAATGCACATTGATATAAATTTATGTCTTTTAAGGTATAAATTAATATTTTTAAATTTTGAAGGTATAAATTAAGATTTGAATCATTTTTCGGGGTGCAATTTGAGATTAGCTCAAATAAAAATCTTAAATCGGTAAAAATTACGATTCCCCCATTAAAGAAATCCCAAGTCGGAAAATAAGCAGCTGTTATGAACTCACACATGTGCGATCGCCAGGAAGTAACTGATTTTTAATTACAAATGCCAAAAGGATTCAAAAAGTCCCATAAAAGTTCATCTCTTCTCACTCTTTTTCTCTCTCTCTGTGCAAAATTATGTTTCATTTGTGATTTGTCTGTGAAGAATTTAGGATGGAGAAGTTACTAGGGATTCTTTGGCTGAAAGTTTTCCATTTGTTAGATCACCAGAATCTTGCAGCTGTTCAACAAGGTCAATAGTAGCATTATTCATAGAACACCCTCCAATTATACATATTCTCAATGTTAGATTTGAGAATTTTGTATGGTGAGATATACAATTCATTATAAGATCCGAACTGGGTTTGGTGAATTCTCCTTCGATTATGCAACTCTTGCTTGTAATGGTTATGTGTTCAATCATTTTGATTGTGGTACTGATACATGATTAGTGAAACTGCCTTTTGTCTGGGTGTTGTGTTGTAAATTACTTTGTAGGAGGTTTTTTTTTTTTTTTTGTTGATTCCTTTATAAACTTGACTAAATCTCAATTCTAGATTAACACAAAATGAGGAAAATTAAATTCTGCATGTAATCGAAACCAAATCTAACCTCGTAGCTTAGAGCATCTCTAAGCTTGACTTAAATTTTTACTCAATTAACATTTGAGTAAAATATTTGATTTGGTACAAAAGGGTCTAAAGGACAAACTCAAATTTCAAGGAGGTTTGGTGACTTATTCTTTGTCTCCATTAAGAAGACGATTGGGGGACAATGGGAATCAAATATCCCTCAAAAATTACGGACTGTCCGGGGTCGTCCCACTCCCTAATAGTTCCATGTGAGGACTAACATGGGGCGTGTGGCTGTTTAAGGTCAGCCACCACCACCACCTTTTCTGATTGACCAGCTGGTAATCCCCTGTCTGATTCAGCATTGGAAGGTTGAGAAATCCTTTGTGTCATGTAGCGGTTGAAATCATTTTGGGCTTGTTGTTGCTGCCCCTCCCATTCCTCCATATATTCAAAGTAAAGTTTAGAATGAGTTTTTGTGTTTGGCCCCCAGTTTTTCCTGGATTTGCACCTCCTAGATTGATTTTTGGTTGCCTGCTTCTCCCCGAAATTAGGAAGGGACAGATGCAGATCCATTGGATGGCCTAGTTGAGGAGGTACTTGTGGAAAATCCCTTGGCCCATTATTCGGGATTAATTTGCTCTTTTTCCTTCCCATTGACTTGGCTTCCAGATCAGAAAAGTCCGCTCGGGCTTTCCTCTTTAGCGACATATTTTGGAAATGGATTTACATATCTTCACCCCTCTCCTCACCACCAGTGTCTGAGATTAGATGAACTTCCTTCCCTTTGGACTCTTGGGCATCCATACTCTCTGTGGGCTCAAAAACATAATAGGACCCTTTCTTGACTGCAACCATCATGTGTGAGTCCTCTTGCGATCCAGATGAAGAAAGGGACAAAATGTGGTCCCATTCTTGGTCCCCACTAGAAAACGGAACCACTGACCTTGGGGACTCAGCTCATCCCCTCTATGATCGTTTATGGTTGTCAGGGACTTTTTCAGCTGGTACCTTACTGCTTTCTGGGCCCTCCCTCACCACCGTTTCATCATCTTCTTCGGTTACCTGCGCCTTCCCTTTGAGCTTTTCCTTTCTTTCCAGATTCTCTCTCACCTTCAGAGACCATGTTTCCCTGAAAAAACCTGATGATTGGCTGCTTTGTGCTTGCAACTCAGGGCCAAACTGACTGTTGGAACCCCAGATATGTCTTTCCTTACACTGACTTTGAGAATGATCAATCCGACCACACTGGTAGCAGAAGTCGGAAAGTTTCTCGTATTTCAAATTGATCCAGATATTGTCTTGGTTGTCACGAGTCAAAAAGAAACCCTTCTTCAATGGGTCGTTCAGGTTGATTCTGCATTTTACCCTCAATAAATTGCATTGAATTTGGAATTCTCTGTCAAACTCCTCTAACTGGGTTGGTTCGCCAACAACCACGCCTATTCTCCAGGCATTATTCTTGGTCATCATGTCCAAGGGTAACCCCCAGACCTGCACCAAGAATTCTGCCAACTGGAAATCAAAGTCACTTATAATGCTCTGTGGTTGATGCGTCTTCAACACTAACAAAGCTCCCAAGACAGACCATGGACCTTCATTCAGAATTTTATCTCTATCTTTCTCCTCCTTGAACATGAACATATATGTGTTTCTCTCCCAATAGGTGATTGAAAAGCCTTTAGACGTCTTCCAAGAGCTCTGCAACACATTGCACACCCCCTGTTTGTTTAGGTTTGTATCTGTAAAAAAATGACCCACTAGACAGTATTTCTCGACATTCTTTGAGGTGGAGGGATTTGTGTAAAGGGAGATACGAGGGTGGTGAATAGAGTAAGGTTTGGCTTCAGTATCTTTTTCCATGAAAGAAAACGAGAATATAAATGGCTTGTTCTAAATGATGAGATGAGGAGAAGAAAACCTCAAAAAAAAAAAACGAAATGGGAAGATGCTGATAGATAGTGAAAGGATTAGAGGTTTTGCTACTAAGAGACGAAACAAAAAATGGAGAAAGTTCAAGAAACTGAGATTTGAGGTGCAATGAATAAGAAGGGGTGGAGGGGGTCAACAAAGCTTAAAAAATGAACAGCCAAAACAGAGAGCCAGAGAAGTTAGGTTTGAGCTGTCACTGAGAAAAGGGGGGAGGGTTCTAGAGAGATTGACAAGAAGGAGGGAAAAAGGAACGGTGAAACTGGAAAAGGTGAGAGAAGAGGTGGATTAGACTTAGAAGATGAAAGGGTTATAGTGGTTGGTAACGAGGCGTTCGATCCTTCTGTATCTCTCCGATGGTTCACACCGCTTTGGGAAACTAAAGAAATGGGGAAATCAAACGACAAAGGACAGATGAGGATAACCCTCAGAGAAAACCCTAACTAGGGTGGTGAGCTCTCATTTCGAGAGAATACTCTTGAAGTGTGAAACATATACAATTAGTTTAGGAAAATGCTATTTGGACATAAAAATTTGACATAAAAATCTGACATAATGATGTGGCTTCATAGGAATCATTGGATCAACACCAAGTTCCAATGTTTGATAGGGTCTACAGTGAATCCAAAGGTCACAGTGAATTAGGTCAGATTTTTATGTCAGATTTTTAGGTCCCAATAGTATTGCTCATTAGTTTAACGTGCCATATAATGCTTTAGTGTTTCTGGAGCCAAGCCTAGGCCAAGAGAAGCACATAATCTAGCTGAAATCAGGAATGACAATGGGGCAGGTGTAGAATGGAGTGTTCATTTTCCGCACTCATTTGTGCCTAATGCCACTCCCAGACCAAGAGAAGCAACAACCTAAACACTGATACCAATGATAGAAATGATACGACCAATTAATCTAACGATTGAATTAGTGAATCATTGACTCGATTACTCTATCGATTTGATGTCTAGTCCAGTTTTAAAAACAATGGATGAGTATAGAAAAGGGTGCTCACCTTTATTGACTTAGGTGGATAACAATCTGAGCCTCTGACGACCCAATTTGTGGCCCCACAGATCCAAGCAATTCAATGCACACAAATCCTTGATCCAAAAAAAACAAACTGCACAAACTTGAATGATCTGAAGAAGAATTTCTGCTTTCTACTGAAATGTAATTAAGATCCTAATAAAAGCCTATTCCGACCCACCAAGTGGTCCGGGGGCTAATTTTAAGGGGACCATTTTGCCTTAATTTGAACGTTTTGAGGCAGATCTGCATAGTCATTTTTGAAACTGTACTTTAATGGAAACAATTCATACATGACTAAAAAACTATTGCAACAATCAGAAAATTAAAACTGCTTTAAATTGTACAGTATATAGCTGGTTTAGGACCACCATTGACTTGCTAATAGCATGCTGTTTTTTTTTTTTTTTTTTTTTTTTAAGGTTTTTGAAGTAGATAGTTGCATGTTTAGTCTCCTACTGTCATATATATGTGGTTGACAACTCTTTAAGGTCCCATTTAATAAAATAAGGGTGATAATCGAGTCAAGAGTTTTGGGTTTTGGTACGCTCAAGCTTGTTCCTAACTTGAATGTTTGCTCAAGCTTAACTCGTCTCATTTTTGTACTTGGCCAAGTTGGGATCAAACTCACAATCCATAATTAGATTTTGGACATGTTATCTATTGAGTTAACAGTGTTACCACCATAATATTTATATACTATATTGAATTGACCTCAAGCCTATCATACTGAGCGACATATTGATCGACATTGACTTTCGATCCATATTAAATATATCTAAAAATGTAGTCATGCTCGGTTAATTGCGTGATACAAACAAAATTGAATGAGTTAAAATTAAGTCAATTTTGAACAAAACTCGAGTGATTCGGTTCGTTTAATGGCTATGCAAATGCAAATTAATTCTCTCTTTTAATGCACAAAACTCTCATTACTCCTGTCAAGGTCTGCACAATAGAATAAACACTCAAGTGAAAAGAGTATCACCCCACCCTAACTCTATGATCATTACATTTAGGATGACAAATAGGGAACTAGGTGATATAATATATCTCCTACTCTAAAAGTAGATTAGGAAGACAATGCGAATGTAAGAACATGTGGTACTGAAAAGAGAATACAGATTAGGGTGGCTTGAAGCTTTTCAGGGCTCAACTCTCAGCTGTATTGAAGTTCTTGGCGTTTTTTACTTTATATCTGTCTCTGAATACATAGGCTATAATATCACATACTAAACCTGTAACCTATAGGATAGTTACTTCATGGTTGCAATTGGTATTGAAAATTAAAAAAAAAAAAACAGAAAAAGCAAGTAGTTATTGCCATGGCTCAGCTTGCACAAGTACATGATGTTTCTGGAGATATAGCTAAATTTAGAGTTGTTTTTTTTTTGGGCTTTCCAATTTTCGGCAACTACAATGTAGCGAAGTTGACTTAGGTAGATTTGTCAATCATGTCGGGTGAAGCGGGTTTATGTCAGAAACTAATCCACAAATACCCGATTCGTTTATTAATTCGTGTCTAACGGATTATGTCATATCGGATTTGTTTATTAATTGGTATATACGCGAGTCGTATTGTGTATTCCTTTTGATTGACTTCACCTTACCCGATTCGTTTATTAATCGTGTTGTGTCAAGTCCACTTGTTTATGACTTAAAGAAGATCAAAACCTTCTAATTTCGTGTCGTGTGCATATCGTGTTAATCGGTCATGTCATATTTTAATACCCATAAGGATAGCAATATTATTGTATCTAAATTAATTACAAAAAACAGTTTCTAATTTCGGTGTCAAAACGAAGTTGACATTTTTTGTAAAAAGGACTAATAACAATTTTTTGTAACAAGGACTAATCACATTTTTTTTTTTTTAACAGAACTTTCTCAAAAAAGTTCTGTTAAAAAAAAAATCCAGGTGTCATCTTTTGCACTCGTCTTTTTCTAAATATGAAAATTCTAACAACCATTATCTGTTTGGTTAAACTGATACTACGTCAGGAATTGGAAGAAGAACCGAACATTAAGGACCAAAGTGAAAATCGGATTAAATTTCAGGGGTAAAACCATAATTAAATCTTACAGAAATAGCCTCGTCAGCCTCTTTTTTCTTTTTAGTCTATGAAAGGGTAAATGTGGTCTCTCCTTAATATGGGGTCTGGTTCATCATGGTCATTGTTGCGAAGCTAATGGTTTGTGTCCCAAAACAAACATTAAAATTTTTCATCTCAAATCAGTTTCGATGATTGGATCAATGAATTCCAAAAAAACTCTAAAGGGATCCACTGATTCAACCATCCTTTTTAATTTTAGATGTAAAAATAGAAGGAAAAAAAAGTGTCAAGAGACCCGAGACCTCTTAAACACCTTATTTAGGCCTGTCAATCATGATGGGTGAGACGAGTTCGTGTCAAAAAATACTTTACTCATATTCAATTTGTTTATTAATTCGTATCTAACGAATCATATTATATTGAGTTCGTATCGTGCATGAACAATATATAACTGGTATATACACGAGTCGTGACTTCACATATACTAGATTCGTTTATTGATCGTGTTGGATCGGGTTCACCCATTTATTAAATATGAAGCTTAAAGAATATTCAAACCCTCTAATTTTATATCGTGTTAACGAGTCGTGTCATATTTTAACACTCCTAAGCTTATTAAAGTTTCCATACTAATCTAGGAAAATGAACAAATAATCTCCGGGCATGAAAATTGTCAGCTGGGGTTGGAGGAGAATACGATGCATTGCATATGTCAAGGATAAAAGTTTACAGGAAATACCATCAAACACAAGCTAAATTAAATTAGAAATTCATAAATTACAAATGACATTTAAATGCTCAATACAAGGGTTATAATAATCACCGACTGTTCCAAGTCATGACTGATCTACAATGAAAAATGCTACTTAGACTTAATCGGGGGATCTCGGGACATAATTCAATACAACTGTTGGATTGAAAATAGACTTCACGTAATTTTAGAATTCACAATTAATCTAATGATTACATTAAATTAGGTCTCTAATTAGGTCTCCAAATTAGGTCTTATAGCATTACTCGTCTACAAATACTTGCGTTAATAGCGATGGTAGTAAATGCCTCCCCACATTCTCTTTTTGTTGCTGGAGAGAGAGAGAGAGAGAGAGAGAGAGAGAGAGAGAGAGAGAGAGAGGCTGTTAGGGTTTGGACATGTACTTTAGCAACATTTAGGGATCTTAGCAGAATGTTTGCTGAACTCGTTGAGCGAGTTCCTCCGCACTAAGTTGGCAATCAATTCCAATCTATCAAGAAAAAGCACAGAGTCAATCATTAGCTTCAATCTATTTCTATCGACACAAAGAAAAAACAGTACAATAGAACAACAATTTCGTAATTTGTTTTTCATAAATATTATGACAGATAAATCATAACATAGTTTTCAGTGAAAGTGTGAACTTCGAGAGAGAGAGAGAGATATGTTAAGCTTAAGCATCAATACAAGTGAAGTAGCACCATGTCTCTTTTGAAAATGGTTGCAAAATGAACATTCTCAAGATCTAAAAGACAGGAACATGAGAAGTAAAAGTAGAAAAATGGAAGTATGAAAATAAAAATGAACAGAAGATGTGAAAGAGCACTAACTGGGAGAGCTATAAGCCTAGAACTAAATAATACCCATAAAGCAAAGAAGTTGAGGAGCCTTGTTTAGATGTTGAAAAAAAGTATTTTTTGCCAAGATAAAACAAAGTTAACTAACCTATGCATGGACTAAACTAAAGGAGTGGCTGAGGTCTCTTGGGCATGTACTGTCTTCATTTATTACTTGAACTGATTAGGAAAATGCAAGAAAGCTGCATATAGGTTTATGCCTTACCTTGATGGTGAAACAGAGAACCATGGTCTCCTCCATGGTGCTGATGTTCACTTGGAGAATTTCAAGCGAGAGGTCATCTATGGCGGATACTATCTTCGCAGCTTGCCCTGTTATTTGAGGCGATATCGTCTTCAAAAGGACATTCGGTCCTGTAAATTTCACCTCCACATCAGCCACAGCCGATTTTGAATTTGCCACGAGCTCGTTAGCATTGTCAATGGAGGAAATGGAAGAAGAAGAAAGCGATGGTTCGAGTGAGGTAGCCATTGTTGGAGAGAGATAACCTTGGTGCAACCTGGGCTTGTAAGGGCTACTCGGTTGTGGGGTTCTTGGACTTATGGGTAAGCTGAGTCTGGGGCTTAGTGGTGGCTTTCTAGGGCTAAGTGGTGAAGGCCTTGGACTTGAAACAAGCCTAGGGCTAAGGACTTCACTGTAAACTTTTCTTTGTTTCTTGGCCTGAAGGGATTGTAAAACTTGCTGCAACTCGTTGATGTAGTTAACAACCCCTCCAATAATTGACGCTTGATCACCCTACGAAAAACAAAAGGATAAATACAAGCCAAATGACAAATTTTTTTTTCTTCATTTGGGTAACTGGCGGTTAGACAAGTGAAGGGGGTTTATGAAACAAAACAGAAAAAAGAAAAGAAACGGAATTCTTAATATGGTAAGGAAAAAATCTGAAGGGTAAATATGCATTCACAAACAAGTACTTGATTGTCAACTTGACCATGTTTTCTTTTCAAGAGAAAGCCCTTTTGGGAGGGCAACTAGATATCATGTTGTGTATACAACCAGAGAGAGAACCTAATCAAGTTGTAAATCAACCCTGCTTAGTTCAGAACTAAATTTTTTTGATAGGAGGTTTTTCGCATTTAAGATTGTGCAATACGTATTTTAGGGCTGCTATGTTTGCATCCCTGGACTCATAATCGAAGAGGTCTCGTACAATTTCATGCGCGGCCATTATTAAGTCGGCTGGGTTTCATGTGGTTATAAAATCGCCCACAAAAGTCCCCTTGACTCTTTCTCTCTGTATATAAAAGCGTTCTGCATATAAATCTCAAATATACGTAACTACTCACAATCGCGTGAATTCAAACTTACGTACGATTGTCTCGTTCTCTGGTTGATGACTAAACAAACACAAGGTTAACTTAAAAGATCTCTATAATCTATATATCATGTAGAGTTACAAGTAAGATCACGTACTCTTTTGACATAAAAAGAAGGCATCAGTGAGCGGAGGACCAACAAATGCTCGTTCATCTGCTTCCTCCGGTTCCGTTCCACAGTTATGTGAGATATTTTTTGTTGACCGTCCAGGTTTGCTTCCTCCGAAGAAGCATTCGCAGTGAGCTTGCGTCTCTTGCACTTTGGTGAAGCTTCAAGCTCAGTTTCAGAATCTTGAAGAGCACTTGAAGAAGTTGATTTTTGAGAAACTAATCTCTTCATCTTTGTCTCTTCATCCTCCTTTGAACCCTGCAGATTAGTTTCATCCATTACAGTCATCGGAGAAAACTCCGATACATCGTCTAAAGCCTGGAGGAGACTGAAGATATCGTCCGGCGAAGCCGGAGTGACCAAGTTTGTGTCACCAAAGTCGGAATCTTCAAAAAAATCACACCAACTACCACTACCCATTATGGAACACTGCCGGAAAACCACCTCTGTGGACACCAAAAAACTACTAGTCAAAGCCGGAATACAAGTTAGAGGGAAGTGAGGGGTGGCAACTGGAAGTGGAAAGAGACACAGATAGACATAAAGATGTTTTTGGTTGTCAAGATCAAGAAAAGCTTAATGCTAAGAGCAGTAAATATAAGAGCTGAACTGAAAGGGACTAAACTATCGCCATCAACTCTCTCTTGTCTATGAGCTTATTTTTATGTATAATATTATTTGAATTTAAAAATTCGACGTAATTTATTGATATAATGATGTGATTTCAGTGAAATTATTATATCAATATCAAATTTCAATGTTTGATGGAGCCCACAATCAATCCAAAGATTATAGTGAATTCGGTCAACAAATTAAATCAATAAATTAAATCTCAATAACATTGCTCTTTTTTTATACGAATTGTGTACTTACCGTTAGCAGCGGTTGGTTGAGGGTATCACATGGAAATCAGGGTGAAATTCGAAGCTAGCACAGAATTCCAAAGAGAATGGCAACACACTGAGTGTTAATCGAGTTGAATTTTGCGAGCTTGAGCCTGAGCTCGAATTTATCGAACTTGTTTTTTTAAACAAGTCTAAATAATTGTTCAAGCTCGGTTTATTTAGAACTCGAGCCGTACCTGAGTCTAAGTCGAACATGAGTAGCCTGACTATTTTATATATAAACGAGTTGAACTTTGCGAACTTGATTCGAGCTTTTTAAACTCATTTTTTTCTAAACGAGCTTAAAAAAATGTTTAAGTTGAGAACCGTTAGAAACTTACCTAATGAGAGAGAGAGAGAGTTTTACGGGGGATCACTGTGAGATCCCTTCATTCTACGGCAGCAGTCCTGCAGTAAATTATCAAACGATGATCTCATGGCCACATGCACTTACAATTAATCCGAGGAGTGAATACAAAAAAATCAAGTGGTTCCGACATTTTAATCAAAGTTTTAGGGTTCCAAAGTGTACAATTCTAGATTATTATTACATTAATTTACTTCATTTTTTTATTATCAATGACCATATATGAATTAAAGGAATATTTGTAGTTACTAATTTTTTTTTTTTGATATAATATCAATTTTTTTCCAGTAGATTTTTTTTTTTGGGTCAGGCTTTTTCCAGTAGATATATGATTGATTACTTTTTCAAGTAGTTATATAAAACCAGTTTTTTTAAGGTACTATTTTTAATGTTTATTTTTTATACGTGTTTATTTTTTCTTTTAAATTTAATTGCATGAATATGTATGCACTTATATAATTGTACACCATATGAGCATTGTACAATTAATATCTTTTTCATCAAAATATGATAAGGGTTTTTTTTTCTGCAATATATGTGGAAAGTGTACAAAAATCTTTTTTCAGAAAAACATGACAAGGGTCTTTCATGTGGCTCATGCACTGTATGAGACATGCCATTCCTAGGAATGTCTAGCCTGACTTAGCTATGTGTTTTAAGATTGATTTAAAGCAAAAGACCAAGATGCCCATAATTAAGAGTCGTTCGACTCAAATGGAAAAAGGGAGGGGACTTGTCAATTTGAATGTTCTATTGTCAGCTAACTTGACCATGGCTTCAATGTTTTATGATGCTGCATTTAGGGTATGGATTTATTGTGGCCCCACATCAGCATCAGGAGCTAGGCTTATCACAACCGTTTGATGTGTCGACTTTTTTTTTGTTGGATCTGCCATTTTTTTTTTCTTTATGGAAAAAAAAAATAAGAATCTTTATTTTATTGGGATATGGAAGTTCATGTCCTATTTCTTTTTTCTTTTTTTTGTCGGTAAATAATTAATTTCTTCTATCAAGATTAAAAGCATTAGTTTTTTACCACTCTACTTCATTTATTTCCTAAATATTCTTTATTCTTTTAATTAAAAGGGACATGGTGGACATTTTAAATTGGTGATCTAAAAAGTAAAAAAAATAGAGGTGATAATTTTTAACGTAACCCATCAACCCGATACGAAACTGATATGAAGTTAAAGGGTTTAACTTCAGCCTTTAATTGTTTAGAAATAAGTTGACCACCAAGCTCGTTTAATAGTGGATGTAGTCAGCGAGAAGAGTAGAGAGAGGAATAATATTTAAGTGAAATTTTTTTTCCCAGAAGCCAGTAAGAACCAAAATATTCCCATAAATATTTAGAAAGAACATGCATATGTCTCCTAAAAAGTATAAGGAAAAAAATAAAAACTTAATCAACTGTCTTAATAGACACCTAGGTTGTTAATACATGGTGGCGTGAATAAAGAAACAAGATCAAACAACATAAATTATAACTTGTTGATTATCGCAATAATACTAGATTAAAATTTTCAAGAGCCTTGTTGATTCCTTAAAATACCAAGTCAATTAGGAATTGAAAAAGAAATCGTCTCTAAGTTTTATTCAAAATAAACCAAAACTGCTGAATCAGTTTTCAACAACATGTAAATACAAAACCCTAATGATCCTTAATTACTAAAAAAACCAAGCAAATACACAATATTTTGAAAATACCCCAAACAGCGGAATATAATAAAAAAAAGTGCCTAAAAAATGTCATAAACGTCGTTTTTTGACTTAAATAATCTTGCTCAGATTGCCAAGAACTTTCCGGAATGGGGTTTTATAAAATTTTCTGACACTGTCACCCAAAATTAGTCTGATTCGTGTCCAATCAATGCTGTTTCGAGAGTCTTGATCTCCATATAATCTTTTGCTACACATTTTGCTGCATCACAGTTGTGCCCTTCATGGTCTCTTGTCTTCTTAAGCTACATTGATGAGTTATCCGAGAAACAACTTTTGGTTCAGTCCTCCAACAAAAATTAAAACTCTTGTGGAGTATTTACACAAAGTGTTCATCATCAAAGTTCAAAGTGCACAGCTCTGGCATTGTTTTTTGTCCTGTGGTTTTAAAGATGAACTTTAAAGAACATAAGGTTTGGAAGAGTTTGTCGACTGCAATAATTTGTTGAATTTGAAAGTGTGTGTGTTTGAAAAATCAGTGAGACCGGCGTATCTGTAGGAGATGCAATCTAGTGGTTTTTCTTCTGGCAATCATACAGAGAAAAATTGTAAGGTGAAACAATCAATTTGATTCTCCAGAAACTGAAAAAGTGATTGTCCAGAAGATGCCTAAAGTCTTACCAGGGCCAATAATTGAGTGTCTGAGCTCCATTTTCTTTCTGGAACTACAACTCAGAAATACCAAATGAACAGTGGTGCATTAGCGGTTAATACGTTATAATTGTATAAATTATTAGGAATATAACGGAACGAAAGATCAAGGAAAGAAAGAAGAATACACTAAAATGCAGGTGCTATACCAAACACGGGTGGTTGTTTTTTGTTATAAGTGAATACAACGAAAAGACCCAGAAATAACGAATAATGAAACAATTCATATATTGACATTTTGTGCTAATTTCCAAATTTCTGCTTTGTTATTCCCATCATCCGGGTAGGAGAAATATGTTCTCATTTTGTGCCATAAAACTTAAGCTTAAGCTCGGAGTAATTTATTTCAAATTTTTTGTATTTAAGTTCCAGCATCTCCAACAGGTAGCTAAGGAAATCAAGTTGAATTCTTATACAAAGATAGAAATAAACTATTCTGACATTAAGTTCGAGGGTTTGGATTTGTTTTAAATTCAACTATATGTGAATCAAGATTCTAACTGAAAGGAATTGAAATAGTGTTATGAAGTTTATGTAAATTCGATTTCTGTGGATGTGATCACCATTCTATGAGTAAGAAGAAAATGAATTTAAAAGTTACTTAATTTTGTAATTAGGTATAGTTATCTCAGATTAGAAATAAAATCAGAAAATGTATTTCTGTGCCTAATTAAGTACAAATGCATTGAATGAAAAAGAAAGCGGTAAATCTCAGTGTCAGTAGTTATCTGCAACTGCCAGCAATGACAGAAAGTATCTGATAAAACGCAGAAACTGAATGGTTCTAATGATCATGAATGCAGAAAACCATGCTTGAGTGGGTTTTAATGGAAGTCGAGAGGAAGTAATCAAATCTGTGCTTATGTGTTACTGTGCATATTTGTTTGTTTGTGTTGGGGTTTTGGGTTTTTTTTTTTATAAAACTGTGTGTGTCTGTGTGTGTGTGAGAGAGAGAGACAGAGAGAGAAGTAAATGAGCTAGGGAAGGCAGACGAAGGAGATGATGAATGATACTGAGCAAAGTCTGCAACTTGTCTATTAAGAGAGAGAGAGAGATTCAAATCCATAAGAATTGAAGGAGGCTTTCAATGCGCAGACACGGCTTCTCCGTGCCCTCTTATGATTAATATGTCGATCAACTTGAATATCTTCAAACCATCTCGAAGAGTTAGAAGATGATCTCTCTTCCCCCTCTCTCTTTCTCGGCACACTTTATTGCCATGCCAGACACACAGAGTGGAGAGAGGGAGAGAGAGAGAGATGTCAACTGTTTGCTTCTTTTTCCTAAGCTGCACTATATCAATTTGTGGAACAAGAAGGAAACAGAAACTAAAGACATAAACCTGAGGAAGACGACTTGCTTGGATTCCATGTTGCGGCTGGATAATAGTGCGTCTAAAAATCATAGAGGGTTAAATGACATTACAATCACAAAGATCAATAAATTTGATCCAAAGTAACCTTTCACGGTACTCCCTCCGTTCCTAAATAAGTGACGTTTAAGGTTTTTATACAAGGATTAAGGAAGATATTAAATAGCTCTAATATGAGTAAAAAATAATTACACAAGACTAAAATACTCTTATTCAATACGTATTGGGAAAGAAAGGAATATGAAAGGCACTTAGCCTACACCTAATTTGATGCATTGAAGAGTTAAGGGTAAATTTGGAAGAAAAAATATTAATTGTGTCTTGGTTTCATTAGACGACAGATATTATGGAACAAAAAAAATTGTGTAAAACGACAGATATTTAGGAACGGATGGAGTATTTATTTATTTTTGTTTATAATCCGATATTCCAATTGAAACCTATGATAAAAAAAAAAAACGGTTGAATGCCATGATAATGTTTACACTAAAATATGAAAAATTTTGGGAGGACACGTGACACAATTTAACGATTAGGGATGAGTTAGGAGAAGTCCAAGATAATTAGGCAATTATGAGAAAAGATCTCAAAAAGTGGAGAGTTGTGCCGGAACGTGGTGTTATGAAAACATTGCTTATAGGCAATTTAGGGCACGATAATAGTCATTGAGAGAGAATCGAAAGTACCGGCTAAGTGACCGTAAAAAATGGGTCTAACAACACCGCCTGTAAATACAGAGACGTAGGCTACTAAAAAATGGATACACGATTAACTCTCCTGCAAACTACTAGATTTGTCTCTGCACTATTTAATTTTATATTTTTTCCTGTTTCATTAATGTAGTTTTTTTTAAGTTTATTTCAAGCACACTTTGCAATATAATTACTCTATTTCGTTATGCCCAGCACTGTTACTTCTCAATTTCATCCCATTTTTTGACTCTCCCAGTTTCTAAGTTCACTCCAAAAAAACAATAGTTTATGTCCTTGATCTCCAAGACAGAAAAAAAATATAGAGGTAGTCTTATGTCTCGTTTCAATCACTTAAACAATCACATTTAAAAATTTCACACTAGTTCGAATCGATAAAATTGTAAATATTTAGAATCATTAAGTTCATTTAGGCTTTATCACGCCCGCAATTCGAAACAGCTAAACAGATATGCTACCAACTATCTGAATAACCTAGTGGGCATCTCTTGGTACGTGACCACATATATTAAAGGCATGCAAATATTCTTTATAAAATTTAACTACATAAACCTCAAGGCCCACATATTTTTACACCATGCATATACTGCGAAGGATAGGAATGAGACAAAATCTAGAAACACATATGAAAAGTAGTATTAATAAGCAGGTCGTCCGGAACTTCATTCATTCACAATCTCTGAAACCTCATTTAAGTCCTGCACTGCACGCCATGTACCAGTCTAACATTACTGCAATTTTTTTGTTTTCCTTCTATTATACCATCAATCTCTCACCTATACCTTGTCCGGTCATCGTGATACACGCCGGTAATTATATACCTATCAACGGCTAAGATTCCGGGTGCTTTTCGGGTGATCGTGACGTCGGAATCACATCCCGGAATGGGACTAGATTTCCATGTCCCATTTTTATGTCACGTCCACATCCAACTCTGTAACGGTTGGGGAGGTGGCTGTGTTGGTGCAGATCCCCTTAATTCATTTTCTAACAGTTTGTGTTTATATAAGAGTATTTTCTAACATGCACACAGTGCCAACAAATAAATGAGTCTATTGTCCTGTCACATTTCATGGCCAAGCCCTGTATCAATGTGTTAATATTGGGGCCCTCCACAAATATATATATATATACATATGTTTTGAAACACGTATATGTGAGTATATATATAAAATATGTTTTGAAACACGTATATGTGACTATATCTCTCTCTATATATATGTGTATATATATATATATATGAATTTCTCCTGGTATCCCAAGAGAATCATTATATCACTTTCAGTTGAGAAACTACAATAATTCATGTATATTAAAATACTAGCAACAACCCGCATCAGAAGACATATCTTTTTTAATTATATAATTTAAAATTAAAATAAAGAGAGAGAGAAAAGAAAAGTAGTTATAAATTGATGAGATTGTTTGACATTGGAGAGTGGATTAATGTAGTGATTGAGTTTTCTGATGCAGAGAAGATGATGTTTTTTAGGGGGAAAAAAAATTAGGTTGAATTTTCTACAATTAGATCAAAATAAACGAATATTAAATTAATCTTGGCCATTATTGTGCTTTTATAAGATGAGAATTCAATTTTTTAACTATAATATTAAATAAATATAACATGAATTTTATGTCAAAAAAATTAGGATTTAGGAAAAAATTCTTAATAGGTTTAACAGCATACAACACTGATGAATGGTGGGTGGGCTTCTCTTTGATGGTTGCATTTGTTTAATAAATCGATTTTATGTTTAGCTTAACTAGTTTCACTTTATCTCTTATCTCGGTTTATAGAAAACATTCCTAGGGACCATTCATAGCTTTATTCATTCAAATCAAAGAAAGCATCAAGAAAGAATAGGAATGATGCATTGACTTGGTTGGTGACTACTGAGCTTAGGTCTCATCCTGGAGCTACTAACAAGTAGCTAGTTGAGCTTTCAGTTCCACTATATAAAGTGGAGGGCTTTCCAAGATTAAGAGTATCAATAGAGTCATATATGTTGTGTTGCCAATTTTAAATGGCCTATTTAGTTAATAGAGATAGACTACTTGATACTAATTCAACTTGCTTATTAATTGTATGGTGTTGGATCGACATAGTTAGCCCGTAAGCCAAAAACCTAATATTATTACTACCTTATTTCTCAATCAAACCTACCCCCTATAAGTTCAATGAAGCACCTGATATTCTGCAATGATGCCTAAATGCTTAGTCAAGAAATTTAAAAATGTAAAAATTTTCTTATACATACCATTTGAGATCTTATTAAGTATTACTCAATTATACTCTTTATTTTTTGGGCTGGATTGATATAAAGTGTTATTCAATTATACTCTTTTTATTTTTGTATTGTGCCGAAAAATCATCATGCTGTCCAATGGACCATATGTTATAAATTTAGAGTAGTTTCTGAGAAACAACTCATCTATATATTTGAAAATGAAGCAAATAGTATGTGTCCTTGTGCTTTCTCAGCACACACTAGACTAGACACTGTCAGCTCCCTCATCTAGTCATGTTCCTATCGTACGTTACTGCCCAGAAATGTCCTTGTTGTTTCTATGGAGATTTAAGTAATGGGACAAATATTTGTTGAGCCATTTCTCTCTTTCGTTGCTAGTATGCGGAATTTAGGCATCGATATGAGACAGCCAACCATGATTGACCCCCCCCCCCCCCCCCCCCCCCCTCCCTCTTCTCTCTCTCTCTCTCCTAAGTTGTTAGTCCTGAATTCCAAGCTTGGCATTACTTTTGTAGATTGGTATGAGAATCTTAGAGGAAATATTAGAATGAATAAGTTTGCCTTTTGGTGATGGTGACTAATGAGAAATATGGGTAGTTGGCAAAATCTATTACTAAACTTTATCTTGGCCCACATCATATTTTAAGAATGTATGTCTTTTACTTAAGGCTAGATATGAGTTTCAAAAACAAGCAAAAAAAAAAGATACGTGTTTCAATATGGACCATTCCCTTTCTTATGATGTTATATCGGTACTTAATCTACTATATTATAATAATTTTGGCATAATATCTCATATATAGGGATCCGCTCACTATTGAAGTGAAAGAAAAGAGCAGGATAGGGCCAAAAAATCGGAAATTCTCGCGTAGAAACAAGCGCAGGCCCGTAGTGTGCCCTTCACCCAGTAAGAAGTGTCTTTCTTGGAGAAGCGATGAAGCACAGTTGCCCGCATTATTTTTCAAAAAGATGGTTTTAAATTCTAAATATTTAATCCAATTGAAACAAAGTAGTTGAATAATTTCTAATTTTATCATACCAAAAGTAATACTTTTTTAGATTTCATGATCAATTTATCCCTCTCAATATCCTAATTATTCTCACAGGTCGACCCATTAAGAGAATCCCATAGTTAGAAATTGGCATGCCACCTCGTCATTCGTTTTGGGCCAAAGTCATACACATGGATGGCCCAGCATTGACCATGGGCCAATAATTGGACCATCTCCTAAATCTTTCAGTTTGTACCAAGTGTGGGCCTAAACTCACCACTACTTCTTCAATGGTTAAGATTAGGGGCTTAGGGAGGCCGGTACATCCCAAAAAACTTAATAGGATAAAAGTACATTTTTTAAAATAATTGGAATAGAAGTACATGTGCTAAAAAAAAGTCATAAAAGCCCTTTTACCCCTACCATAAATAGTGCATACCTAATTGAATGTGAGACTTTCAAGATTCCTTTTAATATTTGTGTATCATTTGAATTTTGAAATTTCATATATATATATATACACACACACACACACATATATATGTACAAAGAGGGAGTCGAAAAATTGTCATGCAAACAGTGTCACCAAAGAGAGACACGATATAATGACAATGGAGTCCAATCAATGCAAACAGTGTCACCAAAGAGAGACACGATATGATGACAATGGGGGTCCAATCAGTGGCATCATGTAATGCCCCCTTCATAGTGCCCAAACAGTGTCAGTAAAGAGTGACAACAGTAGATTGTATCTAAATGATGACAATATATATTTTGCCCACTCAAAGAGTTGCACCTAAAGAGGGCGTCGAAAAATTGCCATGCAAACAGTGTCACCAAAGAGAGACACGATATATATATATATATATATATATATATATGAATTTTCAAAATTCAAATGATACACAAATATCAAAAGGAATCTTGAAAGTCTCACATTCTAATCTTGAAAGTCTCACATTCAATTAGGTATGCACTATTTATGGTAGGGGTAATTATGGAATACAATTTAGAAAGAATTTGAAAATGTTTTAAAATGTGTACTTATTGACAACTATTTGATGAAAAAAGAGGACTTAAAGGAGGATAAGTTTGGAAGTAGTACTTAAAGTCAAATAAGTTTTGAAAAAGGTACTCACATCCCATTATCTCTTAAGATTATTAAGTCTAATTTTTAAGTTCATCTAGTATTACTCAGAAAGAGCAGTGCTACATGGACTTAAAAACTAAATTTAAAAACTAGACTTGATAATCCTAACCATTAATTTTACTGTAGGTCCCAGCATTTATTATGACTCATTACCTATTCAATGGTTGAGATTATTCAGTTTAATTTTTAAGTCCATCTAGCATTACTCTTTGAGAAAATCCAAAATTATATATATCAAGCCTAAACCTAGCCAATCGAGAGGAGAAATAGAATAGCTGGATATTTTTCATATAAACTTTTAATATTTAAAGTATATCTTACCAAATTAAGTTAATTCATCTCACAAGCCAAATTCGAAAAAGTTTTTAATGGGGTCAATCTGTAGTTGAGTTCGAGAATTTTGATTCATTTTGCAATCTTATCCCCGTAAATTTTAAGGAAAGATGATTGAAACAAAGATATGAATTTGGTTTTTAATGGTCATTGTGGAAGGGATGCAAGTTTCCTAATGATTTCATTGAAATAGATGAAAGAAAATTGGTTTGCTTATGTGTGGGGTTAATAGTCGAACGAGCCCAAAGAAAATTGGTTTACAAAACGAGATGAGCCTGAACGAGCCCAAAATGAACTGAACCCGAACCGAGCTCGAGTATTTGCACATAAACGAGTCATGCCTGTCGAATTTGAGTCGAGCCTGTCAGACTTGTTTTTTAAAAGAGCCTAAAAAAATTGTTTAAGTTTAACTCGTTTAGAAAACAAACCTAGCTTGAACGAGTAAAAAATGAGCTGAATCCAAGCTGAACTTAAATAGCTCAGTTTGATTAAGTGCCTTATTTATTTGATGATGATATCACTTGTTGATGACTAAGTGATTTTATCTTCCAGAAGGCCCATAAAAATTGTGCTTTGCAGTATGGGTCATGTCCAACTTGACCCTATGTTTTATTAGGCTAGGGCCTAGAAAGCTACCCTTGGAGTTTTCGTTGGCCCAAGAGAAACCTCTAGGGCCCAAAAATGGGCCAGTGACAGAGTAACTGCTAATGAAACATCATGGGTAAGGGAAAGAATATCATTTTTTAATTCTTTTTATTTCGTAAATTAATATTGTATCATTAGTTTTAAAGTTAAGTTGCTTCATTAGTACAAAAACAATATGTACCAATTACAAAATCAAAGTAATATAATTCGAATATAACACACTACTAAAAGTATAAGCATTGGCAAAAACTGAATACCAAACCACCAAACATAGAGAGAGAAATAAATAATCTCAAATGATAGTTCAAGTGGTAACAAAGACGAGTTACAAATTTATATGTTATAAGTTCGAATTTTGACAATTCTTTGGTGTCAAGTCATGAGTGATCTATTCGTCACGAATATCATAGTTCCGACGTGGATGGTTTGTCTTTGACCAGATATGGGAGAAAATTAATTAAAATGTGTGTAAATTGGTCTGAACACAGCTAATCGTAGACCAAAAAAAAAAAGAGCGAGAAATAGACCATCTATCCCCACATTTTACGTAGGTGTCGTCGAGGTCTCTACATTTGCTGTTCTACAGCCAATTTTTTTGTGGTCTCCCATCTTCCTCTCCAAACCTTTCCTCCATATTATATATCCATCCAATAACTCTGTCTCCTCTCCAATACATCCAAGTTCTGCAAAGCTTTTGTTTTTCTCTCCGCTTTTTCTCTCCAAAACTCGTCGCAAAGGGAAAGGTAGGTGACGACACATAAGCTAGGAGAGAAGAAAATGGAGGTCATAACAAGAGCTTCAATTGGATTGGTGGCCATTGTTGCTCTCATATTTGCCATGGCTTTCCCTTCAGCTACCCTGGCTCAATCCATGGCTCCTGCTGCTGCCCCCACCAGCAACGGTACTCTTTCTCTCTCTCTCTCTCTCTTGATTTGGGATCTTGGCAGTATCAATTAATTTGGTATCAGAGACCCTTTCATTCTACGTTCCATGCTTGTGAAAGATGATTGTAATGAATGTATGGTTTTTTTTTTTGAGAAATACTATGTATCCCAAATTTCTAACCCAAATTTTCATCTCAAATGATGGGAGACCATTGGATGAGTGTGTCTCATCAACTTTTTTAAATGAGACTCACTGATCCAATGGTCTCCATTGATTTGGGATGAAAATTTGGGTTGGAGATTTGGAATATATAGCATTGCTCTTTTTTTTTTTTTTCTTGGCAGGGACAACAATAGACCAAGTGATGGCATATGCGTTAATGCTGCTGGCTTTGGCGTTGACATACCTCATTCACTAACTTCAGACGCTTCAGTATCATCACCGCCTACAAAAAGAAAGAAAAAAGAACACTTCAGAATTTCATTATCAAGATGATAGAGCACTGCAAATTAAGGAAGAGGGTTGTTTGTAGAGTTAAATTCATTCTTAGATGATGATCTCTTGTGTGTACAAGTGCTTGTAATTTGCACATCCTGAGTTTTCTTACTTTTTTTTTTTTTTTTGGACATTCAACTTCATAATCCTCATCACAGTCTCATAGATAAAGAAATGTATTGATGGAATTGGCTTAAAAGGCCATATTCTACCGCTCCATAATAAATATTGAGTGTAACGGTTATATTACGTCAACATTGTCTGTAGTGTAATCTTTTAATAATAATCACCAATTTGATTGAATCAAGCTTGGACTCATGTCATATTTCAAAAGCATCGAATGACCAATGTGGGATCCACCATTTTTTTATGTTATTTGACTATAATGCCCATTCTCCACCTACGTACCACCCCGTTTTCATGAGTAAATATTAGGTATAACGGTAACACCACATCATTATTAACACGTGATATCATCATCCTATAATAAACTTATAAATAGATAAGGTAAACTTCACTTTGGTAGTTATTAAACAACATGAAAAGGTGGTTACTATAATATGTGAGATCCACCTCTTTATTTATTATACTTTTATTAGATGGTGATATCACGTGTCAATAATAATGTGGTACCACCGTTACACCCAATATTTTTTTAGAGTCCTTAAGTTCACTATTCAAATAGGGCTTGGACAAATAGCTCACTTAATATCCGGCCCAATTACCCCAATCAAAAACCGGTAGTGTTTGTATTAGGATTTCGTTCTCGAGGCCCAACTTGAATTCAACTCAAAAGGGTTGCCCAAAATAAAACCTAAATTGAACCCCGTTTTCAACTTGAATTCTCAATCGAATTGTATAATCCATATTCTTCTTAAAATTAATTATGGGCAACATCCAAGTTAAAGGGTTCGGGTCGAATTCGTGTTCAAATTAAATTCGAGTTAAAGAGTCTATAACTCGTGTTAAAGTCAGATTAACCTCTTAACCTACGCAATTTGTCTGATGTGTATGCCTAATAACAATTACTCGTTAAAAATTGAATTTTTTGTCTTTCTAACTACAAATGAAGAACGATAATCAAAATGTTTCGTGGGGAGTTTCTAATAAACGCGGCACATAATTTCAAAAAATAATCCATTTTTAGAGCATAAAATTTCACAAAATTACCAATTGTGCTACTTGAGATCACTATTTTCTTGTCAATGGGTAGAGTTTGAAAACAAATCATTTTTTGAATCATAATGGAAGCAGAGACGGGCAAATTACATTTTGTACTCAAAATTTTTAAAAAAAATTATTTTGTATTCTTAAATATTAATTTTTTTATGTTGTACACTCAATGTATCAAAAGTATTGCAATATAACTCTTCCGTTAGCTTTTGACTGACGGAAAAAATAACAGAAGGGTCACATTACAACAATTTTGATACATTGAGGGTATAATGTAGAAAATTTAATCATTGAGGGTATAAAATAGAAAACTTGAAATCTTTCAAGGTATAAAGTACAAAAAATGCAAACCATAATTATAGCAGTGGGAGGGAGTGAGAGAGAGAGAGGGGTGATGACCAACATCTCTTGCTTCTAAGTGAAGCCTGTACCAGAGTTCTCATTGAAGATAACATTTTTTTTGTTGGTTTTACTAATAGGTTGATTTTTCTGTTACTTATTGGATTCATCAACCTTCTTTAATTTGCACACATCAAAAACCGAGCTGTGGTGTTTGTTCTCTTTCTATTCACAAATACCAACACCATAATCAAACCTTCAAAGCCCTGTCTGTGGGTGGTGACCCTTCTTTTCACAATAGATCTTGCATATTATTGTATTGTTGTTTTGGGATTAATTAGGGAAACATAGGGATTCATTTATGGTTCTTCCATTCATTTTTCTTTATTTTTATCTTTAACTGAAACAATAGTTTCCTTTTACTCTTCCTCATTTCAAAATATATAGGCTGCTCTTTTGTGTTTTTTTTTTTTTTTCCGGATGGAGATCCTCTTAGTCTGGGTCCCTCACCTATACACGATGGTTAATCAACCACTAAGATTTGAACCCTTTTTTCTCAATAAATTAATAAACTCTTTTTTTGAATATGAAAAATACAAGTTTTAATTTATTGAGTTGAGTCAATAGAATTAATGCAGAACAGATCGCAGCAAGTTTCATTGATTGACAAGACCAATTCGTTGAAAGCCTAACAAAAAGTGATTAAGTAATAGTAGAAACAAACAACGAATTCTAAAGAGAATCTGAACGACTCTATTCAATTGGAATCCTTTCAAAAATCAATAGTCATTGTTTTGCCATGGAGCAGCCATCAACAATATATCAATATATCAATAATATTTGAGAGTTTTCTCCTATTTCATTGAGCTAGGGAGAAGACCCACGTGCCCAAAACCGTAACAAAAAAGTAGTAGCAAAGTAACAGTAGAAACAAAAAAACAAACAACAAATATAAGTTATCACCGCGTCAAGGATGGAGTAAAAGGACGTACCTAGTGCACAAGACTCTCGCCATTGCAAGGTCTGAGGAAGATTAAATATACGCAGTCTATCCCCTGCAAGTAAAGAGACTGTTTCCACACGTCAAGGATGGAGTCCTATGATTAATAAGCAGGTTTTTACTAATCGCTCAGATCAAGGGCATCTGGGGCTTGATGATTTAGGGGGGCAGATCATAGGTGATTAATGACTAAACAACTAAAAATATTAGAGCTGGATCTTGAACTTGATGCTCATTGACACTGTCTCCCAAACTGGTCTTAGCAAACTACCAACTAAAAGTAACAAAAACTCAAGTTGAACTACATTGTATGTGTGTGTGTGTGTGTGTGTGTGTGTGTGTGTGATACATTTGTCGAACTGCATTGTATTTCCTTCCTTGTCTTGTGGTTTTATGGTTCACTTGGCTCAATGAGGGGCCACTGTGACACTGTCCCAGAGGAATACTCAGGACTTTGAATTTGACTTTGCTACATCGTGCATATACCTACCATTTCTCTGCCAAGCTCTGCTAGGAAACCTGCCCTCGAGGAAGCGCTTACACCCTATCTAAGGAGCCCTTTCTTGCTCGTTAGTGCTTGACTAATAATATAGGACTCTTTCAACTTGATCAGAATCGATTCTATGATTGAATAGGGGCAGAGAAGGGGTGCCATTGAGCCATCGCTGTAGTGTCCGATTAACCTTTGAGTTGGAGGCCCTACACTACTATGCCATGGTGTTGGGGGGCGGAGGGGTAATTAATTTTAGGCGTTAATATTAATCTAACGTTACGTCATAGGAAGATCTTAATAATTATTATTTAGAGGTCACAAGCTAAATTCCTATCCATTCAATGCTCTTGTGGATTTTTTTCCCTCTTTTCTATTAAAGATCCTCTAGAATTTATGTCATAGTTAGATGTCTCAAAAATGCTTAATTGCAATGATTCTTCCTCAGTGAAAAATAAAAAACAATGTTATTAGGACCTAATCAGGGATAATAATTTATTGCAGTCCTTAGATAAGTTGCGAGTATCAAGGTTGAGTGGCATCCACTATCAATCTAACATGTTTAGTTAATTAGATTCTCAAATTAAATTCAGATAACATTTTTCAAAATTAAGAAAAAATGAAGGTTAAAAATTTTGAACTCTTTTCCTACCTCTTCTTTCCTTTTCTTCGACTTTCTTTACTTCCTTTTATATCATTTCCTCGTGATATTCCTCAAATTAAGTTAAAATAACATTTTTTTTAAATGAAAAAAAGTGTAGAACTCGTCAAGTTGTGGTATTGTGGTGATAGTGATAGTCATGGTGGCATGGATGGCAATAATCTAAAATGCAGTTGCAAAAATTAAAAAAAAAAAAAATGATTTATTATAAATAGTGTTCATGTAAAATAAGGAAGTAAAAACGAATCATTTACACAAAATTAAGAAAAAGGAAATAAAATAAAATGGTGGAATGAATGTCTTTTTAGAAGGTAACAAATTTAAAGGACCAAGTTAATCTAAATTTATTATATTTCCTTGTTTAGGTGAAATTTGTTTTGAAAAAATTGAGGGAATCGACAAAGAGTTGCTTGCACTATTTATATAAGGTAATTTGCTCATATGACTTCAATAATATATGAAAATTTGAAATGACAATTCTCTCAAACTGTTAAATACTTGTATTGCTTTTCTTTTTTTGCATTTCCGTTGCTTGCGCTCTTATTCGTGTCTATTCAAATCTCAAAGCTACTAAGCTGACGGGTAGCCTTTAAAAATGGCTATTGTAATTGCGCTTTGCTGCGATTTTGGGACGGAACTTAAAATAAAGAAAGTTTAACGTAAATGACATATAGGGGTAATCAAGCAGAAATCGAGAGCCAAAAGTTTTAAGCAAAAATTGATTGGTGGAATTGAACCGAGTTAGAAAATTAGGTTATAGTTATAAATCATAAACTAATTATCGCACTCACTTTTAATGCGAGTGTAAATCACTTCTACAAATCTTTTCAGCAATATACTGTAATTTATACTATTAATAAAGCAAGATGGAGGACTTTCATGTCCTCTCCAAGTATTTACCACTTATGACTTTTTCTTTCATAATATTTAAACATGTAAATAAGATTGATAATCGAGTTATCTTTACGAGTTTGACACGAATTTGTCGAACTCGTCTTTTTAAATGAGACTAAAATATTGTTCAAACTCGTCTCATTTAGAAAATAAGTCAAGTTCGAGCAGCTTGACTATTCTATATATAAACGAGTCGAGTTTTACGAGTTTGAGTCAAATTTTTTTTAAGCTCATTTTTTAATTGAATCTAAAAAATTATTCGAACTCAGCTCGTTACGGATCGGATCATATACGAGTCGAATTCGAGTCTTAATTTTTCTTTTTTTTAAATGTTTTATGTTTTCTTTATGAACAAATGGTTAGTGTTTGTGTACAATCCCTAGTCATGAAAGTGAGAGCGTGCATTGCAACCCAAACATTACCGGCTGGGACTAAGATGTCTCGAGATGAGGAACTCTACAGGCAAAAACCCAGAGAGACGTACAAAAACTTACTTAACAACAAAAACAAAAACAAAAAAAAGTACAAAACCTAATTATAGTAATCTTAAAAATATCAAAATCTAACAAAATTAACATTTTAAAAGATTTTTTTTTTTTTTACAGTCATTGTTAATCTACAAACTCGACATGTAAATCGATAGATTCAATTAATAAAAAGTTAAAATTTAATTTTAACAGATTCGGATTGTGAATATAGTAACTCACTACATCTATTAAAACAAGCATACAATGATAAAACTTATACTTTAATTGTTATAATTTTTTTCTTAAAATCATAAAATTTAATTGTAATGGGCATGCGCGAAGGTGAAATTGAAGACAGATGGAACGGACAGAGGGCGGATGCGATTCTTTTTTTTTTAAATGGTTAGAGAGGATGGAAATTATTCCCCCAACCCGTTCCGATCTATTGCCATTCCTAATAGCCCTACCCTAGGAGCACAAAATGTACTTATCTCTTGCGGTGAACAGCTAATTAAAAGCTCATTAAGCTAATTACCAAAAGTGAATGGAAGGAGATTATTTCTCCATTATTTATAATAATAATTGGTCAAAGTCTGAGTTGTTGCTGACTCTTTTAATTTGACCGACATTTTTAAACTGGGCCGAGCATCCTGGGCCTCACGTGACCGGCACACCTACTCCAAGGGCTGACATAACACCGTCTGATGTTCACTCATTGGCCTAACGCTTTTAAGTGGGTCCTTATAGACTACGTGTCAAAATCCAACACTGTCATCGGGATGCGGCGAGTCGTGTTCCCACACGGCACTAGCCGGAATCTTTGGGCCACAAAGCACCCACCGGCCGGTGATTATATAAACTTTCCCTTCTAAAATCACCCCCATACTAATTTAAATCAAAGTTTCATCTCACTATATATTTTTTTGGTTATCTTGAAAATGAAAATACTTTTAAAAATTATCAAAATAAAATAAAAAGAGAAAAAAAATTAAAATATTAATGTCAAATTTTCAAAAGATCCTAAAACATTCGAAAATATTAGAATTCTAATTTTTTTAATAGAAAAGATACAAATTCTTAACTTATATAACGGAGGGTCATTTGATATATCCACTTCTAGTACCAATGAAATTCAGGAGACGTAATTAAGAGTTGAATTCAGAATGTTTGAATTTACGATTCACTCAAGATTAAACCCCACATTAAGTAGTTACCCACGCAAATTAAGAATAAAATTTTGATTTTAACAATAATAATTATTAGAATCAAATTCGATATCCCAAAATGAATCATGGTTGTCAATAAAATAATAACGGGTAAATTACACTCTCATCCTCTGACATTTGGTTTTATTATACGGACATCCCCTCACATTTCAAAAATTACACAAAACTCCCTGGACATTTAAGACTTATAGCAATTACACCCCTCCAACTAACAGACGTTAGAATGGTTCACAGTCAAAACTGATGTCATCAATAATAATTTATAGAATACCAAAAATGCCCTTCAAAATTAAGTTTAAAACTTCAAATATTTATTCTTCTTACCCAGAATTTATTTCATCTCTCATTTATCATTTCTCTATTTTATATTTCATAATCTATCAAATTAATAAGTTAAATGCTAAATTTTTTTGTTTATTATACAATATATTAATGTAAATTCCATTTATTAATCAAATTTGTCCCAAATCCAACATTACCACCATCACAGTTAGCCACCCCCCATCGCCACCTCAACACCACAGAAACCACCACCACCATCTCCTCCTCCTCCTCCGTCTCTCTCTCTCTCTTTCTCTCTCACACGCATACATAGAGCATTGCCCCTGCCACCATTGCGGTGGGTTTCGAAAATTACGCAGAACTTCTGATAAAGAATTAGATCCATAAATCCAACACCACAACCACCACTACGGTGGGTTTCCAAAACCACCCAAACACCATCGCAACCCAATACCCAACCACCAAACTACGTTTGTCCTTCAACGCCATCGCAACCCAATACCTAGACCCCTAGCCAAACCTGCAACCACCCCTCCTAAAGATCAGATTTCACACCTCACCCACCAACCCTAGATCTGAAAACTCTTAAGTCTTCGATCATTGTTCAAGCAAGGAATTAGATCTGGGACATGATCCCAAATCTGTTGTGTTTAGGTGGTGATTCAATTTTAGATCTACAATAAAATCTAGTGTGTGTAGAATTGGATCCATGATGAGTTTTGAATTGGGAGATGCAATGATATCGATTATGGGTGGTTCTCTTGGCGTTGGTGTTGTTTGTTGGATTCACTACTACGTTTGGATTTTCGGCGACGTTGGTAGTGGATATTAGTAACAGTGGGGGAAGAGTGGGGTGGTGGGTGGTGGGTGCTGTGTCGCTGGGTGTTAAGAGGGTTCTAGAGAGAGATAGACTTGGGTAATGGGTTTGATTTTTTTAATTTTTAATTAATTAAATGTAGGGTAAGATAGTCTTTTTGTTAATACCGTTAACGATGTCTATCTACTGGGGTCTCAGTGTAGTTTTTGAAATATGATGGGGTGTCTGTATAATAAAGTCAAATGTCAAGGGGTGTGAGTGTAACTTATACAACAATAAATTATCTCCCTATTTAGGCTTTCCAATTTAGTTGTTGGATACTTGGATCCTATAAATCAGCAATTTCACCGTTCTAGTCTCGACCCTCCCCCTCTCCCTCTCCCTCTCCCTCTCCCTCTCTCTCTAGACTCTCCCTCTACTCTACTTTCTCTCTCCTCAAGATACAGTCTAACCCTCTACTCTTTCTCCCCTTCATTCCTTTCTATAAGTTGAACCCTTTACTTTTCTGCAACTATCTCCAGAAAACAGTAACATTCGTACAAGTACGACGAATCTAGATTATTATTTGCTTCCTCTTGCCTGGTTTCTATATTTAAGATCCTTACGCTCCTTTTTATTTAGGGTCACGTTAATTTTCATAGAATTCTTCAGTCTTACTTGTCTGATCCTTCTTTATACAGAACTTTTCTCTTTGTCTCTGCTTTTCGTCGCTTTCTTAAAATTATTCCTACGTATCCACCCATCAGTATACTAAAGGTTTTGTTTGAAGATAAGCTTCACTTTGTCTCTCAAATTCCTTTTTGTTAGATTTGCTGAATCGGAATATTGTCATTGATTTTGTGTTAGTGACCCAAAAAGTTTTTTGGACCTTATCTTTGACGATTGATTCCTGAGAGAAAGAGAGATGAACCACAATATGCTACGTCCGATCAAATACACCGAACACCGGGATGTTACAAAGAAAATCACTAAGCCACCCATAGTGAAGCATAAGAGGTTTTCCGATAACCGGAAAGCTTTGGAATACAACTCCGGTATTCCGAGGTCTGTACGGATATCGGTTACTGACCCTGATGCCACAGACTCCTCGAGTGATGAAGAAGATGAGCTTTTTGGGCGACACAGAGTGAAGAAGTATGTGAATGAGATTAATATCGAAATTGCTAGCAAAAGCAGTGTGATTGCAGATAATAGGAAGAAGGCAATGGGAGACAAACTTCCGGGTAAACGGAAGCCGACGAAGGAAACACCGGCGGGTAATGTTAGGAAGTTTCGTGGAGTCCGGCAACGGCCGTGGGGGAAATGGGCGGCGGAGATCAGAGACCCGACGAGACGTGTAAGGTTGTGGTTGGGTACTTACGACACCGCCGAGGAGGCTGCTATGGTCTACGACAATGCTGCTATTAAGCTCCGTGGACCGGACGCTTTAACCAACTTCACCACACCTCCACTTCAAGGAAAACCGGAGATTAACATGACGTCAGTTTCCGGCTACGAGTCCGGTGATGAGTCTCGCAATCTATCGTCTCCGACTTCGGTTCTACGCTTCAGAACCAGTCAGTCCAGCGAAGAAACTGAACAACAGAGCCGGTCTGAACCAGTTCAAGATGATGGAGTGAAAGAAGCTGAAGAGTATCAATCAGTTGCAGCTCCCATGGAGTTTCAACCAGCTCATGAACCCGATTCGGGTCCTCAACCGGGCCAAGAAGATGAAGAGTTTCAGGGTGAAACGAATTCATCAGTAGATTACTCCAGTGAATTTTTGCCAATGGATACACCATTTTTAGACGATCTCTTCAATTTCAAATCTCCAGAACCAATACAGTTCGATGATGAACCCATCTTCTCCAATAACTTCTTCACTGAAGATTTTAGCTCACCATTTAACGACCTCTCGGTTTTTCCCAATAAATTCCTGAGTGATGAAGATATGGGCATGTTCAACGATTCAGTTCATGATCTTGGATCATCGTCGATGTTGGAGGTGGAAGATTTTTTTGGAGACTTCACCTCCGACGCTTTAATGGCGCTATGACGTACTCTACACAGTACAAGCAAGTGTCTCCGTCGGCGACTTGCCAAGTTTGTCGGCAAAATTTTGTAACGGCGGCGACAAAATATCGGCTGGTTTTTGGTTTTATTATGTTTAATGTTTAATGTTGTATTATTTATTTGTTTACAAATCTCCATTAAAAAATAATGGAGATTGAGTGGAATTTTGTTTAGATTTTATTTTATTTTTCGAATAAATAGCTTTTTGAGAGTGTAATATTGCAGCAGGACTGAATTAATGGAAATGCATTATGGTTTTCTCCAAATTTTTTTTTAGGTAAGTATATTTTCTTCATTTTTTTAGCATTATTGTATTCAATTTGTATACACCACCACCATGTAATATAGAAAGGAGGATATAAAGGTCATTTTTACACACAAAAGATTATATTGGATACCAACAGCCACGACAATATAGAAGATGCTAATGCTAGTGTTATTCAGAAAAATTGGGAATAAAACATCTATAGGTGGCTTTTTAAGTTTATCGTCAAATCTCAAGGTTTAATCCCGAACAGACAATAGATAGAGTATGACAAGAACAGAGGGGATCTCAGTGGAATGGTGAAATGCGGAGAAATCAATAAAAACACCAACAACAAAACACACTCTGATGGATCGACATTGACACTAAGAGACGATAATCTGGAGAGCGAATAGGATCGTTTATTTTGGTAGTCCTAGCTGTACTTTTTAGATTTAATTTATTATTGGATTAGATGAGTAATGAACAACACTCCAAAGATGGAAGAACCAATTGATGGAAAAGTGAGATGAAATTTATTTGAGAAATATAATTATTATTAACCACGTCCACGTGTGATGTTTGCTGGAATCAATTACTACATTACTGTATTTTGTAAATTTTAATTATTTTATTTAACTTACGTCTTCAATTATCATTATTTGCATAGAAATACGATTTAAATTAATAATTTATTTTTGAAAACTCGGAGTAAATTAGGAAAAGGGTGTAAGATGGTCAAATATTTATATGGTTGTTAGATACCCTTGGCTGCCAAAGTGGCATTCTGTTTGGGCCCACACGAGTAGGCGCAATTTGCGGTTAGCCATTTTGACAGGGTTGGGTTGAGTCGGTGTGGCTGGCTCGTGTGAAAATGAATTAAAAGTCCCAAAATCTCCAAAGATTTGGTTACGTTGCTCTCTTTCAGCCGAAAAGTAGAAATCTACAAAAATATTATAGTGATGACTAAATTTAAATGGAAAGTGATATTTGAATTTAATTTGAGAATTTAATTTAATATAATTATTAGATCGACAATGAGTTCTATTTAACATTAGAATTCAACTAATTCAATGGTTGCATTGAAGACATATCATTAAGTCATTAGATTAGATTCTCAAATTAAGTTTCTATAGCATTGCTCAATTTATATTACAGATAAATGTATTCCCTATTCGATAGCTTGAGAGCATACCCAATGTATCCTCTATTCCCAGTTCGATTCATTGTTTTGTAGAGTTGATCCTTAAAAATCTATCTACAATAGGGTATTTAAGCAAACTAGTACAAATAGAGAGTTCACCTTGATTCTCTGCGTCTCGCAAGTTAAACTCATTCTCTAAACTATTATTATTGAGTGAAAAGATGGTACATATTTTTCATTAAATGTTATTGATTATAAAGCATATTTCCAATAGAATAGAGAGTTTTATTGAAATTGTATGAAATATTTTATTCTCTATTTTAATTTTTCAAAGTATCTCCGATAGTGTTGTGTATTTTTAGAGAGAGAGAGAGGAGCAGACATCTGTTAAGTGATCTTTTGAATTCAAAAGATAAGGGCTGTTTCCTATAATGTGTCTGTCTGGACATGGCACTCGGGGCATAAAGTGATCAGTAGGTATAATAACCTAAAATGCATGTGGACATGAAGAGCTTTTTCACATCTATGGCTTGCCCATGGACGGCTCTCTTCTGCTAGTATAATAGACATGCCCAAGTGTTTGATGCTGATCAGTTGTGCCTGAGTTTGATGATTGTTCTTCCTCACGTGAGACTTTATTTTTTCTTCTTTCCCTCAATGCAATATTACAATGCAGCCCCAGTAGTAATTTCACGGGTAGGGTCAAACTGTCAGTATGTGCAAGTTGGTTGTAATAATGGCATAGATTCATGTTTGCTTTTGCAAGTGAAGAGATCAGACTCTGGCTTATCAACAAGATTTCATTATCTACTTTCCTCGAACACATCTGCCTTTTGTGGCCCCCCACCCACTGTACGGCAATATAGGCACAGCAAAAATGAATTGTAATTAGACTTCTCCCAAATCAACTATAACTTGGGTGAAATTAAAGGATGACCATTGAATTGAATACTCTAAGAAAACTTTTCCGTTCAAGTTGATTACAATTACGACGTAGTTAGACTATTCACTCACCTCAACAAGATTACAATTACAATCTCGTAATCAACTTTCGTTAGAATGCATATTCCGGTGACATATATGAACTCTAGTAACTCCCGCAAAACAATTAATTTTATTTCCCAAAAAAATGTCATCGTCAGTCAGTTAAGAGAGTGATTCACCGGCTAGCTTTCTTGGACAAGTAATCAAATATTTGGCATTTTCTACCACTTGTTACAAGTGAAAAGGAAGGATCACACACGCATCAGAGCCGACTTTGCATATATAGTCTGAAACTGAAAATGAAACAGATTAAAAGTGTGTTGTGATGCAATTTAATGAACACGACAACCCCTTACATGTGTGTGTGTGTGTGTGAGAGAGAGAGAGAGACCAATATGATGTTTTGGGGTAGCTCAATGGCTTGGTCCCCATTTTACACTTCCTCATCTTATTTCTTAGCAGCAGCCTCTTACGTCCTTTTCTCACAGATTTTATAGTTTTTCAAAGATTCAAGCTGTATGAACTGTTAATCCTTAAGATTGATTATAATTTTGTAAGAATTCTCAGGTGGAACACGTTTCAAACCCCTTAAAAGTTATTCACCCTTATTTTTATTTTTCAGGAGATATGTCATTAAACTAACTTGAGTTACGATGGTCAGTCTTAGAGTTTTTCAAAAGAATAGTCGACACAAGCCTGAACACCCCATAACCAAAAAAAAAAAGTGTACAAACCGCTAATGTTTGTATGCGTATAATAAGCGAGTCATTTGTCAGAGTTAACTACTTATTTGACATTTTAACTACACTATCTATGTCAATTTATCTCCTAAACTATATAATTTGATTCAATATGACCCTTTCGTCAAAACTCATCATTAATTTTGACAAAATCCCTCAAGTGAATTAAATATTAGGCTGAGAATTTGGATAAAATAGTCACATTGAGTCAGATTACAAAGTTTAAAGATTAAATTTATATAAAACATAGTTTAGAGACTTAATTAACACAAATAATATAATTCAAAAACTAAATAAATAGTTAACTTCATATGTTACTTTGTACCACTAGATATCAATGATCAATTGTAAAATGCAATAACCAATTATTTCGTATAAAATATAATTTTTTTTAATTAAATAACGAATAATAATAATATGGAATTACTGTTATATTTGATATTTACTCGATTTGTTCGGTAATGATCAAGTGTAAACAGCCGCTATCATGACTCATGAGCCACATGGTTTGGGTCAAACTGTGAACATATTTTCCTTTAATTCACCGACCGACATAAGGGTGTAATGGGCCCATGGAGGTGGAAATCTGAAACAATGAAAAACTTTTTGTGAATGAATGTTTTGATGCTTATAGTGGAACTCATCAAGATCAAGGTGATTTATGGGCGAGTATTGTTATTGGCACTTCAAAAAAATTAATTTAATTTATTAACTTATTCTATGTTAAGTGATTTAGTGTTAATGTAAAAGTCTAATCATTACTATTAAACTATATCACTGTTACATCATTATATTATTAAATTAAATTAAATTAATTTTTTTGAGTTTCAATAATGATCCTGTTTGGAGCTTACTTTTTTGAGTGCAAATAAGAAGTTAGAAAAGTGAAATGAAAAAGTTAGAATTAACCCCAAGGGATAGTTCAAGTGGTAATAGGGATTAGTTGTGAACGTAGAAGTCCTGAATTTGAATTTTGACAACCCCTTGAGGTCAAACCATTAGGAGTTTATCCCTCATGAATCCTCTAATCCGGGCGTGGATGGCCTGTGTTTGACCAGATTGGAGAGGGGACTAGTCGAGATGAGAGCAAGTTGGCCTGAACACCCTTGACCGTTGAACCAAAAAAAAAAAGTCAGAATTAAAAAAGCTCTTGGAAACGTTTGGAGTGTTTCTAAAAAAAGTTAAATTTTTCTTCGAAACCCTCGGATAAGTTTCATTTTTCAGTTTTTTCTTAATGTTGATAAAAACAATTTTTATACAAAAAAATTGATGAAAAAGTCGCCCAATAAATTCAAACGAACCAAACTTCTTTTCTTCTAAATCCTCCAAAAACTGAAGTTTTCATCAACCTCCAAACATGCCCAGTATATTACTCTTCATTCTTCATGTACACTCGGATTTTTTGTACAGAGAAGAGGCCGCCATTAAAATCCAGGTTTTCGGTTAAAGCTTTTTCCTTTTCAAATTGACACCTCAATATTTTACTTGTTTGAAATTTCGCATCCAAATCATTAGAAATTGGAGGGCAGATCCTTGTTTAGTCAACGATTAGAAGGAAAATTAAAAGGCAGACAAGAAAAGAAGGATGGTTTGTCTTGTCCTCTCACTCATTGAAAGGGGAATACTTCTTCGATTTTAATTCTGGATCCGGTTGGAACTCGAGAGAAAGTGAAAGACAGCTACAAATGTAAAAGACTCACCATGTTTTCAAACTCCTAACTTGTACCCTCATATGTACAGACGTTAATGCAAAGTCAAAAGGCAAATAGCAACCCAGAAATCGATCAAGATTTCATTCAATCTACATTTTTTCAATTCCTCTCTCTCTCTCTCTCAAGAACATAACAAACTTTACAACGTTCTTTTTGCCAAGGTTGAGGGATTTGGCAGCTTCCCCTTGATGCAGGTTAGACAAAAGTTTAATATGGTGTGTTTGGTTGGGTGAATGAAAAGTGGTACAATAAAAAAATGAAAAAATTAAAAATTAAAAGGATAGATAAAACTTCATGCCACTTTTGTGTTAAGTTTGATGAGTCGAGTCAAAATTTACTGGCCCCAAGTAAGAATATTAATTGTGCGAACTTAAGTCCGAACTTGACAAACTTGTTTTTTTAACCGAGCCTAAAAAATTATTCAAATTTATCTCGTTTAAAACTCGAGCCGAGCTCAAACCCGAACCCGAATAACTCGACTATTTTACATATAAACGACCCGAACTTTACGAGCTTGAGTCGAGCTACAATCCTAAAAAATTATTCAAGTTCAACTCATTTAAAACACGAGTTAAACTCAAGTTGAATTTTATCTGAATTGAACCTAAATAATTCGTCTCGAGTAACACCGCTAGCCCCAAGTCACTTGTTCATTACCTAAAAAACGTCACTGATGTCCAAAAGAAATTTAAATGCGTATAGAATAAGAAGTGATATCTGTATCCATTGACCACTAGATAAACTGAACATCTGGATTATATACACTCAAATTCGCAGATATAACAAATAACTTGAAAAACTGGAACTGACACTCATACTATGATTTCCTAATTGGTCCAGCATTTCGTGTTTACCGAATTGCAAGACTACATGCTTTCCCTAACCATCACACACCAAGCTATTCAATCATTCAACAAAGGTTAAAGCAGCTCAAACATGAAAACTGGATCAAAGAATCCTACCCTCTGGCTGACAAGACATCCAAGTGGGTTGAAAGACCATTGGAAGATCCCTTGAGCCGTCTCGCATTTCTGTTGTAGATAACATCTTCTTGCCTCTGTGGGAGGTCTGAAATGAATTTGTCCTTACAAGATACTTGATGCAGTTGCAGCAATGCAATCATACTGACTGCAAAGAAAGCAGCATTCCCCAATATCCCACCCATGTGATCCAATTTAAGGGATTTCTTGGCAAAATTAATACTAGACATGAGAAATTTGACGAGAACATTAGACCTTCTCCCTTCTTGTGTCACAAAGTTCTCACCAGATTGACATGGAGCTGAAGCATAAAGGTTCTCAGGTGAACCAATGCGAGCAGCATCACGTACATCTCCCACAAAAGCTAGCGCTTCATCAATCACTTTGTACTTCTTACCTTGGTGCTCAGCCAATCTCATTGCAAGAACCACCCGGCTTTGCTCTAGTCGTGCAACAGCAGCATCTCTCTCTACCCTCTGCTGTGTCTGTACCGTCTGTGAAAACAATAACTTCAAATTACTGTATAAATACATAAATTTACAAAGCAGACATAAAAATACATTAAATGCTAGTGAATGTAAGTAAACTCATGTGAAACTGCCCAACTTAAAAATGATTCTCACAGGTATAAACCACAAATTTACGTGTATGCATATAAGCTGGATAAGAGGTGTAATTTTGAGTGCCATTTATATTTTCAACAAATGCCCCAAAAATATTCATTAAAAGGAAATAAAGGAAAAGAAGATAAATAACTGGTGGGGAGTGATTTAATCTACTAATGGTCTACCGTCTACCAATCTCTCAAAGCTCTTTTTTCCATTTGGACTACTGTTAGCACCCTTAACATGTTGGTATGGCTAAGACATTCAAGTGGCTTGCCAATGGCACCTCATGCAAAGCCAAGGTGCGGAAGACTTGGTAGTAAGTCGGATTTGATGTCAAAGTGGTTTGGATGCTAAGGGATGTGCAGCAGTGGCACCATGACTCCTCAGACATCCCGATGTCCATTGCTGTCACTTAAGTTTTCCTCCATATTGCATATATAAGGGAAGGGAGGTGTTCCTCTAGGGGCATCTTGCCGGTAACCCTTATGCCCCCTAACCTTAACATATCAAAACAAGGCACTACCCTAAGAAACCTTGTGAAGGGTGAGCCAAGGCATGCAAGTTTGAGAACCGAGCAAATGTGAGACCAAGACATTGGTGGAACCTGTCACTATTGGAAGTTCCATGCATGTATGAGGAAAACAACACATCATGGGCACAGTGAAGCAACACAAGGCATTGCCGGGTGGGCTTAATTGAGGAGTCTTGCCTGCTTTGAAGACCAAGCCATGGGCTTGGCAAGCTGGCAAGAACAAGGCAGATTCTTTGGGACACAACCGCTCAAGCATTGGTAAGCATTTCTGATTGGCTCACACAACCTGGTGGTTTGTTGGATAACCACCCAGTCCCTTCCTAAAGCGGCTTCAAATTTGAGATTCTTACATTTCCGTGCAACAATTTTCTTTGGTGCTACTATCCCACTTGTACATGTTTTCTTAGCCAACTCTCTCCTCTTGCGTCAACTACTGTTATCTCTTCCGCGTTCTCTTGAAACCATTCACTTATAATACTGTAATCCCAATAACAACCCTTCATTTTTCTTAGCTCTGTTTATACACCAGGTGTGGCCACTATCTTAAATGCTTTGAATGGTTGCATCCAAATGTTCAACCAGTTCTTGTAGATGATTCCTAAGTCTATCACTACATCATATTTGGGGACCAAAACCAAGACCTGGGCTTCATTTTCTTGATCAATTCATTAGAAATGTACCGGAAAACTCTATGAAAGGTCAAGGACCTAAAGGGAGGGGCTTCCACATTTAGTTAAGGTCAACTATAATGAAAATAGAGGAAAAATCACTATGTAACAGAAATGCCCTCAACGGAACAGGTTATAAAGCAAGCAATTAAATAAATGATTGCTTTTCTGAGCCTAAGTCACATGTGGTGTAATTACGGCTCTCAGAGAAATGAAATGGGATTTTCATTTTAGCTAATGCAACAATGAAAATGTTGTCAGCAGACACTAAAAATCTCCTAATGCTAACACCTAACCATGAACTAGATTATACTTCTAATAACAGAATACAGGACCATCGAAAACTAATAAAAAACCTATTGGCAGGGTAAACAGTTTGCTCTGAGATTTCCCCCAGTAGGTGTTCTATCATAATACTTACAGACAGAATTTCAGAAGTATTGCTGCATTGTTAAAGAACTCTATTGTCTAGCATGTATTTCCATTTATTCATCTCAAAGTATCTCTATATATAGCAAGATACTTCCGGTGTAATTTTGATCTCACAGCTCCAACAGGTTGTTTGCCTATTAAATAGGGAATTTCCGTAAATACCCAAGAATATCTACGGCCTTTGACACAGTGCATATAAACAAATTTTAGCAATCCCTTCAACTAAATCAGAAAACAGATCCAAACGAAGTTGAAGGAAACACCAAATTAGCACAAATAATACAATCTAGAAGACATTTTTGTTGGGCCACCAAGAAATTGTAGGCAACATCAGAAACAAAATCTCCAATCTTACACTTAACCTGATATGATTAATTCACCTAAACAACAACACATGGCTCAGCTTTCACTTTATTTTTCAACTTTTCTCAGCGAACAAACACCAAAAAATCTATACCCTAGAAATCGAAGCGAAGAGCAACTTACATGGAAGATCTCGAGCTGGTCTTCGAGATTCTCGAGGGCGGTTCGAATCGCATTGAGACTCTTGGCCTCTTCAAGGGCAGAGTCATTGTCGTCAGCCCGGAAATCCTTCATGAAAACGAAGCCGCTTCTCTGATTGACATCGGAATCATTGAATTTCTTTTTCTCCGAGGAATTTCGGCCGGAAAAGAAATCAGTATCGGAGGATTTTCGGTTGAGGGATTTGATTGAATTGAGAAAGTGAGCTCTTGAAATGGAGTGAATAGCATCACTGAGCTTGTCATGTAAGTCCCAGATTTTCTCAAGCACTGCTTCAATCTCTTCGACCTCCATTTCCCATTTCATGAGGAAAAAACAGAGAGGAGGGAAAGTATATATTCCTGGGAAAATTTTGGAGAAGGGAAAAAAAGAGGTTTCAAGGTTTTGGCTTTGTCCCGCCCTTTGTGCGGATGTGTGTGCGTGTGTGGTGGGTGGGTGTGTGAGAGAGAAACAGAGAGAGACGCGGGCCTAATTTCTTCTGGTGCTTTCCAGCTAAGCCTCTCAACCTATCGGATTTGGATATCGGGTCCGATATTCATATCCGAATTTGCTTATAATCGAATATTCGATCCAATTATCCAATTCAATTCATTATAATATTCTATCAAAATTACAATAAATAATTTTTTTAGATCAAATATAAATAATAATATAATATATAATATAAAACAAAACAGATTTCAATAAATTTATTCGATGATCTCAAATAGACACATTCAACAATCACCAACTTCCCTTTCAAAACAATTTATATTGAATTGGTCCTCCTCTAAATCTATCACTTCTCACTTATCGTGTCTTCATAATAGGTTATCCCTAATTAATATATATTAACCATAATAAAATTTTTGTCGGATTGAATTTTTATATATCTATATTCATATTCAATTTAAGATATCTGAACTGAATTCGAATTAGATTCTAATTGAAATTTGATCGATTAATAGACCTATTTCCACCACCGGGACTTAGGGATAAGTATACGTGGTGAAGAGTTCGAGTTTCGGGACAATAGCAAATTTTTAGGTTGTTTTTTATCTATAATTCATGTTATTCATCAATAATCCAGTTAAATATATTTTTGTATAGATTGTGTGAGATGGGGTATAGAAAGAAATCTTAAAAATAAAAATTGAGATAAATTTAGTTATTAATGGGAGTGAGTATAGAATGAGGTAGAATTAATTATTAGTGAGATGGATATAAATAGGATGAACTTAATAGTGTTATGATTTATAGTTTAATAAAGTGAGAATGGAGATTTGTGGTAGGTGAGAATAGTCCCATCCTAAAATAAACTTATATTATTACATAATTTTGGACAATTTTATTACTACAAATATATATAATTTCGTTTTTGCCCTGATTAGGAGCGTCCCTAAACGCAACCCTAAATCGAGAAGGTTCTTTGCTCCACCCACCCACTCTCTCTCTCTCTCTCTGATGTGGGGTTAGTATTCTCCCCGGCCCTCTAGCTTTCCTGTTCTCCAAGGAACTTGGAAAACAGCTTCGACTAGTCTTCAAAACCCACCAATCAATCATACGTTAATAGCTCCGTGGGAAAGAATCAAAGCTGAGATCAATAGGTTATTTTTTACCTCTCCTGTTAATGTATTTTTTTGGCTTCTAGGTTATGATGGTCTTCATTTTTTCATCGTATATTTTCTTTCTATCAAGTCTATCAATCTTCTGATCATTCGGCTTTATTTCACTGATTTTGTTTCCAAAAACCAACCACCTAAGCCTTTTTAATGATTTAGAATACTGATTGTCTCAATTTATTTAATTGATTTTGCTTTATTTCACTGATTTTGTTTCCAAAAACCAACCACTTAAGCCTTTTGATTTAGAATACTGATTGTCTTAATTTATTTCATTGATTTTGCTTTGAAGAAGCTAAAGTTCATATCATTGGGCAATGGCACGTTTCAGGTTGATCGGTCTTTGATTCAAGTGTTGGCTTTTTAGAGAGAGAGAGAGAGAGGAAGAAATAGAGCCAATGGTAGAAGAATCGAAGCATACCCAATATCAATGGATGACAACTGAGCAATCCTCGAGAGTGGAAATTGACGGCACCGTTTCGTTGATGTCGGAATCCATAATCTTGAGAGAAGGAATGGAAGCTTCTCCTTCTACTCGGCAGCCTCAACATTTGAATAACAACAGGACATCTGATGGCAAATTGGGGTTGCCGGAGCGAGCCTTCTCTGCCGCCGGTGCTGCGTTCCTTTCGGCCATTCTAGTCAACCCACTTGACGTTGTCAAGGTATTTTTCATTAATCTCCTTCAAGGCTTCAACGTTTAGTTTTTAATTGCTTTCTTTCCTCTAGGTTTGATGTTTACCCGTTTGGGTTTCGTTCTATATTTGTAGGTACAGATTAAGCTTTTGTATTTATCTCAAGTGGCGTTATTATGTAAATGTTGAAAATATCTTTGATTCTTTATATTTTTCTTTCTGTAATTTGATTAGAATTGATGGAAGAATGTATGGTATTAGTCATTTTTTTGGTTTGCTAAAAGTATTTGATCACGGTTCTAATACACCTGGGATAGTTTTAGTTAGGTGGTTGCTTCTTATTAACTTTAATTGTTTTATGTGCAATTTCATCTTAGACCATTTTCCTATTTTAGTTACATTTCTTTGCTTTAAGGAAATTGCTTCTGTGAATTTTTGGATGTTAACTATGCATATTCTTTCATTCTATTTTGCAGACAAGATTGCAAGCACAGGCTGCTGGAGTTCCTCACTCGCATCCACTTAGCAATCTTACGAGTCGCATGGCAGTTTTTGGACCAAACATGGTATGTGTACAATTTGTTGTGCTTTTTTTTGGGGAAAATCAATGTGTTTCAGATTTACAACAATTTTCCTATTTGGACTGTTGGGGATGGGGTTACTTTGATAGTTTGTACAAGTCCTTTTGTTTCACTAATGACTACTATTCCAGACATGTCATCGCACGGGATTATTTGGACTACAAACTCAAACTAGATTATAGGGTAAGATTTGATAAGTAATAGTCAACAAAATTGGGATTCATTTATTAGCACATTTTTTTCTTCCATTTGAACTCATTTCAATAATTTTTTTAGTTGCTTTAATAAGTGCAATTGATGCAGCTCGTCAAAAATAAATATTTAGAACTAGGAATCCAAATCAAACTTTATTCTAGGGTATCACATTCATTTCCCTTCAATTTTTATTTTTTTTTTGTTTTCTACTGATTTTGTGTTGGGTTATCATTTTTTGGTTTGGCTCCTCAATTCATTTGGTCAGGCCCATTAGGCAAAGTTGTTATTGTTGCAATGCTGTGTAACAGTAATACATGGATACATTGGGTATGTAACCGTCGTAAGAAGTGCTTGTTTCCATTGGCTTTGATAAAATTTTGCATATTTGAGGGCAAGAATAACTATAACAATGGTCATTAAGATTCTTCTCTTTGACCTTAAATTGCTCACAAATTTTCCATGACGCATATGAGGTGGAGATTATGAGTTTTAAGTCATTCCCAGTGGTATTGTCCCCTTTTGAGTGTGGATGATAGAATTGCATGTGTTTGGGAGGATAGGTCTAGTGCTCACATAGGCTCGATTATCTTAGTGTTTGAACCAGAAAAATACCAACTTCACATCAAATTTGTTCTTTGAGACTGCATCTATTACCTAGAGTTTGTGAAAGTACAAGCAAGCTTCTTAGTTCCTGTACTCAAGTTTCATATTGAGCTGTTACTTGTAAGTTGCTCTGCAGTCCTACCCTTTGTGATGGTGTATCTGTTCTGTACTTATTTTGCCTTCTGCAATATATTTGTTCAGATGTTTGCAGATCTAAGGTGTTCTCCGTCATGCGCCCGAGCTGGTGTTCATGGCACCGTAGCAATTTGCCCTCCTGATTGTTTCCAGTATAAAGGAACACTGGATGTCTTCTACAAAATAATCCGACAGGTTGGTGTATTTGTGCAGTCATGATCCTGCATATCTATAGTTTATCTTCTGTGACAGGTAATATTTTCAGATGTTGATATGGTCCATCCAATATGGATGCGGGGTCAAAATCTTCCAGGCATTTTAATTGTTACTTGGTTGCTCATTTGCATTGTTTTGGCATAATAAGTATATTGGGTTCTATGATATTGAAATACTCATCTTTGTCTTTGGTGTCACTACAATTGTTTTTAGAGGTTTATCATGGATCATTTTTTGCAGGAAGGATTTGCAAGGTTATGGAGAGGCACAAATGCAGGCCTAGCACTGGCTGTACCCACTGTAAGGTTTTTTCGGTGATTCAGGCCTGGCTTTGTATTTGTAGAACGCAATTTGATAATATTTGGGTGTAAATTACTTTTTGACACATTGTGGGAAACCATGTTATGTAAACAGGTGGGTATCTATCTGCCTTGCTATGATGTTTTCCGTAACCAGTTAGAGGAATTCACTGCACAGAATGCTCCGAGCATGTTGCCTTATACCCCTTTAGTAGCAGGCTCATTGGCACGATCATTAGCTTGCACAAGTTGCTACCCTATTGAACTTGCTAAAACTCGCATGCAGGTACTTAGTTTATTCCTTTTGGAGCACTTATAATTTCAAACAAAGAATGATGAAAGTAAAAATAGTAGAAACTAAAGTGAAAGAAGGAAAATAACAAGAAAATATATTTTTCTATGAGTCCGTTTGTTTAGCAGGATAATGGTAGAAAATTCAAGAAAGAGAATTTTTTTAAAATTTTCATGTGTTTGATTAGCATGAAATAGAAAATGATGGAAAAAATAATTTTCTTTCATACTTGAATTTTCTCATAACTAACCAACTTTTTTTTCTTGTAAAAAACACAAGAAAACACAAGAAAGTTGTGATCTATAACTAACTTCTCATTTTACCCTTATTTTTCTTAAAATATTTATTGGTTATTAATTTTAAAAAATCTTGGTATAGATTTGGTTAATTATATAATTTGGCCCAAAAACTAGGAGTGTTCACCCTACCCTACGGGTAGGAAATCTAGTTTTCCGTCTTCCTACCCGATATTTTGCGGAAGAATTTTTTCGTGACCTATCCTACGCGATTAGGTGTGGTATTCCTACTCTACTTCCTACCCGATTAATCGGGTAGGAAGTCGGGTAAATATTTTTGTAACTATTAATTTTTTGATTATTTTAACAATTCAATTAAATAACATACACCAATTTAACAATACAATAAATCAATAACATTAAAACCTAAAACAACTATAACAACAATTACAATAAAACATAAGAAAGCATGAAAATCAATCAATCATAATTGTTACACAAATACAATAACAATTATTTTAAGTTTAAATTATATGAAACACATTAAAATCATAACTGCTCCAATAGATCACCAGTTCACCACAAAAAATAAGTCCATGTTTTAACAACTCAAACATTCACAACAATAACAATGTTATAATATAAATTATACCACACAAATACTCTTATAATTACTAAAAAAAATATAAAAAAGTTAAATATATTTTTTGCGGGTAGGGTAGGGTAGGAAGGCAGAAATTGATGGGTATTCCGCATTCTTACCCGATTTAATCGGAAGATCAAAAACTCTTTTGCATTCCTACTCGATTTTTGCAGCTAACCGTTCAGTAGGGTAGGGTAGGGTAGGTAGGAAATTGCGGTCAATCGGAAATTTGAACTCCCCTACCAAAAACCTTCGTATTGGTGCTTGTCCTAGGATTAGGTTACGATCCACTTTTTAAAATTTTTTTAACATTCAATTATTATACATGTTTTTTTCTTCTTTTGATTGATTTAATATAATTAAGGGTAATTTAAACAATTAGAAAATTTTATTGTAATTTTCCTTTCTTTTAAACAATAAAATGAAATTGTTTTAAAATTTTCTGATAAATTTTTCATGCTAACTAAATAAATGCATGAAAATATATTTTCTATTATTTTTTTTTATTTCACTCCACTTTCTATCATTTTCACTTCACTTTCTTTTATTTTCTTGAGATGAAATTTATCAAGAAAGTGGTAGAAAAATGCTTGGTAGTTTGGAACAGCATCTATTTTGTTTTTCAAAACCACTTAAATTCTTTGCATGGAATACTATCCAGCGTGAAAGAAAATTATCCAGATCAGCACTCTAATACTAACCATCTGAGAGTGGAAAATTATCCAAAGGTCTGCCCAAACTACTGCAGTGTAGACCCATCACTAAACTCACCAACCCAGCATCGCCAACCCCAGCAAACTTGCCTTTCTTCTCCAGTACTGGTGAATTTACTGATTCACTCTCCATCCCTCCAAACACCACCAAACTCTCCCCCCCATTCGCTCTTTCTTCACTGCGTTATCTTTGATCTTTGCTTCATGCTGCTGACCTGTCTTTTGCTTGGGATGAGCCAATTTTCTTGCGTTCTCATGTTTGGGGATTTGTGAGAGAAGGATAGGGGAATACCTTGACTTGACTGCAAGCTCTATGAAGGTTCCTTTGCTTCCTCTCTTTTGGATTTGTTCTCTGAGTGAGTTACCTTAGGGACCTAGCTTGACTTCCTTTTCCCCTGGCGAAAAACATTTTTTATACTTTGGTTATGTTAAAAAAACCCTAGCTTGCTTCAGCTCTTACTATGATTTTGGTGTCTTTTTTTGTTTTCTTGCTCTAGAGTCCATGCAGCTGATCTGTGAGGTTTCAACGTGGGTTTTTGATTTCAGACTTGGATTTTGAATAGGGGCATGTTGTTTTGACAGCTTGTGTGGATATGTGTTTTGTTGCTTTGAGATGGGGTCAGCTTGTGATCTTGAGTTGGGTATTTCCTTTCCGGTGGCCGATTCCTGGTTTTGAGTTAACTATTGAGAGTTTTTGAGATGAATTTTCACAATTTAAGTGGGGTTTGTGCAATGAAGAAACTGAGAAGTAGGTGTTGTGCAGAGAACCATGGGCAAAATGGGAAGGGTGATTTTCTGTTGTTCTCTTATGTTATACCTAGTATTATTTTGCTCTTTTCTTTGCGACCTTAAATGATTGCAACTTTTTAAAATGATTGAGCTAGTCTCTGCCCTTTCGCGATCTTCTGCTCTTGTTTTCAGATTTGGTACTGGTTGTTTCCTTATCCTTCCTTCCTTTTTTATTCACTTCATTTTGTATGTAGGCATTCAAGGAGATTCACAGGGGTAAGAAGCCTCCTGGGGTCTGGAAGACATTAATGGAGGTTATTCCCCATGTGAAGAGCACAACTAACCTTCAGAACAACTGTAAGTTATTTCTTATTTTGATACCGGGCTTGACAGTTCTATAATTTCTACTTATGTTACCCCTCTATAGGCTGGAGCCTAGTGCAGTATGACCTTTATGTTATATTTGTATGTGACGAGGGCACATGGTTAAATAGTCACCTGGGCTTGTTAATCATCAATATAGCTAATCATGAAAAATATTATTTGGTCTTTATCTTCATGAGTCATGGACTTTTCGAGAAATTTTACAAAATATGTTGCAGCATAGTCATATAGGTTGAATTATTTTTGCATCCATAAAGTAGGGTAGGCCAGAATCATTTGCCAGTTTTTGTAGTGTATCTGTAAATTTACGGAACAGCCCTCTAAGAAAATATTAGTCATATTAAACTGCACTATCTTTGGCCAATCTTTAGTGACATATATGCTCTATCATCTCAGCGTATTGTTGCTACTAAGGATTTCTATTATGAGCTCTTGAATTTAATTGGCGTTGTATTTATCTGTTGCAGTGCAAAGTTACCGTGTCCTATGGACGGGCCTTGGGGCACAGCTCTCACGTGATGTGCCTTTCTCTGCTATTTGTTGGTCGACCCTTGAGCCGGTTAGATTTTATTCTTCAAAAATGTAGTGTAGTTCTAATTGTGATTGTATTTAATATGATTTAGTTTTATTTTTTCAAATACTCTGTACAGATGAGAAGACGACTTCTTGGTCTGGTGGGTGAGGAAGCCAATGCAGCCAGTGTCCTTGGTGCAAATTTCTCTGCTGGTTTTGTTGCAGGAAGCATTGCTGCTGCTGCTACATGTCCACTTGATGTTGCGAAAACCCGAAGGCAAATTGAGGTTTATTCTCAGGGCTAGACTTATCTTCACCTTTTTTGGCAAGTTTTGGTGTGTGTTGAGTTATATTAAAAAAAATCACCAACAGATTTTGTTACATGCTGCTATCGTTTGACCATACCAGTAGAATGAGTTCTATCCTCCCTACTCCAATCTGTATATATTCTGCCTTCCTAGTTTGCTGTGGTAAATAAAGCAGACTGGCTTTTGAAACATAATACTTTTTGCCCCCCCCCCCCCCAAAAAAAAAAAAAAAAAAATCAGTATTGCGTCTCCAATGCAACTGTTGTCAGTGATTTTTATTAAATATGAAAACTAAAGCCAGAATCTTATTTCTAAACAGGACTTCTTTTATTCTAAAATATTCTGTTTTTTTATCCTTACTTGTTTTACAGAAAGATCATGCCAGGGCATTGAGGATGACAACGAGACAAACGCTGATGGAGGTTTGGAGGTAGATCTCTAAATTTAATTACCAATTATCCTCAGAAAGCCAATATATTATGCAGGCAATCAAAATAGAGAGTAGACATGAAATGGTTTATTTGTAAATTCATTAATTACTGATGAATATGATGGGTGCATGGAAACACTATCACGATGTAAGTAATGTCATGTGTAACTGGAATCCCAACTTGTCTTTGCAAATATTGTTCTATCTTGTACATTGTTTGATGAAAAAATAGTGTCCCATCTGTCAAATTTCAGACACACGTATTTGAGGGGCCAACTATGTATAGCCTAAAAACCCCAACCCTGGCTTTAGCAATAGCTGCTGGAGAAAGAAGTGACTCACCCAGAGGGAAATGATAAAACTAGGCTCTTACGCAATTAGTAGGGAATAGAGGAGCAACCTACTCTTACCTTTAGGACCGACCAATAACAACCTATTCTCTTACACAAATTTTCAAACTCCATATAATCTTTGTTAATTGCTGCTAAATGAATCCTGAATTAGAATTTGTTCCCTTTGCAGGGATGGCGGGATGAAAGGACTATTCACGGGTGTTGGCCCTCGTGTTGGCCGTGCAGGACCTTCTGTGGGCATTGTGGTTTCGTTTTACGAAGTTGTGAAATATGTTCTGCATCATCAGTATGCTACTTAATGATAAGATTGGGGAAGCTGCTCAAACCCATATGTGGAGGTAGACCCACTTCTTCGTGGTATAATCGTACCATTTCTCTTATTTAGTACACACACGCATACAGATGAGCGGTTTTGTTCAAGGTAAATGCTCATCTCAACACCACATAGCACAGGAAATACTTTCTCTTGTCTTTTTCCACCCCTTCTGGTGGCTGCTTAGTTGTAGTTCAAGTTTTAGATCAAGAAGAGATTTTGACACATTGTGTTGCAATCAATTTTTACCGAGTTAATCTCAGTTTTGCTTAATATATCTTTTCTAATTCTTATTGTCGATCGCTTGGGGATATTGATGGACCATTAATTTTTGAAGTGTTTGTGAGAAACTTGAGCTAATGGGTAATCTCTCAACTGGGTGTTCTATCTTCACGGCGTCCCTCAATTGCATAACTGCATTACCAACAGTATCAGGAACCCCATCTACCATATAACTTGTTCTTGGTGTTAAGGGTGACAATTTTCTACACGACCCATTACATTGGTGAGAACTCAGAAAGGAAGAAATCAAACGGTAAGTTTGTTTGATTCTGATACTATAAACGTCCAAGTTGGGTTACAGGAAGAAAATCTGTTTTTATTATTTATTTAGTTGTCTAGTATGGTATGAATTATTACAGAACTAAGATTTATCATTTGATATTTTAAAAAGAAGAATGTTTTGTATCTCAAATTTGTATTTCAAATGAATGGGAACTATTGGATAAGTGGGTCCTACCAACTTTTTTAATTGGGACTCACTGATCCAACCATCCTTATTGATTTGGGATGCATATTTGAGATACAAATTTGGGATATATAGCATTGTTCTTTTAAAAATGTGGATCGAATAGGCTTTTTTTGGGGAAAATTTTAGTCACATTTCTTCAAATTTATTATATTTTCAAGTACACCTCTTCTATTTTTTAAATCTTCATTGACATTCAATGTCAGATATTTTAGGAAAAATTTTATCCACACCCTCTCTAGATTGGCATATCTTCAGTGAGATTTTTTCTGTTTTATTAATTTGTTTACATATTAAAATTCGGGTCGATTAAAATTCAATTTGAGTCGATTAAAATTCTTTAGCTCACATTGAATTTTAATTGGCTCGAAATTTGATACGTAAAAAAATATAAATTTTAATCTACTCAAATTTAAATACATAAAAATAAATTTTAATCAACTTGAATCGAATTTTGATTGACATGAATTTTAATAGTAAAAAAATATAAATTTTAATCTACTTGAATCGAATTTTAATTGGTGTTAATAGCTTAGGTTGAGTTGAAATTAATTCGAATTTTAATACGTAAAAAAAAAGATTTTTAATAGGCTCAAATTTTAATACGTAAAAAAAATAAAATTTAATAGCTCGAATATAATTTTAATCAGTTCAAATTTTAATATGTAGAAAAATAATTTTTAATCAGCTCAAATTTTAATATGTTAAAAAATAATAAAAAAAATGAATTAAAATTTTTTTTGTTAGAAATTATAGTTTTAACGGCAAAGGGTGTCAGTGATGTTTTGAATATGATAAATTAAAAAGAATGTAATTGAAAATTTCCCCTTTTTTTTAGTTAATATGTGGAGAACAAGGTGGTTTCGATTCAGAAAAGGAGGCATTAAGCTTGAGGTTTCTTCTTCATTGTATTTGGACAGTTTGAAAGCTATTTGATAGTGGCCACATCTTTCTTGTGGAATGTTACTAAATTTTGGGTAAACCCATGTGACCTATTTAGCTGTAACGTCAATGGAAACTTCTTCCATTGGTCCCTCCCTTGGACATAAACTAAGTACATTTTTAATTTATAAGAATCAATACATGGTGGATATAGTGATCAATTAAATATAAAGTAGATTTGACCAAGAAAAAAGAAGGCCCTAATTTTGCAATTCTTGATTTACAGTTTATATGAATACAATACAGATATAACACGATATAATTCAATTGATACTTTTAATATTCAGGGGCGGTTGGCGTTAGTTAGTCATTTGGCATAAAGACTAAGGACAGTTAAGTAATCCAAAGGCTTACACAATGCCTTGTCACAAGTAATTAGATAACTATTAATCACTTGTCAAATCAACCCTCCCACAACCTAGATAAGTTTTTTAATTTAATCATTTTTTTCCATAATTAGAAAGAAAACTAGAGGATGACTAAACTGAATTTGTATGTGGTGAAGTTGCGAAATGTTATGATGATGCCGAAGGCACTGTATAAAAAATTATAATTTTTTTGAGTTATCAGTTACAACTTTAAAAAGTATGTATGATCGATTATAGAAAGTTGACATCGATACTGAGATTTTCATGATTGTTCATGTGTTTCTGAACAGTTATAATTTTTTTTTTTAAAGTTAACGGATAATACCAGTATTAAATTTTTATTTTCTTTGGGGGTACGGTAGAGTTTCCCGGTGAAGTGAAAGTACTGATAAAGTATGATTCTTTGGAGGGTTTCATTTGTTAATTCCATTGATTGGCTAGTATGGATTTGGATTGACTTAACCTGCTCTCTTTTATAATCTTTCCGCGTGCGTAATTGCACATAGGCCATCATCACAATTCTTTAGCGTTTGATGTACCTGCTCTCTTATATTATTCATATGGCTGTAAATGAATGTACTGCATGCATAGCACTTCTTGAGACAACTTGTATAAGAAGAGGCAAGAAGCAGAAAAAGCAGCACAACCCTAATTGCATAATAAAGTAGCTCAGAAGTTAGATTCATGGCAGATGCAAAAGCCAGCAATTCCAGTTCCACCGTAGAAGGAGACCTTGAAACGGGATCTAATGGTTCCGACCGACGCAGCGAACATATCGAACAAATGGATATCGTAGACAGATCCTTGAGTTTCAGTGATATATACCAGACTCCTATAAACAAACCTAAGGTATATATTTCGTTGAATTTTTTTTTCCCTTCTTATGGTACGCAGGCATATCAGTCCAAGTAATACAACTTAAGTTTGAATATTGAAATCAACCTCTTTAAAATACGAGTAAAATTGCTACTTATCTCTCTTAGACCCGTTGTAGGAGAAAGTCTCGGGCACTGTACCCTTATCTTTTTCCCTCATACTCACCTTAAGGGAATGGTTGATCAATCGGCGAAGAAGCAAGAGGGACTTTGAATGTAGCTTTCAAAGCTCCATCTTCCACATTAAAGTGGCCTGGAAGTGTGTGTTGACATACTGAGCAAAGATAAGAAAGAAAATGGGCTGGGACAGGGATATATTTAAGTGGTGGAGTTTGCATTCCAAAGTACTTGGAATCCAAGACTTGCTGCATTGAGTTTGGGTTCATGTGATTACTTTATGGTAGTTAGTAAGTAGTTAGTAGCATCTTATGTAAGATTCCACTAAACCCTCTATGAATTTAGAACCACTTGTATGAGTCACAATAATTGATTTTCGAATCTTTTTGCGATAACATGATGACAATATCTTCCTCTCACTACAAGAAATTTGGGTTTTTTTTTAGCGTGAGAGCTTTCCTAACGCTAGAATAGACAACATATAAACGAAACGCCGGGTATGACTTTTTCCGATGGTTGTTCAATTTTTGCCTGCTTTGCTGAAATTTCTTGTTATGTCTTATTAGAAGCTTTACATAAGTCCATCGAAACATATCACTTAAAATAATTAACAAAAATCCAATTTAAGAAGAATTCCAACATTTTACTAAGAGGAAGATTCTCTCTCTCTCTCTCTCTATGATCTTCAGGAATATCCTACACTGCAAACATGGATGCTGGCATACCAATCTCTGGGAGTTGTATATGGAGACCTGGGAACCTCCCCTGTCAACACTTTCTCTTCCACTGCCATCACAAACCTTAATGAAGACGACCTAGTAGGGGTCCTAAGCCTCATCTTTTGGACTATGACATTACTCTGTCTGGTCAAATATGTGTTCATAGTTCTTCTTGCCAATGATCATGGAGAAGGTGGTACCTTCGCTCTGTACTCGATTATCCGACGACATATAAGTTTTCACAGCAGACTCACGTTTCAGAACACAAGGTTGGAGTCCGTTGGAAATCTGACGTATGACCGGCCTCCGGGGAGTCCTCTCCGTTCAAAGACTAAGAAGTTCTTGGAGAGAAGCTCTGTTGCTCAGAATCTTCTTACTTTTGTTGTGTTGCTTGGAACTTGCATGGTCATTGGCGATGGGGCACTCACTCCTGCAACTTGTGGTAAACTTCCAGTTTTATCACACACGCACACGCACACGCACACTTATATATTTATAGGTCATATGTGACACTACGATGCTAAATGGTTTGGTGTATTTCTTCACACATATATATATACGTGATTGATTTGTTCTTGCAGTTCTTCCAGCTCTTCAAGGATTAACCCAAGCAGGAACCTCAAAAATAACACAAGGTACCCTTGTTTCTAAGTTCTAAAAGGCAACAATATATGTGATAGTGATTTGACAAAGAGTAAACTACACAAATGATTCTCAAACTATGACTCGTGTCAAAGTTTTTGAACTTTTTTTTTCGTCAATTGAGTTCTGAAACTCTTTACTTATGTCAATTGAGTCATTTTGTCTGCATTCGTTAGATTTTCTAACAGAAATAGACCGAGTGTTCTACTCAGGTGATTGAGTTGTAACTCATTTGTGTCACGTGAGCGTCACACTTCTCCACTTTCTGTTAAAAAGTCTGACAAAAGCGGACAGAATGACTCAATTGACACAATTAAAAAATTCAGTAACTCAATTGATACAAAAAAATATATATATTCAAGAGATTAATTGACACAAAGGTCATAGTTTTAGATTCATATGTGTAATTTACTCTTTGACAAAAATAGAATCAGAACAAACCCAAATAAAAAAGAAAAGCATAAAATATAGAACAAAATGTAAGGTCAAGCGAGCAGAGACTAGAGAGGATAGTCCCTCTCACACAAACTACTAGGGAATGATCTATGTGATGTAGGACTTGGATTCGATGGAAGGGGTCAACCATATAAAAAGTTAAATTAAACAAAATATGCTAAAGAAATATTGTCAAACGATGCCTTAATCTTGACTGGACCATGAGCTATAAAAAGCAACTAAACTTTCAAATAAAAAGGACCAAAATAGAGCAACTGACATTTGATTTCCTCGACCAGAATTCTTTTTTTTATACTGTCCTCTTAACTATCGTGTTCTAATATTGAATTTACAACTATGTTATTAATTTTATATTACCTCGATGATTAACATCCGTTATAAATTTAATTTAAAACTATTTTATTTTGCCTCAAACTATTTTCACGTTTCCCCCGGCATATTGACAATTTTCATTCACAAGACTACGGGCTTTTGTGATTGGGACATTGCGAAATCAATTCAAGTAGTTAGGGGGATGTAAGAAATTCAATAATTCAAGGGCCAAAATAAAATTGATTCCATAATTAAAAAGGCACTAATGCTATTGGGACATAATTGAGGGACATATTTTGGGGACATAATGAGTTGTCACCAATGAAATGATGGTGAAATATATTTAATGATGGGTCTCATTGTAGCATTAAATTAATTCATTATCATTTCATTGGTGACAACTCATTATGTCCCCAAATTATGTCTATAAATTATGTCCCAATAGCATTGCTCATAAAAAGGGGTCAAAGTGTTATTTTCCCAACAAAAAAAAAAATTAGAGATGCTTCGAAAACTCACCCAGGTGTTCTGGTTATTGTTGTTGCAGACCAGATTGTTTTCTTGGCGGTTGTTGTTCTAATAATCCTCTTCGCCTTCCAACGTTGTGGAACTAATAAAGTCAGCTTCGCATTCTCTCCAATTATGCTGTTGTGGTTTGTTACAAATGCTGCAATCGGAATCTACAATATCATCAGACACCAACCATCCATTTTGAAGGCAGTGTCACCTCACTACATCTTTCTGATCTTCTCACGCAATGGCGAGACTGGTTGGGCTCTTCTAGGTGCAGTGTTCTTGAGCATAACAGGTATAATATTTCTTGGTATTGGAGCTGAAGCTGATAATCTATCTTATTATATCGAGTCCGTATCATGTTATATCAAAATTTATTCAATTCATATTTAATCTATTTAGTCTCGCAAAGTCTAGTTAGTATGCCGTATACTTCATAAATGGTTCATGTCATGTCTAGTCCAGTTTATTTTCCCAAATCCGCTCATTATCATCCTACTACGTTTCTAATCCCCCGGGTGTTTTTCAACTTCTATCATTGTTTATATAAAGAGTGGTTTTAGCCTAAACTTTTCAATATAGAATTGTCACACGCTCACATACAATGATAGAAATAATGGTAGTTTAACAAATAAACTAAAAATCAGGTGCAAGGTTGAAAATCACAATACTTTTGAGAAAAATTCTGCTAATTCTATGTCCATTTCGTGTTATGTCGCAAATCATGCATGAAATTATCATGTCTAGAAATCACAATAACAAAAATCTTTCCAACTTCCTAAGTAAAAAGAGAGAGACTCATTGCCAATCTTTTGTAAATTATGGGACAGGAGTTGAGGCCATGTTTGCTGATATGGGTCACTTCAACAAGAGAGCCATTCAAGTAAGTTTTCTCAAACCATTAGAGTAGGTTAACTAGGGTGAGAATTCTCTCCATTTGTTTAAAACAGCGTCGTTTTAACAGTGGAGGAGCCGGATTCGGTTAACTAACTCTGATTCCTGTTTTAAATTGTCTGTAATTTCATTGGAATATATGGCTTGGTGCAGTTCTCTTTCTCTTTCATGGTTTATCCGGCGATGGTCCTGGCTTACGCCGGCGAGACAGCCTATTTAATCAAACACCCTGATAAAATCACCGACGCCTATTACAGTTCCGTTCCAAAACCCGTGTACTGGCCGATGTTCATTCTCTCCAACCTCGCTGCCATTGTTGCAAGCCAGTCTATGATATCTGCGTGCTTTTCTATAGTGAAGCAGTCTCAGGCTCTGGGTTGCTTCCCTCGGGTTCATATAATTCATACTTCTTCCAAGCATGAAGGACAAATCTATTGCCCAGAGATAAACTACACTCTCATGATTCTATGTATTGGACTTGTCATTGGGTTTAGAGATGGTGTTGCTCTAGCAAATGCTTACGGTTAGTCTCCTTCAATGATCTTTTCTTGATTACATTTCGGAGAAGGGAGACTTGTTACTAGGTATCGCATTATAAGAATTTAAAGTTAAGGGTGACAACCGCGTAGAGTTAAGTTGTTACGAGTCTAGTCTAATCGGGTTCGTTTGAAAACCAATAAATTCGTACACAACTCGTTTATATAAACGGGTAAAATTTTTTAAATCGAACACAATTCATTTATTAAGTGGGTTACACAATATGACTCGTTTAACCCGTTTAATAAACGAATCGGGTTAACACGATAACCCTTTTAACTCGCCACCCGTTTGTCATTAAAAATGTTGTAATTCACTAAAAAAAATTATTATTAAACTTAAAAAAAAAAACTGATTTAATTAATAACTACATATATTATTTTGGCTCATTTTTTTAATCATTATATTAATTTTATTTAAACGGGTTGACATGTCAATACGACCCGTTTATTAAACGGGTCAAACATGTCCACCATTTATCACCAAAACTTGATAAAACTTCACCCAAACCCGGTTAACTCTGTGTCAATTCGTGTCATTTAATCGTGTTGTGTCGAATTTTGACAAATCTAGTTACTGTAAGTTCAGATATTCAAAAATAGAAGGATAATCATTTAAATCAACCCCTTTTTGTTTGGTTGGGCCTGGCAGGTGCGGTTGTTATCTGGGTGATGATCATTACAACGTGTTTGACAACGTTGGTGATGCTGCTCGTTTGGGACACACATGTTCTTCTCATACTAATGTTTTTCGTGCCTTACATACTGATTGAAGGTGTCTTTATGTCATCCTTGCTCACCAAAATCCCACAAGGAGGATGGGTTCCATTTGCTATCTCAGCTTTCTTCTTGACAGTCATGTTCTCTTGGTTATATGGAAGGAGTAGGAAGAGTGCATATGAAGCCGAGAGGAAGATGAGCTTGGCTGAACTGAACCAAATGCTAGCAAGAAATACGGTTTATCGAGCACCCGGAACTTGCTTCTTCTATACTAATCTTGTCAATGGGATTCCACCCATCATCCGGCATTACATTCAGCACACAAGTTCTGTGCATGAAACCATGGTGATTGTAACTTTTAGAACACTCCCAGTCAAAAAGGTTCTACCAGAGGAAAGGTTTAATGTTGGAAAACTGGGAAGTGATGGGGTTTATAGGTGTTTGGTTCAGTTTGGTTACAATGATTCACAGAGCATTGCAGTTGCCGGAGATGAATTTGTTGCTTCAGTGCTGGCAATACTCAAAGAGCACACTGAAACCACCGACGAAATAGAAAGACTAGACTCAGCAGCAGAAAAGGGAGTTGTTTTTGTTATAGGCCGGACAATTCTGAAGACAAACCCGAACAGTGGATGGTTTGTTCGCTTCATAATAGATTACCTGTACAGATTTCTGCAGAAAAACTGTAGGCCTGAACTTTCCATACATGAAGTCCCACCAGGAAAGACCTTGCAAGTCGGAATGCTTTATGAAATTTAGTAGGCAAATTGCAGAGAATTACCGGGGGTTTGCAGCTCGTTCGAGCCTGAATTCATAGAGCAAGTTCCAGAGCTGGATCTAAAGTGGTCTGGCAGTGCATCTGTCTGAGGCAAGAGTCTTATTTTGATTATTGCTCGTTTAACTTTTCTGCTTTTCAGAAAGGAATAGAACTACTTGTGTAGACAAATATGATATGGAAACAATGCTTAGTTTAGGAGACTAAATTACATATGCAAACATTCAGAAGTAACATCTGTGTTTCTCCCTCTTTTAAACGGCATATCAGGGACCTTTCTTTTGTCCAGTTCGGATCAACCGACAGATCAAACCAATTCACAAATAGAATGGGAACACCAAAGTATTTGAAAGAGTAATACTTCCCCTGTCCTTAGACATAAGATGATATTCTTAGCCCATAGCATACTTCTGGGTCCAGCTCCTTGCAGTAGTTTCATACTTGTTCCTGTCTGTCTTGTACATGTGAGCAATCTCTGGCACCAAGGGATCATCAGGGTTTGGGTCCGTCAACAAAGAACAGATTGAAAGCAAAACCTGTAAATGCAAAAAGTTAACGATTTTGGTCTACTTACATATAAAGACAAGCAATCAACCTGCACACCAGTGTATGTATCATTTTGGGTGCATCAAAAACCAAACTAGCAAAGCAATAAGCGAGGGATACAAGGACAAGGACAGGGTCAGGCCCTGATGAGCTCCAGATCTTGGAATGGATAATACCCCCGATCAGTACCCGGAGCACAAACTAGGGCAATAACATGTGATCTACCAAGTTTTCAGGGTGTTTATGTCAGGAATATCACCACTTAGAATTCAATTTTGTTGTGAATTCTTTGTGGTGGCTTAGCCTAATTTTCCATGTTAGAGGTATGTGGTTTAGGATGAGAACCTTGGAAATGGTTAGGGCAGGGCTCCACTGTTCCTTCAAGATGTCAAGGCATATGCTTCCATTGCTATTGATATTTGGGTGAAAAACCTTTGTCCTGAATGCAACCTGCACGTTTAATCCACATGAATACACGAGAAATGTCGAGTTTAACTTTCAACAATAGAATCAAAAGGATTATTGAAACAATGGAATATCGAGCAAAAACACATGGAACAACCATAATGACATTCCTTACACGGTTCATATTTTGGTTTAACCCATAGCTAAAAAAAGGCAACCTAATGAACATGACTCCTGCCACTGTAGGATTGGGAAGGTTTTGATGTATACAGTTTTACAGCTGCATGCAAAAAGATTGTTTCTGTGCAGGAATATAGTTCCCTTACCGTGGCAGCCATAATACAGCATGCAAGAGGGTTAATGGACTAGAAAATGAACTAATTTAAGTAAATGATATTAGGAAGCCTATATTTTGTTTTGGAGCACAACAATGAATTTCCTTTGGACCCTCTTCAAAAAATAAAGAAACTATCTAACTTCAGAACACATATGCAAGCTGCTCCATACAAGAAGGTGAGATTCCTTCAAGTCAAGCTACTCAAAGCATAAATCTCCATTCTTGGTGATAGATACAGCATGTAAGATGAACTAAAACGAGCTCTTAATTCATCAATAGTTGATTGGGGATGAATTATACATAAACCAATTTCTTATGTTGTTTTTAGGGCACAACTATAAAGTTTCTTCAGAAGAAACAAATTGTAACTGCACCACTGTAGGAAAGTGGGGACAAGCTTAAGGAACGAATTTACTCAGACATTGCAACCAAGACTTTACCGACCCTTAAATGCCGAGTCCTTTCTAATTATTCTAACATTAACTAAAAATATGAAGATCATGATACCTCCACCTCCAAACATTAAACGTGACTTATTTTTTAGTGTCTCAGACAAGATCAACGGGCCATTATGGGCCACAATAAAAAAAGGGTATCATAACAACGTCCATATTCACACTCCAAAACCAAGTTCAGAGTTGGGAAGAGCCAAATTGCAAATGATTCGAAATATCTGCACTGGGAAAAAGATTATTCTGCATATAGTAGGGAAATCAGAGTACAGGAGCAACTTCAAGAGAGAAATAAGAACAAATGAGGTACCTTAGGTGGTTTGAATGGATAATCTGGAGGAAAATGGATGGTAACCAGAAAAACTCCACCAGCATAAGGACTATCTGGAGGACCCATAATTGTTGCTTGCCAGTGGAACATGTCCTCTCCAACAGGACCTGAAACATACACAAAATAACAAGATAAACAGACAAATAACACAGCTGACAGTAAACAAAAGGCAAAGTTGCAACATGAGTAAAACTGCTCACAGAAAAAGACATTAACCAAAATCATACAAGTGCTGATTTAAAGAATCAACATTTTGAAACTTAGAAGCACACAAACAATCCCACAGATAATGAAGAAATGTGAGATGACAGAATAACTTGCAGAAGTGCAATACTTCATCAGGTTTCTCTTCAGCGTGTAGAACCAAAAGAAAGATGGGAAAAAAATGGAAGTTCTTACCAACTAAGAGCATGATTTAAAAGCTGGAATGGTCTGGTTTCTCAGAATTTTAGGCCATTCACCGATTCAGATCCAGCAAAACAAAGCACATTGGTTGACCGCCTAAGTCGACAAATCAAAGCCCTAGACAGAAAACAAGCTGCTCCATTGATTGGTTGGCTATCTCAATTGTCGGCGCTCAAATAAATATTCCTATTTCCATTTGACTACTTCTTAATAGGTGTTGTTATCTAAGAAAATTTTATATGTGACAATGTCAAGTCACTCTAAGTTGTACACATCATATCAATTCTCCGTACCTAGGTCCAATACATTAGGACTCCACATCCCGTAGCTCAATCATTACGGTCACAGTAACAAGAACATAAATCTAATTAAACCCATAGAAGTAAGATCCTACCCACAACTTGGATCAGCATATAACCATTTAGAAAGTGTTATGCACAGATATGCTAGCCATATATTTAAATGGAAAGGCAAATCATACTGCAAGATGTGAACATCAAAGCAGAAGAGTCAAAATGCTATCTTTCCGACCTTGCTATTTTGTAACGATCACAAACCAGATTTTCCTGGCTGTACCCACCGTTGTATCCATGAACACGACAGCAGAAACCCACATATATTCAACAATTACAAAGACATACCCAAACTGATAACCCCAAAACAGCTTCATAGACAACATAAAGGGCAGAAAACCAAAACCAAGTAGATCAAACCAAGCAATACTAAGACAAAGAGCACCTGTGCGTGGGTATGTCTATATATATATATATATATATATTGCTTACGAGAGCATGCCTATATATGGATACATGTATAAAAAGTTTCTTTTTTGAGAAGAAAGAGAGATTACCAGCGCTGCAAGAGGTAGGAGGATCCTTCTGGAGATCCTTGAGCTCCTTCAAAATCCGCTTTGAAGCCATGGCAAGTCCTACGATTTCAACACCTAAATCACGTCAGATCGACATCAGAAACCTCAAAACTCAAAACATAAATCCAAAAGAGGTGCATATACGAAAAATATAAGAAAAAATTAGCGAGGTTTGCAGATTGTTGGTGATTTATTTACCTGCGAAGAAATGAAAAATCAATCCTCCCACAATCCCTCCGGCGCTTTGTGATCTGACGGAGGGCGGCGGAATTTATCTTCCTTTTCCTTTTCCTTTTCCGATGAAAAGAAGAAGAAAGAGACGGCAATTCGGTGGGCGGTGGGTGGTGGTGATGACTTTTTATATACTGAATGTTCTGTTCTGGATTGATTGATTCTTATGGAGAGAGAACAAGAGATTCTTCGTCTTCATCTACTTTCACCTCCTCTTCTCCTCATTGGCCAATTGGGGTTCTCCTCCCATTCTCGTGGGACCCACCCAGTCCTCCAACATTTCTAATTAATTAAATTTTTTTCATGACTAATTAATTAAAATCATAACTCGTGAATCAAAAATATATGATTAAGACTTTATTATTTGAGAAATATTATGTATCTCAAATTTCTAACTCAAATTTTCATCATAAATAAAAAGAGACCATTAGATGAGTGGGTCCCATCAACTTTTTTAAATGGGACCTACTGATCTAATGGTCACCCTTAATTTGAGATGAAAATTTGGGTCGGAGATTATTATTTTCAATCAAACTTATAACTCGTTAATTTTCATTAACAAACTCATTATTATTTGAGGCTTTTTGCACTTTATATCCTAAAAAATTTTAATATTTTTATTTTGTATCCTTAAATATTAAATTTTTAACATTGCACCTTCAATATATCAAAAGTGTTATAATATGGTCTTTTATTTGCTTCCGTTATTTTTTTAATACATTGAGAGAAAAACTAATAACTAATAAAAAAATTATATTGTGATATTTTTAATACATTGAGAGAATAATATGACAAATTTAATGTTTAAGAATGTAAAATGGGAATTTTAAAATCTTTTAAGGTATAAAATATAATTTGCACTATTATTTATGGGAGCAATTATGTATCGGGTCATGTTGTCAAAAATTATCACTCTTAGTCCTTAAAGCGTGATGACCGGACGACGTCGTTTGGGGGACATAACGAAGGGAATATAGCTTTGGCCTTCCTTTTTTCGGTAAGTAGCTTTGGCCATCTTTGTTTGTGTGGTTTAGTTGGATCCAGTGATTGGCCACCTGGAACGGTGGTCGGTCGCACTCGTTGCTTCCTTGTCGTTAGCTTAACGGTTCAACTTGTTTTCTAAGTCCAAATGATGGATCAATGAATGATCTAATTGGGTAAAATCAATCGAATCTTAGAAATTTTTTGAGACTAAGTCATTAAGAATTTAAATGATCTGTCGTTGACCAAATCAGAAAGATAATTAATCAAAATACACATAAATTCGTCAAGACACCCCTAATTATTTAACCCAAAAAATAATCTAATTGTGATTTTTTATTTTGTTAATTGTGAAATATTAACAACCTCATCTTAAGATCCATTATTTTAAAAACATACTCATCTCTACATTTTTCTTGTTAAAACAACATTATATGTGTCATTATTAGTTATTGTGACACATAGAACGATTTAAGTGACACAAATTCAATTCAATTTTTTTTTTATTTATGCTCATTAAAACTATAAAATGAATTAAATTTGATTAAAAATTTTAAAATCATCTTGTCAACGAATTCAATTCAATCAATATGTAAGTTGAGTGGAATAGATTTTTACTCTTAATAAATATAAGTTCATTGTCAAACAAAGGTAACGACCCAATATATACTGATTCAATGGTTAAGAGTATCCCTCACCTAATTCTCTCCCCGGTCCGGTCAAAGATGTCCACGCTAGGACTAGAATATTCATGAAGAATTAAATCCCTCATGGTCTGACCCCAAGGAGTTGTCAAAATTCAAATTCATAACGTCTGAGTTTACAGTTTATCCCTATTACCACTTAAGCTATTCCTTGAGATTAAGAAGCCTAATATTTACCCATTACAAAATGCCTTTGACTTGTCATTACTCTTTTTTATGAAGTGGTTGGAGAAATGTCTTCATAGAATCAGTTAGATACAATCATATTACAGTGGATACAAGCAGAGAGAAGGAGAAGGTTCCATTATTCAGCATCACTCAAAACTATAATAAACCCAGTCCCCATCAAAGAATTCAGTAAACCAACCTGACTTTTGGGCTTTAGCTGGATCAGGTAGGTAAACTGATCTGAGGCACCAATTTTGTCAAAGAAAACCAACATACACAGACTCAAAAAGTACTACAGATTTTAGGAAGACTGACTGTGGTAATGAAGAACTTAAAAGAGAAAAAAAAATGGCATCACAACTACTCACCCTTGTACGAATCTCACTATGAAAAAGAAGAGGATCCTAGTTCAACCACAGGTGGTGTCAAAGAAGTTGGCGTCGAACCTTCGGTAGATGGCCGGTTACCAGTATTGACCCTTCTAATACCCTCTACCATCTTCATTACATCTTGCATTTTCGGCCTCTGCTCTGGCATCCTCGTCACACAAGTCATGCCTATTTGCAACATCTCCACCATCTCCTCCTCTATATTAGGATACCTCAAAAGCTCAACGTCGAACACCTCAGCTGTCCACTCTTCTCGAACAACAGAATGAACCCATCTGACCAAGTGGAAAACTTCCTCGCCACCCGTGGTAGGTATGGGGGACTTTCCAGTAAGAAGTTCAAGCAGCAGGACCCCAAAGCTGTAAACGTCAGATGCCTGGGAGACCTTCCGGTTGTCTGTCACTTCAGGGGCTCGGTATCCTGCTCTCCACATGACTGTTGAAGTCATTTGACTCATCAGTGTTCCCAAGCCAAGATCAGAAACACAACCATATTGTTGGGAGTTGAGGAAAATGTTTGAGGCCTTTATGTTTCCATGGACAAGCTTCCCACCATTTTGGGCGTGGATATGAGCAATACCTCTTGCTACACCAATTGCAATTCTCAAACGGGTTTCCCAGTCTAAAGGAGTACGATCCTTGCCTCTTTTTGCTACAAAAAATCACAGATGCATGAGAATATAATTACATCCTTGTAACCAAGTAAAAAATTCATAAACTTGTGACAGCTGTGTGACAGAAAGAGGATCTTCTTCTGATACCTATGATTTGGGTAAGATTCACCTACTGCCTCCTGGTGATTACACTTTATATAGACGAAACCTAAGTTAGCCAAGAGTCTATCAAGAATTTTTGGTGATAATGAAAACGTATTCAATATCACCAAAAATCGACTAACAGAAGTTATTAAAGATAGACACTTTTCTGAGAGAGCACAAGTAGCTGAAATTTCAAGGCCTGACATGAAGACAGGACTTGGTTAACCTACCCAGAACCCATATTCCCTGGCATTCATAAACAACAAACTTTGGCTGATATGATAGGATGAAGGTTCAGGAAAACTTTGTAAGGCTGCTAATGGAAAGAGAGGAAAAATAAAGGAAGAAAGAAAGAAGTAGAAACAATCTTCAGAAACCCTTTTTTGTGGTGAGGATAATTGACACAAACCTAGCTTTCAGACGAGCTAAGCATCCTAAGATATAGACCTCATTAACCTGTTTGACAAGGCTTGAAGTATCGTACGCACAGACCTACTTAACCTGTTTGGCTAGGCTTTAAGTATCGTATGTACAGAACTCCTTAGCCAGTTTTGCAATGCCCCAAAGTCTAACACTTTAGGTCTCACATAGGAGAAATGAGTTTCATCCCAATGCCCTATGGAAAGGGCCTGTGTGTCTACAAGATATAACAAGCTTAGTAGCACACACTAATAGATATAGGATTCACCTATATCAGAAACGAAAGCATGTTACAAGTACAAATGACGACTTTTATGCTTCTCTAGTCCATACGAGCAGAAAGGATATAAGTGAACAGACAAATCAACAGTATTAGCAAGGGGGTAATGTTTAACATACCATGTAACATGGTAGACATGCTTCCCTGACTGTAATAGTCATACACCATGAGCTTTTCATCCTTTGAATAGTAATATGCTCTTAGTGCAACCACATTCTCGTGCCTAATACTTCCAACAACCTCCATCTGCTGCTCAAACTCTCGTCTCACCACACTGCCTTCCTTCAATCTCTTTACTGCCACTGTGGTTGCATCCTCCAACGCTGCCCTATACGTGGTGCCAAAGGTTCCCTTCCCAAGCACCTCAGCAGAAGCCCTCAACAAATCTTCCAAGTCAAATGCAAGATTGCAACCCTCAAAGAATACAAGCCTGCTGTTCCCATCTTGCTTGTTGGAAACTTGTTTCTTTACAATCCCTTCTTTCTTCTGGGATTTTTTCGGGACCTCATTTTTGCGTTCTTTGTTTGAATAGCAAACAATCAGCAGCAAAGCAATTACTACAAACCCCAGAGTGCAACCACCAATTATGATTCCCAGTATTGCAGGCTCACTAAGTTTTGAGGATTTGCTTACTGGTTGAGCGTTGGGGGGAAGAACTGAAGGCAATGGAGGAGATGAATTTTCAGGGGAAAGATTATTTCCCAAGAAAGCCGAACTGGGAAATCTCTGAAGAGATTGAGGCACACTCCCAGTTAGCCTATTGTTCGATAGATCTAGCAATTGCAGACTAGGTACATTAAGATCAGGAATTTCACCAGATAGCGAGTTGTTAGCAAGAGTCAATGCAGTGAGGTGAGTCAAATTTGAAATGGAAGAAGGAATACTTAGATTAAAATCATTGTTGGACAAATTGATAATTGAAAGATTATTCCAAACTGAGAAATCTGGTGGCAAAGGACCATGGAAGTTATTAAATTGAAGAAAAAGGGCAGTTAAGTTTCCGAGTCTGGCAAAATCAGAAGGGAAAGGACCCGATATGCCATTGGATCTTAGGCTTAAGATCTGAAGTGCTGATAAACGACTGAGAGTGTTTGAAGGAAGTGGGCCACGAAAGCCAATTCCAGGCAATCGAACGGCTATAACTCTAGATCTATCATGATTGCAGATCACTCCAGTCCAGTTATTACAGACAGAAGAATTCTGAACCCAATTGAGATGGCGTGAGAGATGAATGCCACTGTAAAAATCAAGTAGGGCTTGTTTATCTTCAGTGGGTTCGGTGGTTACCAGCAAGAAAAAAGTTCCAAGCAAGAAAATGAACTTGATGTCCATTGCTTCACTCTGCTTAAGATCGAATTTTGATAATCTCCCAACCCGTAATAGCTCTTTCACATCTACAAGAATTTGCACAAAGAACAAGCAGAACTATAAACTCAAATTCAATTGAAACGTATGCTGTAAATTGTAATTATAAATGATTTCCTTTAAACAGAGAGCCGTTTCTTTGGAAATTTCGAGTGACATATGGATGGAATAGACTGATCAAGAGGTTGGTATGAGCCGTTTTGGTCAAACAAGCAAACATTAATTGGGTATGAATAGAAAATTGAAATAGAGCTTTTTCTTCAGTCTTTTACTGACTTCGCTCCTTCATCTTTTTTATCTTCCTCTGTTTGGATGGCGAGAAAATTAAAGAAACAAACAGAAAATCCATTTACTATCTGCTTTCTCCTTTTTCTATCATATCAAGTCTGATAGAGGCCTCGTCAACCAAACAGAGCCAAATCAAAATTGACAGTTACAGAAGCAAAAGACTAACCTCAGCTATCAGATCGCTCCTAAGAAAAACCTTCACTGCCCGAAACTTGCTTAAACACAGACGAATCGCGATCAGTTCTCAATCACACTCTTTGCGTCGAATGGCAAACAGAGAGAGAGAGAGAGTGGCCGTACTGAACGGTGATGATTAATGTCAACTGTAATTGCTTGAGAACCCAGAAATGATTGGGATGATACTAAAAAATGGGAAGTGTTTAGAGAAAGCAAAGCAGCAAAGTGTTTTTAATGGTTTGTAGGGAGCGAGAATTGCGGGAGTTGCACGTGCAGACAAAGCGGAACAACCATGGAGAAGAAGAAGAAGAAATTATTATAAGACTGAAAAGAGGAGGAAAATGGGAAGAGCTGGTAATTGTGGGGTAGGGGACAGTAATTCCACCATTTTCGATAGTATTATGAAAGCTCGGGAGAGAAGTCTCCAGTAAAATGAATACTGTTTGAGCGGGTTAGGGTTTAACTGTTTGAGAGACACTCCTTTGTCTCTCTCATTTTTTTTGGTTGAATGGGACGTCTTAAGTACCTTACGTCTACCTCCGTTAATTTACTTTCTAATCAAGTTAAAGATAAATCATTTAACTAAACTAACACATTCAATTAAAATAATTTTTCGTTACCTAATTCTAAAAAATTAACAAAATTATAAGAGAGGAAATGAGTTGATTATTAAGTTTTACAGAGTTTCAAAACGAATAAAAAATATAATTTGAGGGTCATCTATGATATTAATCCATTACCAATTACTCAAGCTTAAACTGTAATCATTTTGGTTAGGACTCACTTGAAATCAACAAATCACAGTCAAGCATCAATTTTGTCGGCTTGAATTTTGAGTAGAGCTTGAAAAAACCCATTATTCAAAGGCTACAGTAGTTGTATGTCATAAAGGCCAAGAACTCCATTGACTTTTAGCTTTTTTTTTGGTTTTGGGGGGGGGGGGGGGGGGGGGGGAGTTGGGTTAGGAAGAAACCCATTTCAGTATTTTATATAGTTTGGCAAAGGAATGTGGCAGTTGTGTTTAGTTCACCTAAAAAGGAGACTAATTCTGACCCTCCTCAAACCTGATATTAAGATGAGGGTTTTGACTTATGATACCAAAAAATAAATTTTGATACCATATTACTTATCGCTTTTTTGATTATTTATATCATTTTTTGGATAAAACTTTCTAATTTTTTGGGTGAGCTTACTTTCTAAAATCACTTATCAGTTTTTGGGTCCATTTATCATTTTGTAAGTAGAGTTTATCACTTTTTGAGATAGAATTTCTTATATTTTGAGTTATTTTTTGCTTTGTATTGGTGGGTGTGATGAACGTTTATCGCACTTAAATTTATATTGCAAAGCGTTTAGATAAGTTTCTTACTTTAAAGGGTTTGAATGTTCCCATCACTCATAATAGAATTATTTGGTCCCTTACGAGGTTCAAAATTCATATTATTTGCTCATGATAATCGAGAAAGATGGTTAGTATACTATTAATGTCAATGCATCGATATACGTGATTCTTGAAAATAGTATATCCTTATAAGAATTGGTTAAATGATTTAAGTGTGTATTGCTTCGATATGTGAACTTTTGGTATAATATCGAATTTTATTTTTTTCATATCATTGTATTTTCCATAGTAGTGGGGAAGGGAGTGTTATTTATACAGAGGTGGGTAGGTGTAGGTTGAATAATATAAATGCTAACCTACACCTAGGCGGCTGACATTATGAAGCCCATTTCATAAGATTTGTATAAAATACTTAACCGACAACTGGTAGGAATATTAAAGAATAACATTGATTATTCATTGTGTCGTGGGCTCAACTATAAATGATTTATTTCTCACGAATTTCTTAATCTCGACCTGAATAGTTTATCTTTAATTGTGGACGTAAGTTGACTTAGATAATCCTGACGGTTGAATAAAAATAAATAAATATATAATGTATCAATTAAAATTAAATTTATACCCGATAAATTCATAGCTATTTCACATTAAATAGGCTAAAAAATAGGTAATGATCGTGTTAAAAATTATCAAATATGTAGTGTAACACTCAAAATATATTAGCATGCATCATATGATATGACCCACTAAATCCCACTGGCCTTGCGTCCTAAATTGCATCTTTTGCCCATAAATTTGTATAAATGAAGTTGGCATCAGTATTAATATAATATTATATTGTAGTCCAGCATTATATATTCGGCTACTCAGGTCAGGTCAGGTCAGGTCAGGCCAATACAACATGCGTGGCCCTAAATTAAGTGATGTTGTTTAATTCTTGAATTGTTATTATCTGTCACATATCCAAGAACAATGTACCCAGCCAGCCGTAGCCTGTCGCCCTTAGACTTGACTTTTTATTTTTAATGGTGATGAGTATTTGGATCGGTTTATGTTCATTTTTGACTAATTTTCACTCCATTTGATGAAAGGTAAATTATTTACGTCAAAATTAGAGTATTTATGAGAGATAAATTATTCATGGTCTGGCCCCAAGGAGTTGCAAAGATTCAAACTTCTTGATTTACAGTTCGTCTCTGTTACCACTTGAAATACCTCTCGGAGTTTTAGACATGACTCTCAGGAAGTAAAATTCACTCAAATACATTTATTCTTCAATTTTTTTCTAGGCGAATTACCTACTAATAAGCAAGCAAGTGAGACTCATTTTATATATGTGAATCCCACACTTATTAATGATAAATGATTCACATAGAGGAAATATGAAGAAAAAAATATATATTGAAGGAGATCTCCGAGTTAAAGTTTATTTGTAATGTGTTTTTAATTAATTCCTCTTGGAGATTAAACAGTAGCCACAACTGTTGGGAGTTGACTTCAATACCGAAAAGGTGGAAATCTGTAAGATACCGAAAATCTAAAATGAATGTAAGGTCACCACCTGTGCACTCTCAAATCCCACAAAACTCATAACCTGTGAAACCGGTATATATTTTAAAAATAAATAAAACCGTTATACACTTTAAAAATAAATGATAATAGAAATTAAAATTACATTTAAAAAATGATAATTATTTACCATATTTAACTTTCAATTGGTTAAGATTACACTGTTGAGGTAAGAGTACCACTTTTTTTGTTAACATTACTATTTTTTTTGTTAAGATTACCACTTTTATGGTTAAGAGTATCACTTTTTTAGTTAAACTTTTTTTGTTAAGAGTACCACTTTTTTTTGTTAACATTACCACTTTTTTTTATTAACATTACCACTTTTTTTGGTTAAGAGTACCACATTTTTTGTTAAGAATACCACTTTTTTTGTTAAGAGTATCATTTTTTGGTTAACATTACCACTTTTTTGATTAACAGTACCATTTTTTTTAATAAGAATACCATTTTTTTCATTTTTTGATTGGATCGCTACATTAGCGATCGGGCATTCACGATCAAGTTTGCAAACCAATCTCGATCCCTGGACTAAACTCGATCGCTCAACCAGCGATCAAGATTTTAGCTTGTCCAATAAATTTCACTTATACCCCTAAATTATCACCTTTTTTCAATTTTTTCCTCATATTTTTCATATTACACCATCAACTATGTAATTAGTTTTATATTACCCCAAATTTTTTTACCTATTTTAATTTAACACCAAAGGTGAACCCAACTATTATAACTTTGGTATAATTTATTTAGTGGCGAAAACTTTGTTGTAATAATTTTAACTTAACCCAAAAGTATTTAATTAACATGTAATTAACAAATTAATATTACATTAACACATTCAATTCATCAAATTAACATTAAAATTGAACTTGTAATTAATTAACACTAAATTAATATTATTTTTCATCCAAAGTATTTAATTAACACGTAATTAAAAAATTAATATTACATTAACATTCCAAATCAAAAAATAAATATTCAACTTATCAAATTAACACAAAAGTAACATACAATTCCATCTAATTAATATTCAATTCATCAATTTAACATTCAATTTTCATCCAATTAACATTCACTTTTATCTAATAAACATTTAGTTCATTAAATTAACAATTAAATTCAACAAGTTAACAATAAATTACTCAAATTAACATCAAATTAATATTGAATTCATCGAATTTGCATTCAAATTCATCCAATTAACATTAAATTAATCAAATTAACATCCAAATTAACATGTAATTTCATCAAATCAACACCAAATTAACATGTAATTTCATCCAATTAAAATTTAATTTATCAAATTAACACAAAATTAACATTCAATTCATCAAATTAATATTCAATTCATCAAATTAACACTCAATTTCATCTAATTAAGATTCAATTTTTTTCTAATAAGCATTTAATTCACTAAATTAACATTCAAATTCAACTAATTAACATTAAATTAATCAAATAAACTTTCAATTTCATTCAATTAACACTCAATTCATCAAATTAACATTCAAAGTATCAAATTAACATTCAGATTTATCAAATTGACATTCAATTTTATCAAATTAATATTTAATTTCATCAAATCAGCATCAAATTAATATATAATTTTATCCAATTAAAATTTAATGTATCAAATTAACACCAAATTAGCATTCAATTTATCAAATTAAAACCAAATTAACGATCAATTTCATTTACTTAACATTCAATTTTTTCTAATAAACATTTAATTCACTAAATTAACATTCAAATTAAACTGGTTAACATTAAATTAATCAAATAAATTTTCAATTTCATTCAATTAGCACTCAATTCATCAAATTAACATTCAAATTATCAAATTAACATTCAGATTTATCAAATTGACATTCAATTTCATCAAATTAACATGTAATTTCATCAAATCAACACCTAATTAACATGTAATTTCATCCAATTAAAATTTAATTTATCAAATTAACACCAAATTAACATTCAATTCATCAAATTAACACTCAATTTCATCTAATTAACACTCAATCTAATAAGAATTTTATTCACTAATTAACATTCAAATTCAACTAGTTAACATTAAATTAATCAAATAAACTTTCAATTTCATTCAATTAACATTCAAATTGTCAAATTAACATTCAAATTTATCAAATTGACATTCAATTTCATCAAATTAACATTTAATTTCATCAAATCAACACCAAATTAACATATAATTTTATCCAATTAAAATTTAATTTATCAAATTAACACCAAATTAACATTCAATTCATCAAATTAACACCAAATTAACGATCAATTTCATTTAATTAATATTCAATTTTTTCTAATAAACATTTAATTCACTAAATTAACAATCAAATTCAACTAGTTAACATTAAATTAATCAAATAAATTTTGAATTTTATTCAATTCACACTCAATTCATCAAATTAACATTAAAATTATCAAATTAACATTCAGATTTATCAAATTGACATTCAATTTCATTAAATTAACATATAATTTCATCAAATCAACACCAAATTAATATGTAATTTCATCCAATTAAAATTTAATTTATCAAATTAAAACCAAATTAACATTCAATTCATCAAATTAACACCAAATTAATACTCAATTTCATCTAATTAACATTCAATTTTTTTCTAATAAGCATTTAATTTACTAAATTAACATTCAAATTCAACTAGTTAACATTAAATTAATCAAATAAACTTTCAATTTCATTAAATTAACACTAAATTCATCAAATTAATATTCAAATTGTCAAATTAACATTCAGATTTATCAAATTGACATTCAATTTCATCAAATCAACATCAAATTAACATATAATTTTTTCATTGCTAAATAAATTATAACAAAGTTATCATATTTGGTGCACCTTTGGTGTTAAATTAAAATAGGTAAAAAAATTTGGGGTAATATGAAACTAATTACATAGTTGAGGGTGTAATATGAAAAATATGAGGAAAATTTGAAAAAAAGTGAAAATTTAGGGGTATAGGTGAAATTTATTAGACAAGCTAAAATCTTAATCGCTGGTTGAGCCATCGAGATTTGTCCAGGGATCGAGATTGGTTTGCAAACTTGATCGCTAAGTGAATGCCCGATCGCTACATAAGCATTTCAGGTTATATTATCCGAAACAGTGGTAATATTATCTAAAATAGTGGTACTCTTAACCAAAACAGTGGTAATGTTAACAAAAAAAATGGTAATATTAATCAAAATAGTGGTAATATTAACCAAAAAAGTGGTACTCTTAACCAAAACAATTATAATGTTAACAAAAAAAATGGTAATATTAACCAAAATAGTGGTAATATTAACCAAAAAAATGGTACTCTTAACCAAAACAGTGGTAATGTTAACAAAAAAAATGGTACTCGTAACCAAAACAATGGTAATGTTAACAAAAAAAGTGAAAATATTATCCAAAACAGTGGTATTCTTAACCAAAACAGTGGTAATATTAACAAAAAAAGTGGTAATATTATCCAAAACAGTGATACTCTTAACCAAAACAGTGGTAATATTACCCAAAACAGTGATAATGTTAACCAAAAGAATGATACTCTTAACCAAAACAATGGTAATCTTAACCAAAAAAGTAGTAATATTACCCAAAATAATGGTACTCTTAACCAAAATAGTGGTAATGTTAACAAAAAAAAGTGGTAATATTAACCAAAAAAGTGTCACTTTTAACCAAAATAGTGGTAATGTTAACCAAAAAAATGTTAATATTATCCAAAACAGTGTTACTTTTAACCAAAACAGTGGTAATGTTAACAAAAAAAATGGTAATATTAACCAAAACAGTGGTAATATTAACCAAAAGAGTGGTACTCTTAACCAAAACAGTGGTAATTTTAACCAAAGAGTGGTACTTTTAACCAAAACAGTTGTAATCTTAACAAAAAAGTGGTAATATTAACCAAAAAAGTGGTAATGTTAACAAAAAAAGTGGTACTCTTAACAAAAAAAGTGGTACTCTTAACCAAAAAAATGACAATATTAACAAAAAAAAATGGTACTCTTAATTATAACAGTGGTAAAATGATAAAGTTGATTAACAAAAAAAGGATAAAGTTGATTAAACTGTAGAATTTGGGACTAAAATGTAATTAATGTATAATTAAGGATGGAAAATATTATTCTTCCTAAATTCTTTTAGCATGGATAAGAGGAGAAAGTTATAGTTTTTATAATATTTTGAACACTAATATATCAACAAATCAGAGTGGCGCAGCGGAAGCGTGGTGGGCCCATAACCCACAGGTCCCAGGATCGAAACCTGGCTCTGATAAAATAGAGTTAGCTTCCGGTGTTCCCTATTTTATTTTATTTTGTTGTCTCCATCGACCACGACGACGTCATATCGAAACAAAACGACACCGCATGTTTCATGTCATTCACAAGAAATCGGCTACAAACCCAATGTTAACGAAAAATAAACACAATAATTTCACTAAAAACGACGAATTTGAACTTGTGATTTTTTATTTTATTCTTTTATTTTTCATGTCAAGTAAATATCGGAATGCCGTTGTTTGGTTGACGAGAAAATGTAGGAACTGAAGGGAGAGTTTGGAAATATGTTATGAAATGTTAATGACGGGACAAAACCAAGAAATAATTCCTCAAATGCCAAGAACATAAGATTTCTACAATCAAACAATCCATCTAATTAACAAGTATGAGTTGTAATAAAATCTTAATTAACTTAATAAAATGTTTTCCAGATCAGCCTATTACACTGCAAGCTATGAAGGGATACTCAAGAGAGTTAATTACATTGCTATAGCTGTTTATATCCTTGAAAGGCTTTTACAATCATGTACCAGAGTATCTCACTAAAACTGTATTATAAACAAACTACATATGCAATTTTATCGTACCATCACTCCAACATTTGACAACTCTATTCCCAGCATTTTTAGGATGAACCACTCAGAAAATGAGCTAATGCCTTATCTGTGTCATTATCGTACATGAGTAAAGCCTCTGCAACGTTGTTTGATGAGAATCCCATATCTCGCAAGAGAGTATACCCATTGACAAATTCCCTGACCTGAAGATATAACAAGATAAATTCATTCTCCTTAATCGGATAACAAGTTCTACATACAAACATTCAACTGGATGTGGTGCTCATGGGAAGCATATGGTCAAATTTTATAAAAAAAAGTTCCTATAATGTATTGGAGAAGAAATATTTTATTCCTTTTTTTTTGGGAAAAAAAATCAATGGAAAAAATGTTCGGCCAAAAGGACTTGGGTTGATTTGATCGCAGAGATTAGCACCCCGAAGAGTCATAAAACAACACCGGTGCATAGCAAAAGCAATAGAAAAGACAATAGGTTAACAAACTATGTATGAAAAGGTCATAAGTTATAATAAAAATAATATTGTGATGGAACCCTGTCAGCCCCCTAAAGTAAATTTGAACATTAAAATGAAAGATAGCATCGACTCAAGGATCTGAACTTTGCCAAAACGTGTGTAGATGGAGAGGCAGTACATACCTTGGCTGGATTGTCTCCAAAATTGGCAACTGCAAGAGGAACAGCCTCTCTGCTGAGACCAGCTGCAATGTATTTGCTCACTACAGGATCAGCCCTAGAGCCCTGCATTTGAGTAGTATAATGTCTTCTTATCAACCTCATCAATGACAAACTATTTTATAAAGAACCAATAAAAAGTAACAAAAACATGCATGAGACGACATCTCTGGTTTGTAATGGTGTGTGTACACCAAATATTCAGATCGAGTGAAGAATTTTTTTTATCAAGAGCAGTTCTGGACATTCAGCAACCTAAAAGGCTCCAATTGGTTACATTTGTCACCTAAAGGTACTCATCTATCATCAACTATGGGTTAGTGGGCTCTTATCACAATAGCTGATTATGTGTAAAATCATCAATCAAGGTATAAAAAATCTTGAGGTCAGGCCATCCTATTAAATGGGCATGGGGACAAGATTGGGTGAACTTTTTTTTCGTAATTTCTTATTATTTCTTTTGAAAAGTGGGAATGGTGAGACATTGCCCCATTCTGAACTATCATAAAGATGCTCCCTTCATAGTATAAGCCAACCACCCTGTAGCCCTCAACCCAGCCCCCCTCCCCCAAAAAAAAAAAAAAAAAAACCAAGGTCAGTGCTACTAAAAGTTTATGACTTCTACAGCTTCTCCTCTGAGTGTGAATCATAACACTCTTCTTGCCCTTAATTTTATTTTTCTAACATTAGCTCCTACACTTCAAGTATTTTACACATACTCTTTCCCCTAATAGTTGATAGACACTTTCCTTATTAACAATTGAAAAAGTAGAAACTTACATGGAAGACTAGCTCTCTATATTATCCCATAAAGTACATAGATGCAATGCAATCTAATAAAATACAAGACATTATAAATGAAAACAGATCATACCAAAGAAGATGTTGATTCTGCAGGTTTAGATGGAAGGTTTTCCAGTCCAAGCCTACCCCAATTTTGGGAGTCCTTCTGTGCCTCAGCTAGTATCTTCCTTTCCAGTTCAAAGTCAAACTGGAAGGTGCTCCTAGGAATATCTCCAATATCTGGGGACAATTGAGGCTACAAATTGGCAATTAGCAGGCCAATAACAGAATCAGACAAAACGTATATGGATATAAAGACATCGGATTATGCACGCCTTTGAAATCATTAAAACTAAAACACAATAACAGAATAATCAAATGGGACATATGCTTGGAGGAAAAAGTATGTTGTAAAGTAATTTTGAGATAAACTTTACACCTTTAGTAAATAGTGCAATAACATTGCAGCGAATGACATACAAACAAAGATAGTAATAACTCCATATTGATGCATCACAATTAAACAAAGATCACATGAAATACATTTTATAGCATATGTGGTCTGAAGAATAACTTACCTGTAGGGAAGTTTGCAGAATGATAACAACCTAGTTACTAAAAGAAGAAAAGAGAAATCCTAACCCTAAGAGCTCCAACACCACTTTTGTCAACCTAAGTATCGAATAGTTTATTTTTCAACCCCTTGGATATAACAATAGTGCTCCCCTAAATCATTCTTTAGAACTATCTGGGCATTTTGAACCAGCAAATTCCAGAGTGTCTCCTAAATAAAAAGCTCCAGCTTAGATGGTGCAGTGCCAAACAAACATGACATTAATAAATGTGCTTTAACACAGAAGGAAGGGGCATCACTTCCCAACATATTATGTTTCAAAACAATAGACCAGTCATTATTACTGTTAGAGCATCTGACCTACAATTAATCTACAATGGGTAGAGTGATCTCTCAATTATATAAACCAATCTTGGGTCCATTTAATTTTTTTAATTTGGAAAAACTCTCTTCACACTCTCCCTCAAGTAAAACCCAAACTCGCATGTGAGCTGACAAACTGAATTGAAAAGGACAAACAAACAAACTAGAGCTGAGCCAAAAGGCACAAAAATGACGAATAAATAGAACAAGAAATTTAGGCTTAACTCACCAACTACCCAAGACCTAATTCTGATACCACGTTAGAGCATCCAATTCAAAACTAATTGGCAATGGAAGGAATGACCTCTCAAGTTTATAAACCAACTTTGCATGTACTTGATTTTTCAATGTGGGATAGCTCTCTTCACAATTACCTTCCTCTGTTGTAAGATAGTTTGATTGGGTTGGAGATCAACATTACCGGGTACCTCAGATAGAAATACGATAATTATTGGCAAGTGCTTTGTGCATATTTAAGAAGGATTGCTATATAAGCTTCAATTTTGTACAGCAAAAAAAGGACCTCAGAAGAAAATATTGGGGGGATCATCACCTACAGAGCCTATGCTTGCTAAGTCCTCGAGTCAAGACCATATATGTCTTGGATCATTAGAGCTGACAAGCGACACAACTTCCTCTGCTATTCAATGAAGCTTCATTATCTGACTCGGACTTTTGATTTTTATGACTTGATGACTGAAGAAAATATTTTAGGGTAATTATGAGGGGTTTGGAATATTTTGGAAGAGATTATGAATATTTCTAAAATCTCGATGTTCTATATTTCCAACAATCCCAAAATTAAAAGTTCATATCCTTGCAGAATTGGGTGGATGCATTTATAAAAGGTTTCAAGGTTGACTAAGGTGATAGTTTCCTCCTCTGGAAAGATTTCTATATCTTCCTCCTCTTCTGCATTTTGATTAACAATTTCTTCACTAAATCAAACATTCCTCTACTAATTTATGATTGTTGCAAGTAAACAGACGCAGCTAGTTATACCTATAGTATTTAAATTCTTTGAAGCTTTTCCCATAATACTCATTAATATATAAGAAAAGAAATATATCATGATGAAAAAGATGCAATCTCTACTATATATATAAAACAATCAATTTTTTAGAGAGAGGGCTTGAGAAATCTTCCCTCCCACTTTTCTAATTTTTAAGAATTTTGAATTATTAAATTCTCTATTCTCCAATCACATTCTATCAAATACCTCCAATAACTATTCTAAATAACTAGTCATACACTCCTTCTAACCACCATTTATTTTAAAAAATTTGTAATCCAATAATTCCTACAATATTTTTGCTAACTTATAAAAGAACTAATTATTCTCCGTGCCTGAAGGCACAGAGTAATAAAAAAAAATTGTTAATATATTTGTATTCACACTCAAAATCAAATCATAAACATAGAGGAGAGATAAATAAATTTAAGCATCGATTGTAGTGGGGTGGAGCGGTGGTAGTTGTGATAGGTGACAGTGGTGATGGTGGGAGACGGTGATGGTTGTGGTGAGTATGGTGGCGATCGTGGTGGTGGTAGTAGCCGTGGGTGGCAATGGTGATGGTGGTGGTGGGTTTTGAGTGATGATAATGATAGTAACAGCCGTGGGTGGCAATGGTGGTGGTGGTGGACGACAATGGGTACTTCTAGGCGACAGTGTGATGGGTAGTGGCGAATGGTGGCGGTGGCAAGTGTGGTGGGGGTAGGTGACAGTGGGTGGCTGGAGTGATGGGCAATGACAGGTGGTGGTGGTTGGTGTGGTGGGGTAGGTGACAATGGCTAGTGGTGATGGTGGGCGACGATGGATGGTGGTGGGTGCTGACGGTGGTAGTAAGATGATGGTGGTAATAATAATAATTATAAGAATAAGATGACGATGGTGGTGGATGGTGGCCATAGACGACGATGGTAGCAATCAGTGGAGGTGGGGCAGTGAAGGTGGGGTGGGGTGGGGGTGGACGTGGGGCAGTGGCGATGGTGGGGGTGGGGGTGGCGGTGGGGGGTTGGCGATGGTGGTGGTAGTTGTGATCAGGGCCGGCCCTATAGTATTAAAAAAAAAGCATGGGCTTTAGGCCCCAAATTTTTAGAAGGCCTCATAATTGTAGATACATAAGTAGTCCACATAAAAAATTTAAATCCATGAAAATTTTAGGCCTTATAAAAAGGCCCCAAAAAATTTAAGCCCAATCAGAAAATTATAATTTCAATAATTTGAGCTTACAATTCAATCCATAATATTATAAACTCAAAAATCAAAAATTTAAAAAATAAATAAATAAAATATCTCACTCTCTTAAAAAACAAAAACAAAGTATCACATCCTCCTCTCTCACTTAAAAAAAATTAAAAATATTTTTTTTAAAAAATAATACTAAAAATAAAAGGCCTCATTTAGTATTACCGCTTTAGGCCTCAATTTACCTTGAGCAACCCCTGGTTGTGATGGTCATGGGGGTGGTGATAGTAAGGGTGATGGTGGGACAGTAGTGGTGGTGGTAAGGTGCAATAGCGATGGTGATGATGGTAGGGTGCGACAACGGTGGTAGTGGGGCGGTGGAAGTGGTGGTGGGACGGTAGTGGTAGTGATAGTGATGATGGTGGGGTGGTGGTGTTAGTGGTGGGAGGTGGTTGTAGTGGTTACGGTGGTGGTGGGGCAATGGAAGTAATGATGGTGGTGGTAAGGTGGTGGCAGCAGTGGTGGGCGGTTCCAAACACTATTTTTTTTTTAAAAGTACTTATGATAAATAATTTATAGAAGTATTTTTAAAAAGTCACTTCAAACAGATCCTTAGAGGCCTATTTTTCCAATTAAATTTTGGGTGTTAATATTAGTCGTTAGATTAACTTTAAAATAAAATTTAAAACAATCTCAACCGCGAATAGCAAAAGTCATTTTGTTTATCTTTTGAGATTTGAATTGTATTGTATTTTATCATATAGATTGGTGCGAAAGAGTAAAGGGTAAAGATGGGGATTGGAGGAGACGGGGATGGCCCTAGTATGATATGTAATTCAGCTCAAATCCTCATGCCATATTAGCTTCACCAGCAGCAATATGCATAAGATGTGCCGGCCATTGAAACCAATCCAATACCAAAAGAACCTTTAAATACGTCCACATACAAGCAAAATCAGATATTATGCGTAAAATTAGGAAGCAGAGCATTCATACCGGTGGTGTAATCCGATATTCGGGCTTTAAGGCGACCCTAATGCCTGTTCCAGCTGAAAATTTTGAAAAAAATACAACAGAAACAAGCAAAGCTATTGTAATTGAGCCATCATAAAAACAGACATAAATTGATCAATTTGTATATATATATATAAACACAGAAATACATGCACAGCGAGACAGGATTGAAATTACAGACTTACAAGAAGAGGAAGGAGAAGAAGTCGGATGAAAAGAAGGGGTCCGAGCGGCGAGAGGGTTGACGGAGTGACCACTGATCTTAGGGTAGAGAGAAGATGGTCCGTACATCGGATGGCTAGAGCTTGAGCTCGATGACGGAGTGGTCGTTGGTCTGTACGTGGGGACTTGAGGATCGTATGGTAGACCCGCTATGTTTCTGAAATCGTAGTCCATACTCGATCAATGAAAGAGGACTCCTACTCAAGGGAGAGAGGGATTCGATACAATTGCAGAGAACTGCATAAAGGAAGATGATGAGAGGGTAAATCCCATAAATGCCCCTGATTATGGCATTGTGGGCTTTTTGGAGATGATCTCGTGTACGGAAAGGAATGGATTTTGATTTATTATGGGTAGGCCCATTACTATTCGTTTAATTTGGGTTGGTCTTTGGGTTTTATGAACAGCCTCATTCGCCCCTTCATGTTAGCCATAGGCCCATAAGGCCCCGACAATTAAAAATCAGAGTCAGCAGTTTGTTTGTTGTGACATATCCAACGTTTGGCCTGTTATGGTTTTTTTTTGGGGAATTTAGAAGCCGGTACAATTTTTGGGACTTATTTAGGTAAAAATACAAAACAAAAACTTATTTAGTTAGAAGTGCACATTTTTAAAAAATACCGATATTGCCATTGGTAAAAAGAAAAAATATGGAAACTGTTTGACATTCCTTCCGTTTTTTTTGGCAAGTATCGTGTAATGGGAGGGAAAAGAGGACATTTAATTATCTTCATCCATCTTCTTCGGCAGACGGTTAGTATGTCTATTGGAATTCCAGAGCAGCCATCCCTGTGAGAGTTCTTCATCTCTGTGAAAATAGGTTTCAATTTACTGTTTATCGTCCATCATTCCGAATGCTACATACTGTTTATGGTCTTTAAACAAGAGCATTGCGAGGCGAGGTTTCTGAATCTTCTCCTCAAATCTCTGAATCTGCGCATACGGAAAATCAACTACATCGTCTCCGACAATAACTTCTCCGGAAATTTCTGGTGATATTAGTGTTTGGGTTTATTTTTCGTTCACTAATTTTCTAGATTCCACAATCTGTGTTGTTTGATTTTGGGGAAAAAAACCCTATTTTGGTGAATTGATATTAACAAATTGTAGGTTTATAATTTACGATTAAGTAACTTAATTTGTTAAAAAATTGGGTAACTGTTTTAGATAACTATTTTTACGGACAAATTACAACATGTTAATATTCAAAAATTAATGGTTGATGCTATTTTGACCTTACAATGCAGTTCCAAATTTTATTGCTGCTAATATTCAAATGTTTTTAAGTAACTTATTTGTGATTACAAATTACAAACAGTTAATATCCAAAGATGAATAATTGTAACTGTATTGAGTAACTATCTTGTATATGAAATCATTCAACCCTGATATATGTTATTGGTAACTGTATATATTATAAGTACATTATACTATTTTCCCGTTATATGGTTTATATTATATGGTTTAATGATCAATAACTGTATGATTGTAACTGTATTGAGAAACTAATCAATGTATGAAGTATTACATTCTTATATATGCTATTGGTAACTGTACTTAGTATCTATAATTGTGTTTCTGTTTATTGGTTTAATCTGTGTTGCTTTTACAATATTATGTGAATTTCATTCTAATGAATTAAGGGGTTACCAATTTGTGGAATAATTGTTAGTGAAAATATAGTTATACCATATATAACTATATGAAACCCGTAACACTGTTGATTCATTAAACAGGTGATGGCGAACAAAAAAACTGCAAAACACAAACCTGTTGTAAGGGGCAACAAAAAAAATCCACAGAAAGAGTTACAAGCAACAAATGCAAAAGTCACTGGTGCAAAATACACCCCTCAATACAGATCAAATATGCTTGCCATCATCAGGGCAATTGAAGAGCTTCATATAAATGATTATCACAAGACATCGTTGTAAAAGACCCCATTCTGGCTGCTTTTTGAATGTATAATTGACCAAACATTGGACAAGACATGGTGCCGTAAAAGTGATAGCTGCATTCTTGAAATTCTGTTATGTTTCAATTCAGATACATCAAGATTCAATATCGGGAGCAAAAAATTGAGACTGCGACCTAATGATGTCACCCTAATATTTGGGATACAAGATGGGTGTGAAAAAATTGATTGGACGATACATGGAAAATCAGTTACACCCTTTACAGAACGATGGTTCAAGAAAGATCGAAGGTTAACAGCTACGTTGATAAGAAGCAAGCTGCAACATGCGTCGAGATTGGACAGTGAGAATGGGTATGATGACTTGGCTAGATTATTATGTTTGTATGTGATGGCAACACTTTTTTTCCCAGTAACGGGAAACACAATGAGTTGGGGGTTGGTACCATATATTGAAAATTTGGATGCATGTACAAAATACAATTGGTCCGAAGCTATAACAGATACTCTAATTTCATCATTGAAGAAGAAGAAGGAAACGCCATCGTCTATAAATGGATGCGTCCTCCTAATACCAGTAAGTGTATTAATATATGAAATATATATATTTGAGTATTTAAATTAATTTGATATCAACAAATATGATATAATAATCATAATGCTGTATGTTGCAGTATTGGCTGTGTGAACACACCTGCATGTTAACCCCCAGCACAGAGCGGCCATTTCCTCGTTTCCTCAAATGGAACTTACCAAGTCTGAATAGGGCAATCAAGCAAAAAGGTTTGGCCAACATTATGGCAAGTGAGGTAAGTCTCAGTTCATAAATTATAATCCATATAAATTGTAACTGTTTTGAAAATGTAACTATGTTAATGTTTGTTAATTAAGTTTATTTTTATCCTCAGATCATGAAGCAGAGACTGAAGAGAACTAAGGAAGAGAAAATGTTTATATCATCGAAAAAAAAGGCAGTAAAGGAATTGAAAAAACCAATGGAGCAGCAGTTAGATGAAATTGACACACTTGAAACTGAAGAAAAAGCTGTTGGAAAGACATCAATTGGTGATGATGAATTTTCAAATGAAATGGGACAATTGGTTGACTTAGTTGAAGTTAATGTGACCCAACCAACAGATATACAGCCAAGAGAACAAGAGGTTTGGATTGACAGTGAAAAGGACAAGATTATGAGAGAGAGAGATGAATTTCAAAAGATTGTTGCTGAGTTGATTGTAAAGGACAAATTAAACCAACAAAAGATTGCCGAATTGGCCAATGAGAATGAAGAGTTGAAAATACACATGCAATACAGTGTTGACATGGGACATCACAAGGTATATATAAAATTAACTGTTATAATATATGTGGGAATTTATTCCATAGTTTTGTGAGCCATTTCCTGTGTGTATCCATATTATAACTGAATTGTGTAACTGTTTCAGTATAGTTTTTTACAAGTTCAGCCCTGTGTGGTATAACTGTATTTTGATTAACATGTTACATTTTACTAATTCATGAGGAAATATATCTAACAATGTGGTGCAATCATTCTTGAAAAAAAATGAGTAACTGTTTTGAATTCTTAACATTTTGTGTTTGTGTAACTATTGTAATATACAATACAGTGTAACTCTGTGGGTTAACTGTTTTGTCCAGATGCATTAGATAACAAAAGTTAGATCCAACACAGTTACACCATACATGAATCTCCATATTTGAGCTGCAGTTGATAGTTTTCGAGATGAACATACAATCGGTTGACTTAGTTGAAGTTAATGTCTGTATCTATACTATATCTGAATTTTGTAACTGTGGCTATATACTTTTGTTACATGTTAAAGTGCATCTATTTGGTGCTCATGTTTGAGTGACTGTTTCAACCCTGTGTAACTTATATGGTGTAACTGTTTTTTTTGTGATTGTTATGTAACTGTTTTTCGTTAATTGTGTAATGAATTGGTTAACTGGTATTTTCATAATGAGTTCATGCAGCAAACTGAAGTGCAAGGGGAGATTCCATCAGATAATCAAGTTCAATCATCACAGATTACAGTTTCAATGTTGCAAATAGTTGATCGAGATGCAAAAATCGTCCAACTTGAGACATTGGTGCATACAGTGCATAATGAAAAAGTGTCAATTGAGGCTGAAAATGTGACATTAAAAGAGAATGTCATAGTATTGGAAGCTGAAAATGCAGAATTTTAGATCAAATAAATGAGTTGACAGTGCACAGCATCACTCAGAATCTGAATACCATCAATCCTAATGACAGTGCAAAAATTGGTCAAACTTCAATGGTCCGAAAGCTGAAGACCAAAGAGAGAAAGAGAAAAATACTTGAGGATTACGAGTACAACAAAAAGAAAAAGGGAAAGGGACACATTGAGGGGTCACAGTCAATTATCACCGTACAAGATGAAGCAGACAAGATCAGTGCAGCGAAAGAACAAGCGAAAATCGATAAGGAAATTGCAAGGTTGTGGACCATTTGTCAGAAAACGAATCGGCCTATCTATAATCAATTACAACAAATCAATAATACAGAAGGACTAGCGTAAGTATATTATATATTCTTACATTTATGTATTATATGCTACTGGTTTTTCATTGAAATACATGATTTTACTCACTATACTTTTATTCAAAAAAATGAATTTACCTTATATGACTATGCTCTGACCATATAGGACACCAATTTGGTCCGGGGTTTCAATTGGAAACTACATAAATGTTGTAGACGCATTGAAACTGGTTGGAGGATGTGAACTGTACAACAGTGTACGTATTAAACTTAGTCATTTTTTTGTCCACATCACAATATTGTCCACTTAAAAGGTTTTTCATGTAATCTATTTGCATGCACCAAGTACTGTTTAGAACATTGTTTTATACATTGTAACAGATTATAGATTGCTGGGGAGATATGCTGCTTGAACTTGATGCTTACAACGAGCAGTTAACGTATAAAAAACGTTGTTTCTTCTTCAACAGTCTATGTTGGGTACATTAAAGTTCATTGACATTTTTTTTTAAATTTCAATATTGTTATATTTCAATTTAATTGTCCATAAATTGGGTTATTTGTAGACATTCGTTGCAAAAAACATGAATATATGCAAAGACCAAATTGACAAAAACCTCATTTTGGGAAGAGATCGTCGATTCCTTGTATTTCCCATGAATTCCAATGGTCAAAACAACCTTGTGGAACCTTGGCATTGGACATTGTTAGTGTTGGATACTGACGCAGGATCTTGGACACACTACAATTCTAAGAAACCACGAACAGTGAGGAGGGACGTGTGGCTGGATGATGCAAGATTATTGGTAAAAAACAATTGAATCCCATAGTTTTTGTTTGAGTATTGCAGTATCATAGCCAGCACTAATATATATCATTGATTTACATGCAGAAAGATTATGTTGAAAAGAAAATTAGTGAAATGCAGGCAGCCGATGGAATTGACATTGACCCCTCAGACAATGTTCTTCCACTGACAGAGTATGAGCAAATGCCACAACAAAGAGCAGATTCGTACGTATTATTTTTTAAAGTTACTTCATTCAAAATCAAAGAAATGTTAGTAACAAATCCTATAATGCAGGGTCGATTGTGGACTGTTCGTTTGCTACATTATGAGACAGCTTGCAAAGGACGAAGACATACCAGAAAAGTTGACAACTGCACAAGTGAAAAAATTCCGGACGGAAATGATGGAAATGTTCTTAAACCATTCCAATTCTTGGACACTAAATGATTTCCATGAAAGGATGAAATTGAAGGAAATGTATGAATAGTCCTATATAACAATGTAGTTGGATGTTTTGTGAATGAGATTAGACAATTGGTTGACTTAGTTGTATTTAATGTGTGTGTATATAATATTCCTGTTCTGAGTAACTGTTTCATTACTACTTTACATGTTAAAGTGCATCTATTTGGGGAAGCTGCTTGGAGAAACTGTTTCAGCTCTGTGTGTGATATATTCTGTAACTGTTTTGACCAACTGCAGTATATAACACAGGTACCTACAAAACAGTTACACCATATATACATAGTCCTATTTGAGATGTTTTGGGATTGAAATGAGACAATTGATTGACTTAGTTGTATTTAATGTGTGTGTATATAATATACCTTTTCTGAGTAACTGTTTCAGTACTACTTTACATGTTAAAGTGCATCTATTTGGGGTAGTTGCTTGGAGTAACTGTTTCAGCTCTGTGTGTGATATATTGTGTAACTGTTTTGACCAACTGCAGTATATAACACAGTTACCTACAAAACAGTTACACCATATATCCATAGTCCTATTTGAGATGTTTTGGGATTGAAATGAGACAAATGGTTGACTTAGTTGTATTTAATGTGTGTGTATATTATATACCTGTATGGAGTAACTATTTCAGTACTACTTTACATGTTAAAGTGCATCTATTTGGGGTAGATGCTTGGAGTAACTGTTTCAGCTCTGTGTGTGATATATTGTGTAACTGTTTTGACCAACTGCAGTATATAACATAGTTACCTACTAAACAGTTACACCGTATATCCATAGTCCTATTTGAGATGTTTTGGGATTGAAATGAGACAAATGGTTGACTTAGTTGTATTTAATGTGTGTGTGTATTATATACCTGTATGGAGTAACTATTTCAGTACTACTTTACATGTTAAAGTGCATCTATTTGGGGTAGCTGCTTGGAGAAACTGTTTCAGCTCTGTGTGTGATATATTGTGTAACTGTTTTGACCAACTGCAGTATATAACACAGTTACCTACAAAAACAGTTACACCATATATCCATAGTCCTATTTGAGATGTTTTGGGATTGAAATGAGACAATTGGTTGACTTAGTTGTATTTAATGTGTGTGTATATAATATACCTTTTCTGAGTAACTGTTTCAGTACTACTTTACATATTAAAGTGCATCTATTTGGGATAGCTGCTTGGAGTAACTGTTTCAGCTCTGTGTGTGATATATTGTGTAACTGTTTTGACCAACTGCAGTATATAACACAGTTACCTACAAAACAGCTACACCATATATCCATAGTCCTATTTGAGATGTTTTGGGATTGAAATGATACAATTGGGATTGATTTTCCATTTTTGATTTTTCATTCATCCACCAGAAATTTACTCAACATACATAAATTTGCACCCATACTATAACATCCAGATTAACATATCCATAAAAAAACTATTACTAAATAAAACAGCAATTGAAAAAAAATAAATATTCAAATAAATGCATTATTAGTTTAAAATAATAATGCCAATCACAAAGGTTCTTTACAAGATTTCTTGTTGTGACTACCTAACCGTCCACACCGACCACATCGAATTTGTCTAATAAGTTCCCCCCTTGACCTAATTCTACATTTTTTGGGTCGGCCCGGCTGCTTCTTAGTTGATGGTGGCAAAATATCAGCTTCTTCAACATTGAAGTCCGAACGACCAAGAGTAGGGATTGGGAGTATAGGTTGAGCGTATGATTTCTTATATGTACTAACATGATAATAATAATCAACAAACTCATTCATATTTCTCCCACTTTTACGTATTGCCGCTACTGCATGAGAACAAGGAAACCCATTAATCTGCCATTGAAAGCATGAACACGTACCATTCTGAATGTCGACTGAAACAGAAGGATTTGAATTAACTTCATACACATCATGGTTCGAAACACTAACAGCCCAAGACCTGCTTTTCGCAAATGCAACCTGTAATCTTGAATCCATCTCAGGACATAAATTTTCATTCCATGTACATGCAGTGATCATCCTAGCACCAATTTGATTCATAATTTGACACCGAATAGTGTCAACCATGCTCGTAATGGGTAGATGTCGTGCTTTCATAATCCACGAATTGAAAGACTCCACTGCATTAGAGTTCATCTCGCCATAACGTCTACCTTTAAAGTATGCATTTGCCCAATGCTCATATGGAAGATTATCCAAAAAACGTTTGACAATGTAACCACCCTCACTTCGAAAAGCTTCAATTTTTTGGGTAAACAGTGAAATGGTGGGGGCATAAGCACACTCACACAACAGCACCACCATATGCTCCCGAAATCCATTCGAATAACGGCTACCACTGAACTTGTCCCGCAAGTTCGCCTTCAAGTGCTGCAAACAAAAAGCGTGGTGACACCTTGGAAAAATCTTTGGCATTGCTTCCAACAAACCAACATTACAATCAGAGACAAATGTAATGTCCCTATTCGGATCCAAAATCTCTAACAGTTGTTGTAAGAACCATAACCAATTTGCCTCATTTTCCGAGTCAACAATCGCAAACGCTAGTGGGTATAATCCTGAAATACAAAGGTAAATGTATATAGTTAAGTGAAATAATAAAACGATTGCCTACAGATTCACATCAGTGCAAACAAAATACACCAACATGTTATATTAAAATAGTTACAATAAACACATGAATTTATAATATTTAAATACCGAAAAAATATATAAATAATACAGTTACATTATATAGTTAACAACAAAATATTCATACACACCATCTGTATGCATTAGAGTACCTATGACAAACCACACACTTAGAAAAATACAAAAGCAACATTTAAATAAAAGCAAATACAACAAAGAAAATACAAAAGCAACATTTAAATAAAAAAGGTTATCAGAATTATACCCTGATTACCATCCTTGCCAATTGCCGAAAGAATGCATCCTTTGTACTTTCCTTTAATGAATGTCCCATCAATGAATAAAATTGGGCGACAATAATTGAAACCATCAATACAAGCCTTGAAGGACACAAACAATCTATGGAAACGGTTAGATTCATTATCACAATGCAAAACTATATGGCTCCCAGGGTTTGTATTACTCGCAGCATCCACATACCATCGTAACTGTTTGTACGACAACGTATGATCCCCAAAAAGCATACCCTTTGCTTTTTCCACCCCCATCCAAGCTTGGTGATAAGATACGTCAAGACCATAAGATGTAAGGAAATCACTAACCACGTCGACTGGACGAGTGGACGTCTGATCACGAACATTATCAACAATCAAATCTCCAATCAAATTACAAGATAATCTCTTGTTCTTTGTGGTACGCAGCGCTACTCCACATGTGTGTTCATTATTCATTTTCCGTATGTAAAAGAAACCATTAAGTTTTTGAATCGTAGCATTTACATGCCATCCACACCCTTTATCATACTTCGCAGCGCACTCAGCAATAACCCTATCCCTACAATTCCTCACATAATTAAACTTGAACCCAATCTCTATTGAGTATTTGCACAGAGCTTTCCTGAAATGTGTGACACCACCTTCAAACCTTTGTCCTACACGGCTTATTTCATTTGACCACCCAGTTGTTAACAATACTTTTTCTGTATGTGAGCAAAAGCTAGGGAGCAAATCATCATCTCACTCAACCCCATCGCCGCAAATAAAAACATCTTCAAGCAAATTATCATCAACCACCACACGTGACTCTTTATCTTGCCTAGTTACCATGACCTCAACATGATTAACATTTGTCATGCGCATTATATCAAACATATTACGCAAGTCCTCATCATTTTGCAAACAACATTTTGAGTGCCCTGGAATAGAATATGACATGACAACAGACAAATTACCCAATTCCTCCCATTTGCCGCAAAGCCTACCATAAATGAAATCAAATGTTGCACGAGCAGAACATCTGATAATATATGTGTCAACATCATATTTGCATACAAGCAGCACTATTCCCTCCATTTCCTGATTACAACAGGGAAAAATGAATGACAATGTATCAATACACAAAAAATGAAACAGTCATACTAAACAGTTACATTAAAAATTTACAAATGCCTGAATTAATTAGTGCCATACTGGAAGAAAAACATAAAACCAAAAATAGTTACAATATACAGGCTCTACCAAATATGAGACATTGGCTGAAGGGGAATGACAATGTATCAATACAAAAAAAAAACGAAAACAAAAAAAACAGTTACATTAAACAAAAAAACAAATGCCTGAATTAATTAGTGTCATACTGGAAGAAAAACATAAAACAAAAAACAGTTACAATATACAGTCTCTACCAAAATTGAGACATTGGCTGAAAACATTGCATAAATTATCATTTACACACATTAACACACATAATTCTGATAAAAAACATTTACACACATTAACACAAAAATAATTTTTATTTTCTTCATTCCAACAACGAAAAAAAAAAATCTGAAACGAAACAGTTACACTACTTATAATGAAGGCATAATTTTTCTCCAATTCAATTCATCAGGGAACATACATAAAACAAAAACAAACATAGGAATTACCCAAAAAAAATGACCGAATCCATAAACGAATACATAACATTCAAGACAATGAACGTAGGAATTTCCAAGCAAAAAAAACGAGTAAAAACAGAATTATCAACGAAGAAAAAAAAAAATATCAAACAAAGTTGATGTCTGATCAAAGAAAACCGAATTTTTTCAATCGTTTTTACGAACAAACCTTCCAACGAAACCGATGATTGATGATTGCAACTGTTTTCACGAACAAATCCACCACAGAGAAGTTTTGCAAACCTGCTGTTGTACCCACAATCTTACAGCCGTATATTGCCCAACCGTTTATTCCATAAAAACTGCACATTCAAAATTTGAAAATTAAAGATAACAATTATGGAATTTTTAGATATTTGATTCCTCAAATAACTGTCAAATATTGCTGCATAAATTAAGGAAGGGTGTTTAGGTAAAAATGATTTTAATTCATTTGAATTTTGTACCTAAACCAAACAAGTTTTATAAAAATTGTACTTAAATGAATAAACAACTTATCCATACACTTTTGCCTAAATAAGTCTTAAAAATTGTACCCACACCTAAAAAACCCTTTTTTTTTTAGGGAAATTTGGAGGCCGATCTCCTTATATGGACTTGTTTGGATTTAAGTCCGTCAAGAAAACTTATTTGTTATGAAATCAGTTTTTTGTCAATTTTACCATACTGTCCCTTCCCTTTAGAAGTGAAATAAAATTAAAAACTCCTAAATCTTAGAAGTTTGACTAACATTAAAATCTTTTCTCTCTCATATCTATCTATATCCATATATAGGTTAGGTGTATATATCTATATAATAAAGTAGCTTACAATTCAAATTTCAAAAGATAAACAAAATGACTTTTGTTTTTAGCGGTTCAGATCGCTTTAAATTTTACTTTAAAGTTAATCTAACGGCTAATATTAACACCCTAAATTTAATAGGAAAAATAGGGGTTTAAGGGTGTGTTTTGAGTGACTTTTTAAAAGTATTTCTAAAATTATTTCTCATAAGTACTTTAAAAAAAAAAAAAATAGTGTTTGAAACTGCTCCACCACTACCACCCCACCACCACTACCTATACCACTGTCACCGCCACCACCGTCACCGCCGCCGCCGCCACCTCCACCATCACCACCACCGTCGTCGTCGCCGCCACCGCAGCCATTGCCACCACCACCACCATAACCACCGCCATCGTCATTGCCATCACCGCCACCATCACCACCACTATTGTCGCTGCTATCGCCGTCGCCACCACCACCACCATTGCTGCCACCGCCACCACCACCGCCATCACCACTACCACCACCACAACCACCACCATCGCCGCCGCAGCCATCGTCTCCTACCACCACCACTTCTCACCCCCACTACAACCGATGTTTAAATTCATTTATCTCTCCTCTATATTTGTGATTTGATACATACAAATATGTTTATTGTTTATCATTTTTTATTATTTTGTGCCTTCATGCATAGACAATAACTAGTATATATATATATAGTAACATTCAAATACAAAAAAAAATTATCATTTGGACACAAAAAATAATACATTTAAACACAAAAAAATAGTAACATTTAAACATAAAAAAAATTGAAACATTCAATATTAATATTTTTTAAAAATAACAATAGTAACATGTTCAACAAAATATCAATATGTTCAACAAAAATAGTAACATGCTTAACAAAAACTGTAACATACTTAACAATAATTATTTCTCTCAAACTTAAACGCAAAAAATAGTACCATTCAAACACAAAAAATAGTAATATTCAAAAACAAAACAAATAGTAACATTGAATATTAATATTTAGTAAAATAATAGTAGTAACATGCTCAACAAAAACAGTAACATGTTCAAATAATAGTAACATGAACAGTAATATACTCAATAAAAGCAGTAACATAATAAAAAAAAATAGTAACATGAATTTAAATATATATATATATTCGGCTACGACTTTCCTCACCATAACACTGCCATTATCGCACAATCGTCACCTCCCGAGCAACGCCAACCATCACGTTGTCATCACCTCCACAACAACGCTCACCACCACACAAAAGTCCATTCAAATTTCACTTCGATAGCTCATTTTTATTCCATAGAGAGAGAGAGAGAAAGCTAGCTTTGAATTTGAATTTTAAATTTATGATGGAGATTTTATTGACATATTTTAATTGACCTTGAATTAAGGGATAACAATTTTCAAAATAGAAAATTAGTTTAACTTCCTTTCAATGAAGAATATTTTTGAGATAAAAAAAAAAAAAAGTGGACTTAAGTCATTACATATAATTTTAAACATGGACTTAGCCCCTTATAAGTTTCCTTGCAAGACTTATGTCCAAACAAGTACATCTAGGAAGACTCACTTCCAATTTTCACTTTTTTTTAATCAGTCAGTGTGTTTAGGTCAATTTATGTATATCTCGATTAATTTTTTTCTTATTTTAGTTAAAGGCAGACCATTCACGTCGAAATAAATCTTTTATAACCTAACTCTAATAAATTATCAACACTCAAATTTAAAAAATGATCTTTCAAATTGGCTTGTTACGGTGTTTTGTGGGTGAGTGTTGGACGCTTCAAACTACGCCCGAGTCCCTAGACAACACAAAAGACAGATATCCTATGTCTGCTTTGACCAAATATTACAAATGTATTATGTATATCATTTTTTTTTATTTTTTTAACTCAATGATTGCTTGAGATTGACGAAGGTAACATACATTTGTCTCTTTCTTAAATAATGTAATATCAGATATTATTTTATTTAGGGAGAATTACATCCAGACATTTGAGATTTGTCATTTTATCACTTAGATCCCCTAATATTTAAAATATTACACACAGGCCCCTTGAGATTTGTACGTGCATAACACTTAGACCCGTGCTGTAAATATATCTGTTAATAAATTATAATTAGACCCCTTGAAGTTTGTAAGTATATAATACTTACACCCATTAAGTTTAAATATTAAAAAAATACTCCAATCAAATATAGAATATCAAATATTTTAAATTTTACAATTAAAATTCAAGTTCTATTGTATCATTTATTCAAATAAAATTAAAATTAAAATTTTAATTTTTTAAAAAAAAATCGTAATTAGTATACAATTATACTATCTATTAGAATAAAACTAGTAAAAATCAAATAAGGGGTCTAAGTCATTTATAATAGAACATTAATTTTACATCCAAAATTCATGTTCTATTATGTCATTTATTGAAATAAAATCAAAAATAAAAGTCTAATTTAAAAAAAAATCATAATTAGTATATAGTTATACTATCTATTAGAATAAAACTAAAAAAATAAACAATGAGTCAAACTGTAATGAACACAATATCTTTTAATTTTAATTGAGATAGTTTGGTATTTTAATTTGATCATTTATAAGATCAAATTAAATTCCAATAGACAATATAATTGTAAAATATATATATATAATTGTATACTAATTACGATTTTTTAAGAAAAATATTGAATTTTTATTTTTGATTTTATTTCAATAAATGATACAATAGAACATGAATTTTGGTTGTAAAATTTAAAATATTTGATATTTTATTTTTAATTGGAGTATTTTTAGTCTAAGTATAATATTTTAAACTTAAGGGGTCTAAATATTATATACCTACAAACTTCAGGGGGATTTAAGTGTAATTTATTAACGGATATATTTACAGCAGGAGTCTAAGTGTTACGCGCGCACAAACTTCAAGGGGTCTGTATGTAATATTTCAAATGTTAAGGGATCTGAGTGATTAAGTGACAAACTTCAAGGGGTCTAGGTGTAATTCTCCCTTTTATTTATTTTCAAACCTGTTTATAATTATATATAATTAAATTTATGTCGTTTAGCTTGTTATATATTTAATGGGTTTATATTATTTTTAATTCACTATATCTATCTTTTGATTAAAAAGTTTAACTAGTTTATTTATTTATTATTCTCCTAACTCGTTAAAATAAAATTTAAATTCGTTAATTTTGTATCAAAATTATTAACTGTATCTATAATTGTCCTGTCTAACCATGCACATCACATCATACGCCTAACTTGGTGGCTATTCAAGGATGTTTTATAGAACAAAAGACATTATAAAATTTGATCCAATCACATACAAAGGATGTTTTATAGAACAAAAGACATTATAAAATTTGATCCAATCACATATAAAGGATGTTTTATAGAACAAAAGACATTATCAAATTTGATCCAATCACATATAAAGTCTTTCACATTCTTCTACCTCCTTGACAAATCACACTTACCAACCCCACATTCACAAAACCATCTTTCCACTTAGGCCTGATAATTGAGTTGAATTTTGTGAGCTTAAATCGAGTTTGTCAAACGTCTTTTTGTAAATAAGCTTAAAAAAGTATTCAAACTCAGTTCATTTAAAAAATGGGCCGAGTTCAAAACGAGTCAAACCCGAACTTGAGTAACTCAACTATCTTACATATAAACAAGCTGAGCCTTTTAAGAACGAGCCTAAAAAATTGTTTAAATTCGACTTGTTTAAATCTATACGAGTCGAATCTGAACCAAACTCAAATAATTCGGCTCGATTTATGAGCCCTACTTCCACCCACCCAACCACCTACTAAGCCACCAAAACCACAAAACCCTGCTGCCTTCCCACCCAGCACCATCTCATTGCAAATACACCTCCAGGTGAAAAATAGATTTATGTATTTTAAATTCTATGAATTCATGTTATTTGATTGTGTATATCTCGAAGTCATTGACGGGGTAAGGTTGGTGGCAACGAGTAGGCCTGCCAACAAATCGGGATTAGACTAAACTACAGTCGATCTAAATTTGATTAAAAAAATTTGTTTCTTATTTAATTTCATTATTCAACAAATTTTATTTTCGTAACTAATATCCAAATTCGTTATGATTCAAAAATTCGACCTGTAGCAAATTACATCTAAATCTCAATACAACTTTATCAAATAATTTCTTTATTTTTTTCATAAATTTATACAAATATAAATTTATAATTTAGACTAAATTATAATTGGATCCAATATTAATTTAAGGAATCCAAGTCCAAATCTGAATTATAGGTATTTATTGCACCAGCAGAAAGGTGTACCGGAAAGTGATAGCACAAGTAGAAAGGTGTACCGGAAAGTGAAAGTAAACAGCTCACATTGTAAATTTCACGTGGCGATTACTTTCACAGGAAAACATAACAGTTCATATGACGTAAGAGGTGATGATAATCTATTTGGTAGTAGGAGCGCAATCATATATTTTGCTCAATACCCATAATACCCCTGATATACTAAAATTTTATTTGTTCTTTTAAAAATGAGTAATGTTACACAGACTTAAAAACTAAATTTAAAAATTAGATTTGATAATTACAACCATTGATTTCACTGCGAGTCTCAACATTTATTGGGATCCACTACCGATTCAATAATTGTGATTATCAAGTCTAATTTTTAAATCTAATTTTTAAGTCTATATAGTATTATTCTTTAAAAATCTAAAATTATTTCAAATATTTCACTTGTAATTGAAATTTAAGAATAGACTGAAATTTGAAAAATATTAATTTTTTTATTTGAATAATGTACAATTATTAATTGAACAAATGATGAAGTAATAAATTATTAGGAAAGGTTCAGAGACTGTGATTAGTCTCTGATAATCTAGATATTTCAAATTCAACACTTCTCATACCACCTAAAGATCAGTCACCATTGTTTTCCATGGCACATGTTCTAAACTCATTCAGATTACGATGACCAATATCAGAGTTTAAGGGAGTAGTCGACGAAAACTTAAACATATTATAATAAAAAAAATGATGAAGTAATAAAGAATAATAGAATAAATAATTTTATACATGAGACATTTTTATTTGAGGGAAAATAAAAGTACAGCATTAAAAAATGAGTGGGGTCCCACGTTAAAACTACAAAACTTTCTTACTAAAGACAAAATGCTCTAATAATAGCGTTGATTAGGATCATGATCCGTAATTACCCTTTTGACGGAGTCGATGCCCAATCAGATGGATGGTGCAGTCGGTATAATTGGCCATAGCAAGTTAGCAACCACCTGTTTTCGTACTTGTGGACCCACTTCCTTTTTCTTTTTGTTTTTGTTTTTTTCAGATCAGGACCCACCTTCTTTCGGCGTCATGCACCGGACAATCCTTATTCAATGATGCACAAAATCTATTTGGAAAAGGCGTAACGTCGTTTTCAAAGTACACCCAAGTGCATAGTATAGTAATCTGTAATTTAAAAAACAATAGACATACAAGGTGGACAAAATATGAATTCTTCTGTCTGAGTATGCAAATAGGTGATGACGTGAAATCTTTTTCTAATTAGTATTCTGAAGTGTTATACACGAGGTATGAAATGAATAATTTTATGAAATAAAAGATATTAGTAAAATATTTTAAGGGATAAATCAATAATTTTTATTTTTTGAGAAATTTAGGATAAAATATGAAAAATATTAATTTTTGGAAGGACAAAAATAAATTTTATAAATCATTGGGAGAATAATCCTGTGTTTGGTTGGAGGAAAAATGGAGAGGATGAAAAATATAAAGTGAAAAATAGGAGGGAGAGATTGAAGGTATGCTTGGTTTGATTTTGAAAAACTGTTTTTTGTTCTCAAAACATTAAAAACAGTCAAAAACTTGTTTGGTCAGCTTTTTTATTCTTTAATTTTTTGAAAATTCTGAGAACAAAGACTTGATTTTAGAGAACACCCAAAAGTTGTTTCCTTCCATTTTGAAGAACAGTTTTTCGGATTTATGGAAAACACAGGAAACAACCAAGCATTTTTTACTATGTACTTATTGCACCATATAAAAGGGTTCTTTTTTTTTTCTCTTTCTCTTTCTCTCTCTCTCTGTTGCGAAGATCTTGGACGAGTCAAACCTAGATCGAGCGATGTGAAGGCACAGCTCCGACTAATCACAGGCGTAGCTCCAGCGACTCAAGTAAGCCATAGATCTGGATTTTTTTTTTCGTTTTTGGCACGATTTTTTTTGGGTTTATTTTTGTTTTGATTTTTCCATTATCCCTTCAATGCTATAACAGATCTGCTGCAACACAACTCCGGCGAAACGAAGGTGGAGCTCCAAAGATGCAGGTAATAGATCTGAGTTTTTTATAACATATATGGGTTTATTTATTTATTTTTTCCTTGATTTTTTTGGGAGTATGTATGAGGCTTACCTGATCTAGGAATTTTTTTTTTCTTTTTCCCTAGATTTGGCTTCTCATAGTTTGACGAAAGCTTGTGGAGAAACTCTAGCCGGTGAAATAGGAGCTACATGAAGTTGAGCAGTCAACAACCCTTAATCAATCATCTGTCATTGTTCTCTATTATTGGGTTTACTGGGTGGTTGCTGATTCACTGGGATGTATTGATCCCATTCAAACTTTTGTGTTGTATTGGATTTTGCTTATATGAATGTTGTACAAGTAACAATAGGCTTAACGATAGGTCTTTTTCATTTTATTTGTTTATATCAATGTTGGATTTTGCCAAACAAAGACATGGAAAAAATTTGAGGCTATCTCGTCAACCAGTGACACTTTGGGTTATCAAAGGGTGGTAATATGTGATGTATATCAAAGGAAAGACATGGAGATAATGTGGAACTTCTCTTTTGTATGGGTACAAATGAATTTTTTTTAACTAATAAATTTATGTTAGTTTTTATCAAGTCAATCTAAACAATATTTCTATTTTCATTATTTTCTGCGTTACCGTCCAAACATGTTTTACTTTTTTCTGTTCTATAAAACTGTTTTTGGAATCATATAACCAAACAAGTTTTTCGTCTCAGAAAACACCAAAACACACTTCTCTAAAACTCTTCTCAAAAACTATTTTCGAATACTGTTTTCTGATATACAAATCAAAGAGGCCTTGATTTTCTACTGTTTGGTTTCGAAAGAAAAATGGGTGGAAAAAAAATTTGGATGGAAAGACCATCCATCCCGCCCACAAAAAATAGTCCATCCGATTGTGGGCAAAAAATTGAAGAAAGAATGGGCCATTTTAAATTATTGTGCTCTAGTTACTTATTTGCCTATGTCAAAATTCTTCATTCTTCAACTCTTCCACGTGTTCAATTTTATACCATATTCCATTTGGTGAGGCATTTGACTTGTCACATGTGAGCTGTTAAACAACAACATACTTTTTTTTTTTTTTTAACATCTCCAAAAAAAAAAAGTTGTAGGAGAAAAATGTATCTAGGTGAAATATATAAAAGCAACGGACTCCATCAAACACCTTTTTTAGCTATTTTACATAGTCAATAGTTAAATATTGTCTTCAAGGGACTAGCTATCACATTAGCTATTTCCCATTACCACCATTTGACTAGCTACTCCTAGCTAGGGCAAAGAAACTAGCTAGTCTTTTTTTTTTTGCGCCAACAACATCCCAGAGGCTTCATCGCTGAAGATCGTCTTCTGCTTCAGGTAATATTGCTAATTAGTAGAGTTATGCTTGTGTTCAATTTTCGATTTCAAACTTCAATTGGTTTCCGTTGTAATATGACCGTTGAGAAATTCAAATTTTAAAATTTTGAATTTCGTGACTATTATAAATATGACCGTTATTAAAAAATTTTAAAATTTTGATGACGTGGCGTAACACGTCAGCATGTGTTGTTATCAATATGGTGATGACATGATATACTACATAGTATTTTAGATTTTAATAATTAAGAGTTAGTTAAAGTGGTTAGCTAAAATAGATATCGTTGTTGGAGTGAATTTGAAAAAGTGGTTAACTAAAGTAGATAATATAATAAAAAAATATATTTTTACTAGCTAGTTTACATAGCCTCCTTGAAGTTGCTCTAAGGGCATTACAACAATTTTGTGAGGGTAAATGGTAAATTGAAGTTTATGTGCTTTTTTTCTTTTCATTTTTTCTTCAATACCAAATAATAAAAAAATAATTCTTATAACTTTTCATCCATCATACTATAAACCAAAAAAAAAAATATTTTTTCTTCCTCAAAAGATAGAAAATCTATCCTCTTATTTTGTTCATCTCTCCAACCTTTTCTCCCTTCTACTATAATAGGAACATAAAGTACCACAAACTCTATTTCATATGTTATTAATCAGTCAGTAAAACAAAAGGGAAGTATGGTCGAACCCAACACAAAGCATAGCATGAAGTCACGAAAAAGCAGCTTTTACTTTTTTTTTTGGTCCAGCCTACCGGTATCCGAACCCAACTGGGCCGACTAATCCGGTATCGGAGCGGGTCCTGGGGTTAAGGTTTTAAACTCCTCCCAACGGGCTTGCGGGGGATCGAACCGTAGTCCTCCCTACCAAAGTCTAGCCCCTGGCACCACTAGACCAAGTAAAGCAGCTTTTACTTGAGACTGCAACACAACACCTATAGTGATAACTGATAAGGCCTTGGCTGCTAAAAGACAATAACTTTTTCAGAAGACAATATTACCCTTGGCTGAAACAAAACAAAAGTTCACCCATGGCTAAAAGACCATGTTTTATTAGTAAAATATTTATTCGAGGTAAGGAAGGGACTCAGCTATAAAAATTCACTCCCCACACATAAGTGGTTGTGGGTTTTACCCCAGTAAGTAGTTGCGTGTTTAAACTTCATTCCTTTGCCTTCCTTCTAATTTTTTTTTTTAAATAATCAAATGTTTTAAGGTGAAATCAAACGTGGTTTATTGTATATAAACAAACTCTATAAAAAATATTAAAGAAGATTTAAATCCGTCTTTTTATGTTAGTGACATAATTAAAATGATAAATAAGACGGGGTGGCAAATTAATTGAGAAATTAAATACTAGTCAAAAATAGAATAATATTATGTTGACCAAATTTTTTTATCAAGTTTTTTATTTTAAGTGATGAAACACCATTATTATGAAAAATTTGATAAGAAATCTTACACATGATTGTGGCAGGACCCATTTTTAGTCTGGCTTGGTTATCTTTTTGTGGCAAATGGAACTAAAACTCATCTGTAACTTCCAGTTTTCTAATGCAGTGGTATTTAATGATACGTCTCTGTTAGAGAAAGACGGTGGAAAACAGAACAGAAGAGGCCAAGGAAGATGGGCAAAAACCCAGAAGACGACAACACCTGTCCCTCGCGGAGGTACGTGAGCCATGACGATTACTCTGATTCGCCATAGCTTTTGAAGCTCACCCATACGGGCCTACCTACACTACTTATACCTCTCTCTCAGAGTCTGCACTACATATACCTCTCTCTCAGATGCACACAAGACAACTGCGAAATCAGTTTCGTTTTGTTTTCTGAATACCAATCTTTTAGCGGAGTAATAGAATCTTGTTGGGCGAAGTTCCGTGTTTCATGCTGCTTTCTATGGGCATAATAGCATACAAGACGTAGTTATACCCAGTTTTCTGTCAACCCTTTTTGGATCTCGGTCTTGTAAGATTTTTTAAACCCGAAATTGTTTTTCTGCCTTCAATCGTGCATCTCTCTCTCTCTCTCCCTCTCCCTCTCTCTCTCTGTCTATATATATATATATATATGTATGTATGTATGTAACATTGGGTATACACTCAAACAGTTCATGCGTATCTGATCTTGTTTTGATGGTCAAATGGGCTCTTCTGTAGGACCAATGTTTGCGCAAAAGGCTATGTGAAAACGACTAGGTGAAGAAGCTAAAAACGTGCTGCTGCCTCTTCGCCGACTAAGGTATGTTGTCGTTTTATTATGATGATTCTCGAACGACTTCTTGTAGGTTTGTAATTGTCTGTGTGTGTGTGCGTGTGTGTGTGCGTGTGTTATGGAGAGTGTGGCAATTTACAAGCAGGCTTTGTGCCATTGTTGAAATTACTTTTAAGCTTTCAGAGGAGAAGTTTTCTCTCACTAATAGACCTTCACTGCACATATATGCTCAGTTGAGTGTTAAACTTTTAGTGTCTATCTTTGACGTAAGAGCTGGCTGTTTTGAGCAATCTAAGTCCAGCTTCTCATAGGGAAGAAGGAGGCAGGGCCGGCTCAACTGCATTAAAAGAAAAGCATGGGTTTAGGGCCCAAATTTTTAGGTACATTACTAACTCATAAAAAAATTAAATCTTTTAAATTTTAAACCCTAAAAAAAGCCCCAAAATATTAAGTACAATCAACATTTTTATTGTAATAATTTGAGTATATGATTCAATTCATAACATTAGAAATCTAAAAATCATAAGTTTGAAAAAATAAAAAGTACTCAAAAGTCAACTCATATTTATCCCTTCTCTCTCTTTGTAAAAATTAGTACAAAACATTAAAAAAAAGTTAAAATTAAACTCTCTTTCTGATAAAAAACAAAAACAAAAGTTAAAATATTTTTTTTAGTAACACTAGCACGTCCTTCTGAGGTCTCTCTCATATAATAAATTGAAAATAAATTAAGTTTTAAAAAAAATTAATATTAAAAATAAAAAAAGACTTCATTAGGCCTCCAATTGCCTAAAGCCACCCTGGAAGGAGGATTGAGTGCATTTTCTACCATTTGTACTTATTATTACATTGAGGGCGAGAACATTTAAAATTGATTGTCTTATGTTGTTGTCGTCGTCCTCATCAGCATCATTATCTTTTTTAGATTAATTATTAATTGCACAAATTTTCAACTTGACTAGTCTTTTTTAATGGTTTTGTAGCTGTATATGCTTATCTCACAATGGTTATAATGTATGCACTTCAGAGTTTGCAGGGCAAAGAGGATTAAAAGAAGACATGGAGGACCTCTGGACTATGTATTGTGGGAAATCGAATTGTTCAGGGAGTATTGGGAGGCCTTGTGGTACTGATGATATGGTGTTTGTGACACACCCCTCTTCATGTATCAATCATACCTTGTTATTTTGTTCCGATATTTTGCTATTGGTCATATTGTTATTCAATATGTTTTATAAGACATCGTCGAAAGCCACACGTATGGCTGCTCGATTTCGTGGCATTTCAAGTTTGCAGTTAATTTCTGCCATTTTTAATGGTTCTCTAGGATTGTTGTACTTTTGTTTGGGAATTTGGTTGTTAGAGGAGAAATTGAGAAAAACCAAGACTCTTGTACCTCTGCATGGGTGGTTAATAGTTTTGTTTCATGGATTAACATGGTCAGTAGTCGGATTAACCGTGAGCCTTCGGGGAAAGCAATTTGTGAAATTCCCATTGTGGCTTTTGTCAATTCTTGCCTTCTTGTTTGCTGGAGTATCTTGTGGTGTATCCCTTGTTTCTGCCATTTTTGACAGAGAGGCATCGATTAAGATGGCCTTAGATGGCTTGTCCTTTTTAGGAGCTAGTTTATTGTTGTTATGCACTTATAAAGGCCACAAATCTGAAGATGGCGATGGCATAATTGATGGGAGCGATCTTTATACCCCATTGAATGGTCAGACCAATGGAAGCAGCAAAATTGATTCTGCTGGCTCCATCACTCCATTTGCCAATTCTGTGTTTCTCAGTAAGATGTCGTTTTGGTGGTTAAACCCATTGATGAAAAGAGGTAAGGATAAAACCCTTAAGGATGAAGATATACCAAAGCTGCGTGAGGCAGAGCGGGCAGAAGCTTGTTACTTGCAGTTCGAGGAGCTAACGAACAAGCAAAAACAAATGGATCCATCATCCCAACCATCAATTTTGAGGACCATAGTACTATGCCATTGGAAAGAGATAATCGTGTCAGGGTTCTTTGCACTGCTGAAGATAATCACCGTTTCTACTGGTCCTCTGCTTCTTAACGCATTCATTGAGGTTGCTGAAGGTAAAGAAAGTTTTAAATATGAGGGATATGCGTTGGCTATATTGCTTTTCTTTTGCAAGTGCTTGGAGTCCCTATCACAAAGGCAATGGTACTTCCGGAGCAGACTAATAGGTCTAAAAGTTAGGTCTTTGCTTACGGCGGCCATTTATAAGAAGCAACTGAGACTATCTAATGCTGCAAAGATAACGCACTCATCTGGTGAGATAATGAACTATGTTACCGTGGATGCTTATCGTATTGGAGAGTTCCCTTTCTGGTTTCATCAAACATGGACAACAAGCCTCCAGCTCTGTTTTGCACTCATAATCCTCTTTCGTGCAGTGGGGTACGCTACAATTGCATCCTTGGTGGTGATAATTCTCACTGTCCTTTGTAATACTCCGCTTGCTAAATTGCAACATAGATTCCAGTCGAAGCTCATGATTGCACAAGACGAGAGACTGAAAGCAAGTTCAGAGGCTCTTGTGAACATGAAGGTTTTGAAACTATATGCTTGGGAATCCCATTTCAAGAATGTCATAGAAAATTTGAGGTCAGTGGAACATAAATGGTTAGCAGCTGTTCAGTTACGTAAAGCATACAATAGCTTTCTTTTTTGGTCATCCCCTGTATTGGTCTCTGCTGCCACTTTTGGAGCTTGCTATTTCCTTGGCGTTCCATTATACGCTAGCAATGTTTTCACCTTCGTAGCAACATTACGTCTGGTTCAGGACCCTGTCAGATCTATCCCTGATGTTATTGGTGTGGTCATTCAAGCAAAAGTTTCATTTGTAAGGATTACAAAGTTTCTTCAGGCGCCTGAGCTGGAGAAAACACAAGTGCGGCAGAAAAGCAACAAAGAAAAAACAGACCACAACATTGTCATCAAGTCGGCCAATCTTTCATGGGAAAAAAATCTTTTGAAACCCACACTTCGAAACGTTAGTTTAGAGGTTAGATCTGGTGAAAAGGTTGCCATATGTGGAGAGGTTGGGTCAGGCAAGTCAACCCTTCTAGCAGCAATTCTTGGAGAAGTACCAAATATCCGAGGAAGTGTAAGTTCCTATGGCTAACTCCCTTTCTTTGATAGCTAAAGTACAAATCTTATCATTTAAGAATTGTTTCTTTTCACACTTTATCAAACTCTCAATTCCTAGCCTGTCGTGGGGTTTTCTAGTTGCAGATTCATATACAAATGGGCGTTATCTTCCTTTTTCCATAATGAATAGTAGTTCTATAGTTGATGACTAATCTAATTATATCAATCTGATACACTCAGATTCAAGTACATGGGAGCATTGCCTATGTTTCCCAGTCAGCATGGATTCAGACAGGAACCATCCAAGAGAACATTCTATTCGGGTCTGCTTTGGATAATCATCGATACCAAGAAACATTAGAGAAGTGTTCATTGTTGAAGGACCTCGAGTTGCTACCACATGGTGATCTCACTGAAATAGGCGAAAGAGGAGTTAATCTTAGTGGTGGTCAGAAACAGCGGGTTCAACTAGCTCGTGCATTGTATCAGAATGCTGATATATATGTCTTGGATGATCCATTCAGTGCTGTTGATGCTCACACTGCTTCAAGCCTATTTAATGTAATTACTTTCTCACTTTTGCTGTTCAGTTTATTCGTTTTGGTCTTTGGCTCAGTGTACGTTGACTTGTTTTTGCAGGAATATGTCATGGAAGCTCTTTCGGAGAAAACAGTCTTACTTGTGACCCACCAAGTGGATTTTCTCCCTTCATTTGATAATGTTCTGGTGAGTTCATTTTCACGTTAGCTATATTTTCTCGATCAGTGTGTTTGACAACGAATGATAGATGCATTTAATGAAGTAATCACAAAAAATGTGTGTTTAGTAGCAAAACTAAATGTCATATACAGTTGAATCATCAAACCACATTTTCAACAATCAATGGTTCTATGCCTTCGGTAAATTTTAAGACTCAAAAATCTCCTTTATGGAAGTATTCTAAAGCCATCCCCATTTCTCTATAATCTGTACTAATACCTCCAAACCATTGAGCCAGAAAGTTGACTATTATAGTTTGGCTTCAAAGTTACATATTTTATCAGCCTGGTCTTTTTGAGCACAAGTTGGTGGAACTATGGAGGGAGAGGGAGAAGGCAATCCAGCCACAATGTATTGGTAACTGTGCAGTTATTGAGAGGACATCATATGCATATCTGAGTGAACCTCTAATTTTCTTCAATCATAGTAAACATTAAACAATCATCATATAATATGCTGTGGTCGTAATATATTACATCTTTTTGACAGTTGATGTCAGATGGGGAAATCCTGCGTGCTGGCCCTTATCACCAGTTACTGGCCTCGAGCCCAGAATTTCTGGACCTAGTCAATGCACACAAAGAGACTGCTGGTTCTGAAAGGCTTGCAGAGGTTACTTCTTCCCAGAGGCATGAAACTCCTGCCAGAGAGATCAGAAAGACTTATACTGAGAAGAAATCTAAAGCATCTGGAGGTGATCAGTTGATCAAGCAAGAAGAAAGAGAAATAGGCGACGCTGGTTTCACGCCTTACCTACAGTATCTAAATCAGAATAAGGGCTTCTTGTTCTTCGCCATGGTTGCTTTCTCTCACCTGACATTTGTGATTGGTCAGATATTACAGAACTCGTGGATGGCAGCAAATGTTGACAATCCTCAAGTTAGCACGTTGCGGTTAATCACGGTTTATTTGTTGATTGGATTAACTTCAACATCATTTTTGCTCGGTAGATCTCTGTCCACAGTTGTTCTGGGTCTCCAATCATCAAAATCTTTATTCTCACAACTATTATTCTCTCTCTTTCGTGCACCCATGTCATTTTATGACTCCACACCTCTGGGAAGGATACTAAGCCGGGTAAATATCACAAACAGACACGGCATACAATTGTGCTTTTGGAGTCAAAATAATTCATGAAACTCAAGTTTTTCCACATCTTTTTTTCTCTATATAGGTGGCAGTTGATTTAAGTATTGTAGACCTTGATCTTCCATTTACCTTGGTTTTCGCTCTTGGGGCAACCATGAATGCTTATGCTAATCTTGGAGTGCTAGCTGTTGTTACATGGCAAATCTTGTTTGTCTCCATACCGATGGTGTATCTGGCAATTCGCTTACAGGTATACTTATTAACTATTGAGTTTCTTGAAAGATATCTTGATGTCTATAATTTACCCTCTTCAAGAAGAAATTTTTACATTTGTATTACACGATATTTGCAAGAACATCTAAAGTAAATTGCTCACATTCACTAAAGAAATATTAAACATCATTAGGTGTCATGCTGTTACAGAAAAGAGAAGAAAATTGATGAATCTCACCCTTGGCAATTGTATAGCATTAGGTACAATTTGGATCTAAGGTTAATTTAGTAAAGTGATTGAGTAGGGTAAGTCCTTGCTTGTTTGTACAAAACAAGAAAGGTGGAAGTGAATATTGTTATAAAAATAGTTGGAATTTTCTAAACTTAGATTGGAATAAAAGGGACAATTGCAATGGTTTCGATCTAGTGTGTTACTAGATATAAGTTTGTAGGAGTATAACTAATGCATGCTTGAAGAAAAATTTGTGCATATTTAATAAACAGTTTGGTAAATCTGAATATTTATGTAACTGTAAGTAAATGGTTTGCAGCATGGTTTGGATTTTTTTTTTGATAGGTTTCAATCACTAAATCTGTTGCACTTATCATTGTTGAGCAGAGATACTACTTTGCCTCTGCCAAAGAGTTGATGCGGCTTAATGGCACAACCAAGTCTTTGGTTGCAAACCATCTTGCTGAATCTGTGGCAGGAGCAATGACAATAAGGGCTTTTGAGGAGGAAGACCGGTTCTTTGCAAAGAACCTTGACCTCATTGACATAAATGCCAGTCCATTCTTCCACAACTTTGCTGCTAATGAATGGTTGATCCAAAGGCTGGAAATAGTTAGTGCAACTGTTCTTGCCTCGTCAGCGCTCTGCATGGTTTTGCTTCCTACTGGAACTTTCAGTTCTGGTGAGAATTTGTCTCATTTCTGTGCTATAATTACTTTACCAGTCACTCGCCCTCGAATTAGAATATTTTCTCACCGTGTGGTCGACATTCCAATCCGCTTAAGTTGATTCATTTGATGGAGTTTTATTTGTTTGATCTAGTAAGGGGGTGTTAGAAATAAACGACCTCCCAACAAAACATCTGTTTACAAAAGAGTGACTCGGGACATGAGCGAAGGGCTCCATGCGAATCGAATGTCCCGGCTTTCAAAGGACGCGTAAGGGAGGGGGGGAGGGGGGGAGGGGGGGAGGGGGAGGGAACTCCTTCATGCATGCTCCTCTTGGTTCGGGGGATATAGCTCAGTTGGTAGAGCTCCGCTCTGCACCCCCCAATCTTTACTTCACGCCATGCTGACTGCCCATTCGCTGTAAGGCGTGGAATTAAACCAAGGGAATCATACATTGGAACTAGCCTTATTTGAGGCAGATAAAGATTTATTGAGGTGTTTCCCTGGAGATTTTTTAGGGTGTTTTCTGATAACATTGTCTCACTGCTCTACTCCATTTAAGTAGTTGGAGTCTAATCTTGTGTTGGCAGTTAGCTATTGATCCTTATTATGATTAGCGAAGTCCTTTTCAACTCTGTCAAATGGTGTCACACCCTTTTCTCCCTTCTGTAAGTTCCATTGCAGTCAGTCAATTCCTATCCCTCAAAAGATTGTCAAACTTCATGGTTATTCATCAATATAAGGGTAGGAAGATTGCTTATTCAATAATTCATGCATAAGGGTAAGGAACTTTGGATGAACTAATGCAAATGGGTGTAAGCCTTGCTGCTCTCGGAAATGAATTGTTATTGCGATATTTAGAAAAATTACATACTATGCGGTTGTGTTTTTGTTTCTAATTACAGTGTTGGAAATTGATTGAAACATATATAAAGACTGGTTATTCCTCTATATAAGATCTCTCTCTCTCTCTCTCTCTCACACATGCACACACGTGTCACGTAAATAAGATCTCTTCATCATCACTTCTTTCGCTGCAGGATTTATTGGAATGGCTTTGTCATATGGTCTATCATTAAACATGTCCCTCGTTTTCTCCATCCAAAATCAGTGCACTTTGGCAAATTACATCATCTCTGTAGAAAGGCTTAACCAGTACATGCACATACCTAGTGAAGCTCCTGAAGTGATAGAAGAGAACCGTCCCCCAGTTAGTTGGCCAGCCGTGGGTAAAGTGGAGATTCAAGATTTGCAGGTAAACTTTTTGACCATTAATTTGAAAATGGTGAAGTTTACATACAAAGAGGATTGATTGGCCAGAAAAAAAAAATAACAAGGATTTTCATTGAAATCAGATCAGATATAGGCCCGACGCACCACTTGTTCTTCGTGGGATTAGTTGCATATTTGACGGAGGGCATAAGATCGGTGTTGTTGGTCGGACAGGCAGTGGGAAGACTACTCTCATTGGTGCTCTATTCCGTTTGGTGGAGCCAGTTGGGGGCAAGATTGTTGTAGATGGAATTGACATCTCTTCAATTGGACTTCATGATTTGAGGTCACGGTTTGGGATTATACCGCAAGATCCTACTCTTTTTACCGGTACTGTGAGATACAATTTGGATCCTTTATCTCAACACACAGACCAGGAATTATGGGAGGTGATGTTTTATTTCTTCCTCATGTTGGCTTCTCAAGATTATTGTTGCTGAGCAAAGCTTGTATAAAGGAAAAGACTTTGTTGATCATTCCTATATTGTTTGCAAATCATAATTAAATGCTGATTTTCTTTTAACATTTTCAATAGGTTCTCGGGAAGTGTCAGCTTAGCGAAGCTGTTAAGGAGAAAGACGAGGGGCTGGACTCGTCAGGTAATCTTCGTTTTGGAATGCCCTGTGATCTTAGTTTTATATGACAACCATGCGTAACAATTACACCCTGTGATTTCAGTTTTAGAAGATGGATCAAATTGGAGCATGGGGCAGCGACAATTGTTTTGTCTGGGCCGTGCTCTGTTGAGGAGAAGCAAGATTTTGGTGCTCGACGAAGCAACTGCATCCATTGACAATGCAACTGATTTGATTTTGCAGAAAACTATCAGAACTGAATTTGCTGATTGCACTGTGATCACAGTGGCTCATAGAATACCAACTGTGATGGATTGCACAATGGTCCTAGCCATCAGTGATGGTAAGTTTTTTTCTTACACTGCTGTATTTTTACAAAAGTGTGGTTGCACTTACTGTTTTCAATTGAAAAAAAGTCTAGAATTCTCTTAAATAATGTTTTGATTTTATGACAGGGAAACTAGTGGAATATGATGAACCCATGACGTTGATGAAGAAAGAAAGTTCACTCTTTGGGCAGCTCGTCAAGGAATACTGGTCCCATTCTCAATCTGCCGAAACACTTTGAAGCTAACTACAACGTTTCGTCTAGTTAACTTTAGCTGAAGGGTGTGGAAGTTCGCAGCTATGGTCAATCCGTTTTGACCTAGTGTCAAGTTATCAACGTATTCTTTTACACAGCCTGCCCAGTCGAGGAGGGTTGCATCGAAAGGAGACCACCCAAAACTACATTCAACTTTCATTACCTGGATAGGAAGTGAGAAGAAATAAGAATTGGAAGCAAGAATCCTGCACATCACCAGAGTGCCCCCAACTAAAGGATATCCTGCTCTAGAGTGAACTGTATCAGCTGTGCAACACTACCATGTCGTATAATCCGCCATTTATATGTACAGCTCCTCGTAATTGAACTGTGTTCTTTAGCTTTTCTGCAGTTTTGCTTGTAGTCATTATAAGATAAGTTAACCCAAAATATGAGGGCTGCATTTCGTATGTGTACTCAATGAACTTTTCTGTTATCAATGTGTTCTATTGCAAGTCAAAACTGGCAATGGCAGAAGGTAAATTAAACTGATCAGAACCTGAAGCACCTTTAACATTACGATCAATACGTTATGCAAGAATCGAAGGGTGGGCTTATTAACACTATACTGAACATTAGGTCAAGCAAATGCAAATCAGAAATTCTCAATCATGATGAACATAACATTTTACTAACTGGTATGTCATTGACAGCAGCAAACTAACATTTTAGATCTTCATGCATAGTGAAGAGAGTCACCGACATAATTGAATTGTGAATAGAACACTATACAACTGACTCAGCCTTTCTAGACAACATAGTCATCAGCAGCCTTTTAACCAAACAAGCAGACTCACAATTCTTCCCCTTAGGGTCCTCCGAGTATTGCATTCTCGATATCTTCTCTACTCAGTGCATAACTGAATCTCCTCTCCACATCCTTTTCAAGATTTCCTGGTCCACTTTTTAGGTACCTGCATTTCAAATACGACCTTTCAGGCCTCGGTGGTAGATGAAAATTTTATAAGAAAAGTGAAGTGGGTAATTGGATATTCCAACCTCGTAATAATTCAAGGAGTTTCAAAATGTTTCGGTATATTTTCATTCATGGTTGGGATTGACTTGAAAATAAATTGTCAGACATTGAATTGCAAAAAACCTATGAACTCCCCAATACCAAACAAAGAACTCTTGCAAAATATTGGAACTCAAATCTCCAACTAAACAAGCTACCAATCAATGTTCCAAAAATCCCATTCAACAACACCAAAAGAAGCACAGTAAACCTCTGAAAACCCCAAACTTCAATCACATAAGCATCTATGAAATGTTTGTTTACATCACAAACCTTATATATAGGTCAGTGACATCAAGCGAGAGCTGGGCATGCCAATCGAGCTTTTCAACGAACCAAACGGCCCTATCCTCCTTGCTCTGACAAAACCCTAAATTCTTCATCCACGCTTCGATGCAAGGCAGACTGTGAGAGTACAAGGGCTTCTTTTTATCAGGCAAGCTCTTGAGCCACTCGTCCTCCGTCGCAGTGATATCTGCTTCTTCAGACGACTTCGAGAAAACTAAGGTTTTTCTCGTTATAGAAGAAGAAAAAGATCGGATATGGGGGCACGAAGGGTATTTAGTGAAAAGCAAAGGACATGCTGTGGAAAATCTGGACAGCGATTGGGATTGTAAAGAAGAAACTCTTCTGTAATCCGGATTAATGAATTTATAAGAGAGAGAAATGGCGGACATTTTTAGAGGTCTGTTCCTTAAATTCAGTGTCTGTTTTTACTTCTCAAAGTCTGTACAAACTAGGAAGAAGATGAAGAAGATAGGGTGTCCAAAAACGACGTCGTATTTGACCTTCAAAGTGTTGTTGGTCTTTTCCTCACGTGATCATTCTCCCAATGGTGGCCAATGGCCCAATGCTTAGGGTAGGAAATGGGCCGGATAGTCCAGCTGCTCAGGGGGAAAAACCGCCTAGGGTCTGCTCATTGGATCGGTTTAGTGGGGTTTCACAGGCTGTCATGTAAAGGCCTGTCAATCGTGTCAGAAGACATCCCAGTCATGTGGTGGTCTGGGTAGCCCACTAGCCTGGTGGACATCTGGATCAGGATCTAGCCCATGGGCCGTCAATGCTCTTAGACGGCGCACTTTAGCCGCCAATATGTCTGTTGATTCAACTTTGCCGCCATTTCCCGTTCCCGCCAAAACAGTGGCGTTCGAACTTCGAACTCTCTGGTCTTCTCTCTCTTTCTCTCCCCCCCTCTCTCTCTCTCTCACACACACACATACAAAAGCTCCACAGAAACAGCATTGGACACCAATCACTCTCTCTGCAAACAAAACTTTCCTTTTCTTAAACTGCGAAACCCTCAATTTCCGTGGGTTCTCTCTCTTCCATGGCAGAACCCATAGATTTCTCAAAGACACAACGCATCGTCCTCCTCATAGACCTTAACCCTCTCTTCTCCCTCCAACAGAACCCTAACCCATACCTGACTTCGATCCTAACCTTCTCCAAACTCCTCCTCTCGTTCCATTCTCTCTCCAGTTCTCTCTTCGCCTTCAAGCTTTTTGTCTCATCTCTCTCTCCTCTTCGCTCCTCTTCCCTCCTCCCTCGGTCCCATTCATCTTCTCTCTCCTTCAACCACCCTTCAGAGACCCTCAATTCTCTCTCCACGACCCTCACTTCTCTCTCTTTTCCAACACAATTCGCTAATTCACTGCCTCATGCTTCTTGTATCTCCAGCTCATTGCTTCAGCTTATACATGATTACTCATGGGAGTCCGAAATTGAGAATCTGTCAGGTAAAAGTAACGATTTCCCAGTTATTCGTTCCAATTTGGTTATTCTGCTTTCTCCCATTTGTAGATCGTTCAAATATTTATCTGAATTCATGGGTATTGATTTGAATGCCGAAAGTTTAAATGAATTTATTGTGAAGTTTCGTGAATTGTTTGGTGCTGTGAATGATGCATATGTTAGTAGGGATATTCATTGTAGTTGGATTGATGTTCATTATGAAATGGGGTGCAATGAAGAAAAGGGTGGAATAAATGAACCTGGAACACAGATTGCATTATTGTTTCAGAATGGAATTAGGAGCTTAGGTTGGAGTTTTGGTTCAACTGAGTCAATTGTCTTGGGTTCTGCTCTTATTCCCTTTGGATTGATATATCCGAAGATTGGAACTCCATTTAATGTTGTGAAAGGTAATAATCTGAACAAGAGCATTTCTGCCCAATTGAGTCTAGAGATTTCAGATGTCAGTGGGAAGCCTTTGGAATGCAAGTGCTGTGATCTTCAATTACTGAATCCGATGTTGTCTAGGCTTACTTCTGATAATACTGTAAATGTTTTGAGCTTTAAGGATTCAGAAACTGAAGGGTCTGATAATAATGAATCATTTTGGGGTCATTTGGGTGATGGACCTGTAAAGCTGCATGTCAATGCAGTGCAGAGGTATGCAATGAGTGAGAAACTTGAAGGGTGCTCGGTTGGTCATATCCTAGTAAGAGGAAGCTCTGGACAACCTGGCAAAAGTAGGAAGAAGTGTTCGGGAGAATTTTTTGCAGATAGGGCTCTTAAAATGCTATCGAGCGAAATGGGTGAGTTCATTCAGAGGAATTCCATCCCCATATGGCAAATTCTTCTGAGCTTTCTTTACATGGAGGGCTACTGGGCTTTGGTGTCTCTTTCAAATAGCAAAGGGGATCGATTCAGTGGTATCCTTAAGCCTTTAACAGCTCATTTGGCTCTCCTCTCTATAATAGATAAAGGTCTCTTTACAGTACATAACTTTATTGGATCGAACTTGGCAAACATAGATGTTGAGATTTACAAAACCTCTGTTGATAAGACAAACTCAGATAGCTGTACTGGTTCTCAAACTGATACATCACCATCTGGAAACTGTGTGCAACTCGGGGATGGCAAAAGAAAAAAGAACAAAAAGCACTTGCATCAGAACCTCACATGGAGCTCCTTCCGTGAGGCAGCCTTTGAATGCTTTGATTTTGACTTGACAGAGATTTACTTTGGCAGAGAACTTGACAACTCAAAGAAGCTAAAGTTTTTAAAATGCTGGATGAAACAAGTCAAAAAGCCTAGTCGTTATCTCCTAACATCACTACATGGATCTAAGTCACTAGAGCACATGGCCAAAGAAATAGATGAAAGGCTAAATAAGACACAAGAAGAGAGTGAGCAGCCCACGTCTCCTCATGTTTCATCCGAACCATGTGGAATGCAGGAGGGAGCTGCTTCTGTTTCGTGTTTGGAGGCTGCCGAATCTTTCTTCAATAATCTTCCAATGAAAATCCAACAAAGCCTGGAATCGGGATTGGACTTGCAGACCTTGGCAGAGAGACTTGTGAATTCATCCATTCATTGGTTATCTCAACAGCATGAAATAGACAACAATGTGGAGGGTCAAACCACAACGGTAAAATTAGATGACACTTATGGCAAATTAGTTGGTGCCAAACTAGTAAAACTTTTACTAAGGGAGCCCAAGGAATTAAAGGAAAAGCGCAATGATAATCTTCCATCATTTGAAGCATCCGATCCAAGTTCTAGATCGGAAAATATGGTTAGAGAGTATCCTTTTTTTAGTATTCATTTATAATGCAATGTTTCTTTTATTAATCTAAAAACTTCATGGGAGTTGCAGGAATTGGCTTTATTTGTGTAACAATTTCCTTAATCTGTTGAAGATATGAATTACAAATTTTACTTCGGATGGAGATACTCCGATCAGAGATTGCAGAGCGTATTAAGGAGTCTACAAAACAGGAGCTTGTAAAGCAGATTTGCTCTCTTTTAGAGATAATTCAGTACCTGGTAGAAGGAGGCTTTGATGGTCACGTAAACCTTTATAATTATGTTGAAAGGACCATAAAAACAAGGTATATGTGACAATAGGGCACCAAAACATATTAATCCTTTCATTTTGCACTTTTATACTACCATATCTTGAGATTAGAGATTTTTATTCTTAGAATGAGTTAACATATCTTAGCATCTCTTCCTCATTTTGTGTAAGTTGTCTAGAATACCTACTTAAGAACTTCACTCATTGAATAAGTTTTTTTTCATTATCCTCTAGCCCTGTACTATGTTGTTGGTTTTTTACTTGCATTAGAGTATAGTTCAATTGCTCACTGGGCCATTCCTATGAATTAGGACCCAGAATATTATCATGGATGCAGTACAATATGTTGAGTATTTTGTTCACAACAAAAAGACTGGCTTGCTATTCATGTCCTATTCGTTTCATATATGTCAATGATTCTGTTATGGAGCATATTAATGTTATGATCCCAAGGATTCATTGCCAATGGTAAGCTTGCTTATGTTATTATTGTAGCTGTTTTTCTTTGGACATTCAGAAGACGAATTCTTGTCCAGTTTTGTTCTTTTGAAATTATGACGTGCTTCATTCCCCCCTCCCCCACCAAACAACCAAGTAATATGAACTAAATATGTGCAAGCATCAAATAATTACCTGAGCAGAAGTAGTCAGACTAAATGACATTCAAATGCCTAATTTTCAGGTATTCTCATGTTCTTGAAGATGTTGTACATAGTATCTATGCAGAAATGGATCTGTTGCTGTTTGCCGACGAGATTGAACCCCCGAGTCTCCTATTTAACAGTGAGGACAGTAATCAATCTTGGAGAGAGAAACCAGAGAGGGATGAGACGGCCGAAACAAACAAAATTCATCAATCAGTCTCAGCAGAAGATGAGTCTTCCCAACCACCAGAAGCTATTGATGAGAGTCCCCAAGGGGTTAGAAGAGAGGAGCATGCACGCAAGTTAAATGAAGCCCGTGAGAGGAGAGAAAGGGCCCGAAGATTTACATCTTTTACAAGGTGGGTGCCAGATTTGCAAAGGGTTTGGGCTCCAAAGCAGCCTAAGGCAGTGAAACTGAAGTCCGAGTCTATTCAGAAGGAAACGAAAAGGAAGGAACGAAGAAAGGCTAGTTATAGCATAGTATTGGAGACTCCAGTGACTGGGATGAGGCGTTCATGCTCTAGAGAAAAGAGCCTCGAAGACGAAGAACAACTACATCGTGGGAATAACTCTTCTACTTCTGTTTCTAAAGCCCTGTTTCAAGGTGAATGATGATACAAGGTTGGTGACATTCTTTCAGCTTCCATCCAGGATTTTGCATATGCATTCATTCATACAAGCATTGATGCAATACGAATTGGCCTTGCTACTTGTCGACATTTTAACATCATAAGGTTGCCTCAAAATTCAACCAAACAGTTCAACTTATTTTTGACATTAGTGTAGTACGTTGTGTTTCATACCTTCTCTATAACATGAATGCAATTGCAAGATGGTAATAATTGTCTGAATTGCTTTGACTTTTAACATCAAAGAGCTGTATCATTGATTCATGTAAGGTCTATGTACTTTAGAAATTTAACATTATCCTTTAGTAAAATCAGTGGAATGTTGATTTGATTCATCATTTGCATGGGTTTCCCTATGTCCTAGGCCTCTCTCTTTTGGTTTGTTTGTTGAGGATTTGGTTGTGTTAAGACCTCTCTGTCGTAATATGTGTCTAGCTCCCATCCCTTCTACTGCTCGTTGGATCAAATGGTTATTAAGAGGTCGGTTGGCTTTGTGTAGAGAGGTAAATTAGGATTTTATGGACCTTATATACAGCAAATTTGAGTCTCATGTGACTTGGATACGCTGAACTCCATAGACTCTATCATCAAACAGTAGCAGAGATCACACGACCTGTAAAGGAAAGAGTATAGTTATTGGTATCTTATAATACATTACGATCCCGTGAATACATTATGCGTAGCAGGCTAGTAGTGATATGCATTTTTTTGTGTAACACAAGATCATTTTTTTAAGTTGGAACTTTTTTAAAAAAATTCTAGAAAACGAAGTGACATCGCTTTGTATTAAGTTATTGTTATTTTTTTATTAGTTAATTTCAAACTCTTGCAATTGTTTTCTTCTTTTGCGATTCTATTTTGCTTTTGCTGCTTCTTTTTCTTCTTAAACAAACAAAATCTTAGTTGTATTTTGATTTCTTCCGTGAAAATAAAGAATTATCTCTTTCAATCTCTATCACCAACATGCATCGCACGAGATAATGGGTGAGATGAAATCTTATTCGTATTATTTTGGATGTCGTGCTTATATTTATTTATGTATTTTTTAATAATTTAATGTATCTTATGAAACATGATTTTTCAAAAAGAACACATTGAGATATGCATGTTGATAACCTTTGAAAATAGTGAAATTTTTTCTGGTACACTTTTTTTTTTTTATTATTTATCAGTTTTAGCTCGTTCACCATACATTATTCATGAAGAGTTGACTTATTCATGATAAGTGACGTGAATTGGTAAACAACTTATATAAACTGATAACATTTTTTAAAATTATAATTCCCGGAATTTTTTAGTAGGATAGTCTCACATGCCACATCATTAAGATTAGGATGTTAAATCATAATTTTAAGTCTTAATAGTCTTACTCTTGTATGGGTACATGGAGAACACCTATAAACATTTTACTACTGGTTTTGGCCCAAACACGTGCAATGATTTGAGAACAGTTGTTGATGCTGAAGCTGGTTATTCCTCACAACTTTATTCCCCTCGGGGTTGTAATCATGCTCTTGCTAGAGGAAATAGAACGTCGTCCGTTAATCTTCAAGGTGGTTCTTCTTTGGTTCTTGGGGTATTTTGCTTATCAAGTTCCTGCAATCTACCTTTTATCCTCTGGGAAACAAGTTGGGGAGGAGTCTTCAATCGATCTAGGTCCGAGTATCAACGTCCGTCTAGGAAATGATATGACGCCTGGACTAAGGACTCTTTCATGTTGGACTCCACGGCACGTCACTAGTAGAGTGGTAGTGGTGGAAAGACCCAAACTATATCTCGAATTAAGTTGGTCAAGTGGGCTTGCTAAATCACATATAACTATTGTTACCCAAGGGTCCATTCCGAGTCAGTCGTTTTGGTATGCGATATTGTTAAGTTAAAAATAGGATTACATGTATGTACATGAACACTTGGACACATTTTCTTTATAAATCGATTTTTTAAAGGTAAATTCTATCCATGAGTATACAACAATTAGTATTAGAATTAAGCACTAAGTCAAGTATAGGATCGAACTCAATGTGAATTGTGGCTCTTTGTAAGCAATTTATAGGTTGAATTAAGATAACTTAGCATTATATATGGGCATAATGCTATTTCATTAGATACTAATAGATGAGTAGAACCACCAAAGAGAAAAGATTATCGTTAGATCAGTGTCAATAGACTAGAATGTGGAAGTGTGGTTAAATGTTACGATCCTACATCGATTAAAAATAAAATTAGATGTATGTATATAAACTCTTAACACTCTTCCCCTATAAGCTTGTTGTTAAGGACAAATTCTATCCATGGGTTCATAACATGTATGGATACAACAAGTACACCATAAAAACGTAGTTCTACATCATACATTTGTTTCTTTGACAAAGTTGTTTTTTTAATCTAAATTAAAATATTTAAAAACAAGTGTTACCAACCGGTATAATAGTCCTTCATTCCACCGCTAAGCTCACTACAAACTCCAAAGAAATAGGAATAAAAGCTGAAAAACCAAAGGAGGAGAGCAAAAAACACCAAAAGACCGATGAATGACAGGATTGAAAGTAAACGAAAATAAAACTGAGGGTTGCCCCACCAAGCGAGTTCATGCCTACTAAATTCCTCTACCATGAAGCAATCAACATCCAATCCAACAGAAGGGTGAGGCCCGCCTTGCTCATGAGAACTCCAATCTCAGTTCCCATCTAAACTCTCCTGACCTGGATATTGTGAGTCGATTGGAACCGCCAGATGGGCTGTCTGCCACTCTGAACAAGAGCTACCTCTTCTCCTTCCCTCACCATCCCTTGCTTCTGCACATACAAATTCACCGTATATCAGATCCGACACAAAAAGATCTGAATGATATACTGTGAGACCATCACAGCTATTTCTGTATGTGTTCATAAAATAAGGAAGGTCCATTAATTCGTTTACCAGTTAGCCAACACAGCATGAAAATACATATTCCTTAACCACAAATTTTAGATAGCAAGAATAGACAATTACCCCCATTGCTTAGCAATGATCAAATCGTGAACATACTTGTACATTTCAGTTACCACATAAAACGTTATAAATGAAATGAGTAAGTGCAATGAAACCTTGTCTTCCGGTAATGGTAAAATGAAAATCTTACCTGCAACAAAGATAATGCATTTGCAAAGGTCTGCTCAGCGTCATCTGAGAACTCCATATATATGGGGCAAACTCCTTGGTATAAAGCCAGTCTCTGTTGTATTCTCTTCCTGCAGGACAGTCCATGGATCGGTATTTTATAAAAAATAAAAATATAAAGAAGAATCCCATAAATTACTTTTCCTGTTTTCCATAACTAACCCAGAATTTATCATTTCAGCCACCTAAAGTGCATCAGTGATGATAGTGTGGCCTCGTGTTCTTAAATGTAGAATTGTTCTTTCCAAATACTAACTCCATGATTTCACTCTCAAGTTACAGACTCACTCATTTGTGAAGGCAAATATAGTGCCAGAAGGTCGATAGTGGCTCAATAAGATGGCCATGAAACCAGTCCTGGTGAAGACGACGGTCGAGGTTCCGAGAGTGTTAGACATCATTGTTGCATGGAATGCAAACATTTCACTCATATGATTCTGCACAACATGAAAAGTTGGGTATTCAAGGTTAACGTTCAAGTGGAAATTTCTGACAAATTTTGTGCACATATACACACAAAAATACACAACAACTACAAACTAAGATTGGACCTTGAAGGCTTGGCCAAGATTGGGCGGTGTTTCCCCACCAACAATGGTTGCTTCAGTCCGTAACGAAACTGTGTGCATGACCTTGACAGCTTTCAGAGGGAACCTGTATGGTAGTGAGACAAAATTAATTAAACATGTAAAGGGCTACTTGTTTATACTCAAGACTATCTATGAAACCAAAAACTCAAAATTAGTTTCATGACAACCTAGAGGCTACTTCTTATTTATTTATTTTGAGCTACAAAAAAAGAGAGCAGTAATAATAGCATGCAGCTTCACATAAAAAATGATAACTATTCCATTGATTAGAGCAAACTTGGATTTGGAAGCCTTTCCCAGTTCATATTTTGTTTTCTATGGCATCCATCTTCATCGTAGCGACAAAGGTTTTCTAAATTGGGATAACTCATTGACTGAACAAAATCCTACAGAAAATGCCCATGGTGGGCTGTGCTTTCCCCTCATCCTAAATGCCCCCTAAGTTCAACGAAGGTAACAGGAAAGAGGAACTTACTTTCCATGAGCAGTTTCTCCAGAAAGCATAACTGCATCAGCACCCTCTCTAACAGCAATGGCAATGTCTGAAACCTCTGCTCGGGTAGGTGTCGGATGAACAATCATGCTTTCCAGCATATTTGTTGCCACAATAACAGCTTTCCCCATACTACGACAAATCCTGATAATCTCTTCCTACATTTCATGACGAATTGTTGATGACGTTTTGTAAGTTAGGGACAAAAGAGAAGGAAAAAAATTCTGTGTTACTAAGCATTCACACATTACCACTATCATCACTCTTCCATCAACAAATCAAGGGCATTACCTGCAACAGTGGAACCTCTTCAATTGGCAGCTCTGCTCCAAGATCTCCTCTGGCAACCATTGCCTGACATAAATAAGAAAACAAAATGCAACTGTCAACATGTAGAAATAAGCTAATGAAGGCATTGGACAATGACAGCTCGTTTCTATCCAAAAAATTACTCCACTCAATAATGCAACAAATTGGACTTGCAAGAACATTTCGAATCTCTTTCCATGATTTTCACAGCATAGTGGATAATATCCAACCATAGATATCGGGATCGAAGATACCCCTACTGTCCCAGGAACCGGGGTCGCATGATCCAAAACGGGGTGAATTCGTGATCTAGATCGCTTAAATTTCTGACCCAAATTGTAAATCAAATCCCGAAATACATACTAGTTAATTATGTGTATATGAATGTATAATTATATATAATCTCATATAATAGAGAAAGCGATCCTATAGAAAACGAATCACGACCCAAAACTGCATACCAACTACATCTATCTCTATCGCACCGCGTATCGAAAGATATACCATATCACGTACCCATACCTATACCACGTACTAAATCGACCCACAATCCAGGTAACATTGTCAAACCCAATTCAAGCCATAGCTGACTCAATACCAAAGTATCCAAAAAAATGTGCTACAAGCAAAAACCCTAACCTGCAACCCAGTTTTTGCTCAAAAACAACAATGCCATGCTTTTACTTTTCGTAAGGAAAAGAAATAAGAGGTCAGAACAATACATAGATTCAGGTGATTACCCCATCAGATGCAGTTATGATTGAATGTAAATTGGGTATAGAGTCTGCACTTTCAATTTTGACAATGACATGTATATCTGCATCACAACCTGCCAACAGTTTTTTTTTTGAAAAAAAAGGAAGATGGAAATTAAAACCTGAACCAGTATATAATATGCTTCTAATAATCATCTACTATCTAATGATAAGAAAAATCACGTAAATTTTACTTTTCAGATAATTCTTCAATTCATGGACCACTGCTGCATCTTTGACAAAGGAAACAGCATAAAAGTCTACTTTATTATCCACTCCAAACTTGATATCATCCCAGTCTTTTTCTGTTGCAAAGCAACACGGGTGGTTATATTCATTTGCAAAACAAAAAACTTAGTGCTCCTGTATATGAAAACAAAAGCATAAAAGGGAAAAATTGCAGGCATCGTGAAAATTATTGTTGTTGGGTCTAACCAGTGATGGATGGCAGCGTAGCACTTTTTCCTCGAACATTCAGATGTCGTCTAGATTTGAGCTCTCCTCCATCAACAACTTCACATGTCACCGAATCTTCAGTTTTGGACTTCACCGTTAATGACATCATACCACCTACAACATAAAGCAAGAGTCAGCAGTGTATCTTAATCAAAGCAGCAACTTTTTTAAATGTTCCTGACACCAGGTACTTTCATGATCTATTTGTAAATCCTCCCAAACAACCCAAAATTACGTCTAAAGCAAAAAAGGAAAGATCAGAAAATATTTAACAATACTAAAAGGTTGAAAACTACTCTGCTGTTGAAAATTTTACATTCCTTGATAACAATGAATATAAACCTTAAAAGTGAAAGTATGAAACAGGATCTAAATCCCCCAGATAACTGAAACCCTTGGCATCATTGTAATTCTTTGCAGGTAAAAACGCTGACAAAACTAGGCAGCAGGTGCCTAGAAAGTTTAATTCTGAATGAGCAGTGTGGGATATGACCAAATATCATGTCAAGTATGAAAGTCTCATCTCTACTTCATTATAATCTTTTATCAGAATATCTTCATATGAAAAATAGCAAACTCCTTTTTGAAGATCCTCTCAGTTCTAGGCTACAGGGAATAAAAGGCAGAGTATAAACCTCATATTGATTGCTAAAGAATCTCATTTCTAATTCATAATGATCTTCCGTGGCCCTAAAAAATCAAAATGTATCTTCATGTGATATGTCTATTCCTTGAGCCTTGAACATACACAAATTTCTTAAGTGTGCAGTTAAGACACAAAGAACATGAAAAAATCTACTTTAAAGGACAGCAAGATACTAAAGATCTAGTTCCACAGATGCTACAACAGCCTGTACGACGGTTTTATCTTTTCATTTGACACCCTCCACCATAATGAAATATCATTGGCACACAGATTTCACAAATGTGAAAGAATTTAAAGCTAAAAAAAAAAAATGTGCTCTCCAGTTCATAGGAAACTTTCATGTATGATAATACTATACAGTAGTAAATACAATAATCATTTAAAACACACAAGGATGATGGAATGAGGAGTTGTACTTGTAGCATACCATCAACAAGGAGCATATCCCCCACTTCTACATCATTTACAAAATCATCATAATTGACGCTGACACAGTCTGCTGTGCCAACCCCTCTACGAATTGTGAAAGTGAATTCCTGGCCACTAACCAAATTGATTGGTTGGGGCAAGTCACCACTCCTAACCTCAGGTCCCTGCCAATGAGAACAAAAAATCACAAAGAATATATTAGTGGATGGATATAAGTAACTATGTAACAAAGGAAAGAATAGACAAGAAAATGTGCCTGCATGTGTTTTGGTGTGTGTGACAGTCATAGGATGCTAGAATTTGGCCATACATATTTCATGCAGGCCTCTTCATTGGCAAAAGGACCATAGATCCCACCTTTGATGATTATCAGATCCTAATAGCTTAGTATTCATGCATATAGAAAACACATTATGTCTGGTTTCTCTGTTTCATGTATAAATTATCGTAGCTTTGTTTTTAGGTAGCTCGCTCATTCAGTGGCGCAACTCCAATACTTGGAATAAAATAGTTCGAATTTGCACTACAATGACTGTGCCACTACTGCCCCTAAAGAACGGGCATATGGTCACCAAGAGAGCTTCTTATAGGCATAAAGGGCTCCGCTGTGACCAAAGATAGCTTTGTACAAATCCTGAATAGCTGAGTTGAAAGTCAGCACACCCAGCATACATATAGGGCAAGTTTTAAAAAATAAAAAATTTTGGGGCCAAGATAGCACAAAGAATAATGGTGGACTGATGGGCACAATTTTTATTAAGTTTCTTTTGTTAACTAGTGAACATAGTTATAATACTATAAGGTGCAGAGTGTGGTTGATAAAAGGATCAACTGAATGTCTGAATGTTAATTTCGGCCATTACGTGAGTGGTACAAAACTAAGCATATTTTTGCTGATCATGCAGCCCATACAGTAAATTAATATAGAATAAAAGAGAAGCAAACAAGAAGATAGAACTTGCCTTGGTGTCAAGCATGATTGCAATGACGTTGTCCTTGGACTGGGCATTATATTCCTTAACCAGATCAATAACTTTCTGATGAGATGCATGGTCTCCATGGGACATGTTCATTCTAGCGACGTTCATTCCGGCCTCGGCCAGCTTCCATATCATTTCCCGAGTGTTGGTGGAAGGACCAATTGTGCAAACAATCTTAGTCTTACGTCTAACTGTAGGCTTAGACCAAATACCGACTGATGTGTCACCAAGATCTTGAATCCCACGCAAATGCTGAATTTGCTCTCCTGTCTGATCAAAAGTCAACAATAATGACAATAATATAGTTAGCAAAAATGTGAAATGAAGTTAAAGTTGACAAGGGTGTCATTCTTCTTCAATAAGCATTTGGTTTGGAAATAAACGTTTCCCAAGTTGAAAGGCTTCATAGCTGAAATAACTCATCATCGTCAGTGCTACTACCAGAATAGTGTGAAAATTAGCAAAAAGAACAACTGATCAATGCTGATAATGAGGATATTGCCCTATTAAGCTCACACACCACATAAATGACGTTTTATTTGGAAAATTATTCCTCCTGTCATAAATATCCCTCCTATCACTATCCAATCCCCCTCCCCTCCCTCTTTTCTTTTACTGTCAACACCACCTCAGGGGAGGTGGACTAATCTATTGCACCAAGGGCATTATTTTGTCAAAAAATATTTCATTTACCCTAATACCATTCAAATGATAGGTATAGAATATGGATCTGATTGAAATGAAGCCCAGCTGAGGTTAACAAATTTACGTTGCTGAAAATAGTATTTTTACTATCTTCCGGAAAATAGTTTGCTGTATGTTAAGGAGATGAATATATAAGCTTTAGTCCAATATTCACTCAAAACCTTAAGCCATAAGTCTTGGGTTCATCATCCTACATTAGTCCTTTAAATTCACACTCTTCAGATGGAAATGGACGGCAGCCATCCACCTCAAGTCTAACAGTATGCTACAGTAACAATTCTTGTTAATCAAGATCCTAAGAAGAAAGGTTAGAAAACAAGGGCAAATTTAGCCAACAAGTTAATGGAACTGGCAAAGAACCGATATAAGAGAAAAAAAAGAGCCAATGAGCAATGCAATATTGAGTTAATTCGTAATTCTGCCACCGAGATGGAGCAGATAACCTAAAACTCCAAAACATGTCATAATCAAATTCCAGTCAAAATCCAATATTTACGTTCAATTCCAAATTTTTCAAAGCACATTGAACCACCAAATCTGACTAGCATGTAAAAAACAGAAAACTAACCGAAAACAGGTTCAATTCAATCCAAATACTATCAACTCATAACAATCAACAAACAAAGTCACGATACAGCAACTAAAAGTGGAATTGAATACAAGACCTTTGGGACATCTTCGGGCGACACCGGAAGAACTTGGAGCTCCGAACGTGCGGATTTCTTGGCAGTGATCGGAGCAGTAATGCGAATAGCTTTGTGGCTCTTTCCTTCCTTGTGAGCCAGCACTTTGGAAGCAAAACCACAAGGCTTGATCTTTTCCACTAGTTGTTGAAGAGATCCAGAGCTAGCGCACGCAAATGAACTGTGAATCGACCGTGTGGCCACTACTTGAGCCATTGTCAAATATCTCAGAAGAGCGAGAGAAATTAAGAGAGAAGTGTAATTCGAGAAATGTGCGTGCGTGCGAGAGAGAGAGAGAGAGAGAGTATAAATGGTGTGTTTGGTCTCAGAAATTGGCTCTTGAAGATATCGCCGCTAAACTTGGCGGAAGTGAACAATAGAAGGAGAGTGGCTTCGTTTGTATCGAAGACAAGGAGGTCCGCTCTACTTTATTCAAAACGGTTGGATTTTCTTAAACTTTCCCTTTGATTTTAATTTGGTTATTAAATTTTTAATCGTCTGAATTTAATTCATTAATTATTAATTTAATTTAAATTAAGTCATTTTGTCTATTATCATGGTTAAATCAATGTTAAAATGAATCAGATTGAACAGGCTTTCCGTTGATCAGACAATGAAAATTGATGAATAGATTTAATTAATATGAAATTGATAATTAAGAAGTTAAATTAAAATAATTAAAAGCTTGGAGACTAAGGCAAAGTTTAGGGCCATTTAAAAATTATGGATGGTGAAGTACCATTATACCCTCGTTCTTAACGTGTTGCTATTCTGAATATTTGTGGGTATCCATCCAGAGTCCAGGCCTGCAAGCCTTGTGGGTGTAGTCCAGTTAGGTGGACCAACTAAGCAATCTAGCAGTCGAAATTGAAAGAGAGGCAATTACGTCATGATTTGAGTATGGGTTCGGGTTCGGGTTCGGGTTCGGGTTCCATTTTAAATTCAGATGAATTTTGCTCCATTTTGGTTTGTTTAGATTTGTTCAGAAAATGAATTGAAAATCCCTTTAAAAAAAAATGAATTGAATCCAAGGAGCCTATTGTTTCATGAGAATGTACTACATGTATAAATACTTTAAATTTTATGTCAAGAAATCAAAAGGTGAAATAACTGTAGAACAACCTAAGGAGTAGCTAAAGTAATAATAACGATAAGTTGCAATGTCTTAAATTTAAATTTTAATAATTTTTTGGAGTCAAGTTAAAAGAAATTTATCATTTATGAATACTTTATTCCTCACGTTGATGGCTTACTTTTGACTAAATTGAAAAAGAGATTAGTCGAGGTGCGCGTAAACTGATCTGAACATTACTGACCGTTAAATGTTTTAAAAAAAATTAAACTCCATTTCAATTTAAATACATATTAAATTTACAACAATAATATCATAAATAGTTAGTCATTCTTTTTTACAGGTAACAATATTTTACACTACATAAGAAGGAGAGGGGACTCGAAACATCGACATCTCACTCTATTACGGAGAGCGACAAGTAATTGAAATTCGTTTTAGAACAAGTGAAAACAAAAAAAATATATATATATCATAAACATCAGACGACGTCGTAACGAGTCATGATGTAACTCGTTCACCAACCACTCTTTTCTCTTGGATATTCGAGGCTGTCGTGACTCGTGACATGCTTTAGATTCAAGGCTAACAAACACCAAATCGATGAGCTCTTCTCCGATTCTTCGCGCCGCCCACCACTCAGCTTCGTCGGAGATGCTGAGCCCACTCTCCCATGTTCGTCGAATTAATCAGTTAGGGTTTCATCTGATTTAAAAAAAAAAAACCAGAGCTTTTCCTCTTTGATGTAGAGCTCGCTCAGTGCTTTCAAAATCCGGATTCTAGCCAATCCGGTGTTGCTACCATGTCAGCCCCTTGCTGCCACACTTTCTCTCACATCTCTTCGCATTTCTCACCTCCCAATTATAGGGGTAGGGTCTTGAAACTCTCGAAAGCTTCAGTTCCACTCAATCGGACCTCGGGCGGGTACAATTCTTCCTCCTCCAAGCCTTTCAGAAACGTAAGCTCTTTAACTTCTACGTGCGTGTGGTTTTATTTTGCAGTGTTACATGAATCTGATCAGGGCTTATTAGGTTTCCGTGGGAATGTATATGGATTAGTTGAGTTGCCTTTTTGATTTGGTTGGACTTGAAAGCCATAGAAAGCTTGTGTTTCTGAAAAATGGAAAGAAAATTGATTAGAAGTTTGAATTTTATACCAAGATCTGGTTTTTAGGACTTAAGAAAACAGAAGAATAGGTTTAGCTGATGTTTACTTTATTGTTTGGTTTACTGTATAGTGTGTGTTCTTTTTTAGGAAACTAAAACAAACGGGCTAACTCACAGGATTTCAAACTCTTAATGTTTTTTACTTTGTTATCTTTGAAACCAGAAAGGGTGTTTGTGGTATGGGTAAGTTAAATATGTCTTTATGTTTTGTAGAAATGGAGATTTTCATGCTTTAGGCAGGGAGACACTTCGTCAGAATTTCTTGGGGCAGAGTCCACTGAAGATAAACTGCCAGAGGAATTGGTGAACCCCCAGTTTGACCAATCAAATGTTGTGAAGAGTGATTGGATTTCGAATCTTAGAAAGGTATCTGTATAAATATATCTTTTGTTTTTTTGCTCTGGCGGCATGCTTCATTTGATAGTTAACTTTAGTATTCGGGTGATAATATTCGTTTATCATATTATCAAAGTACCTTACCACTATGATACTGAATTGGGTGGTTTTTAATATTCGTATTGAAATTCTATATTTAAATGGAAAAAAGACTGGATTTTGGCAAGGTTTATTTGCTAGACTGTGGTGACCTTGTAATATCAATTGTAGTGTTTGATATTTTATACATGACTTGAGGTGCCTATTAATCTTGCTTTCATTTATTCAATGGTTAATGTTAAGAAGGCAAGGCGATGTGAGGTTCTCTGGCTAAGAAATTTTATCGGAAGTAATGACTGTAGATATGTGTAGGGTTGGCTGATAAGGCTGTGTGTTGCAATCCCTGGCATGTTGGAGTTGATGTGTCCAAATTCTTTTCTTTTACGTACTGGGAATCCTTGAAGTTTTATGTCACATAGTGTGTGCGACACAGGTTTTATTTTTGACAAAATGTAGGAATATATTAGGAAAGAATTGAAGAACTTTGAACTGGGCATCAACGTACTCCACTTTTTCTCTGTGAGACTGGCCAGTTTAGTAGTTTACTATGTCCCTGATTTAATACCTGCTTGGAATTGTACTCATATGCATGGTCGTCCTTGTCTCCCTTGAACGTGGTTATAAGAATATATTATCATATATGTATGAGGAAATATGTTTGGATTTTTTTGAATGAAATATGTTGAGTAATATTCAGATTAGAGAAAATGGGATACATATCTGCCAAAGAGAAAATAAAAATAGAGGAAAACTAGAATATATGTTGCCAACCTCACAAAATAATTAGTGCATAAATGCATTATAGCAGTGGCTACTACTTCGCTAGGAGTTTAAGTTGAAGCTGCATGGATGTCGAATGTAGACAAAGGAAAACTTCCAAATTTTTAGCTATTCTTCTAATTTGCCAAGTTTTTCTCATCAAATTTATGGACTGTTGTATGAGCTTTTTTATTATTCCTCAATTTTATTATTGTTTTGTATTTTTAATGTGTGATGAAGTAATCAAGACTTTTTAGAAGGTAATCCATACTAGCGAACAATATCTTTGTTCTTGTTTCAGGCTACCAGAAGTGTTTTTGGTGCAGAACCTTGGACAGTGCCATGGAAGGCAAGGACTATTGTGCAGGTAAAACTTGTTCAAAACTTCAAATACAGAATTAGTTATGAAATACTGGGGACATCTTATATCTATCATGTATCATGGGTTTACAACTCGTAACAGGAATTCATTTGCAAAGAAATTGAAGGGCTGAGGGAAACTGTTTGAATATAGGCAATACCGCAAGTTGACCATACAATAGTTCCAATGTTAGGGAATTGTATAGAGTCTCTAGTTAATTCTTGAATCATTCTTTGGGCTAATTGAAAATCAAGGAAAAGTATTAATAGTGGAAATCTTGTTCAAATAGATTGTTAATTATCATTAGTTTTACTATTACCATGTTATGTGGATAACCTGAGGAGTGTGCTCGATTTGGCAACTTTCGAACTGGCAGTGTTGTTCCCTTTAGACGATAAGTCATATGTTATATTAGAAAGCACAATTAACAGTCCTGCTGCAATAGAAATGCATGGAAGGCAACAAATATTAGGATACAAAGTAAAATTTTCTGTTGTTGCAGGTAATGCTCCTCTGGATTGCCTCGTTCTGGTTGGTTGGATCTTGGATAGTTCCATTCCTAGCTCATGCAGCAGGTTACAGAAAGGAGTCTCTGTCATACAGAGGGCAAGCCTTGTACAGCCTTTTGACGGATGTGGCTGAAGGTCTTGCTGGGTGTGCCATTCTCCATCGCTGCCTTGCACGGTTCCGTCCCCTTCCATCTGGCTGGTTCAGGTTTAGTTTCAAAGGGAAATGGCAGTTTGATGTCGGCTTGGGCTACCTCTTGTTTCCTCTGGTCAACCGGCTCTCACAGGTCAACCTAAATCTGTTGCCCATTCTTCCCTCTACACCTGTGACTGTCTCAAATGTAGAGCAATCAATTGTTGCACGGGATCCAGTGGCAATGGCCCTTTATGCAATAGTGGTTTCAGTTTGTGCCCCTGTTTGGGAGGAGATTGTATTTCGGGGGTTTCTTCTGCCTTCCTTGACCAGGTATATGCCTGTATGGTGCTCAATTTTAGTGAGTTCAGTAGCTTTTGCCTTGGCACATTTCAACATGCAAAAGATGCTGCCACTTGTATTCCTTGGAGTGGTGATGGGTGCTGCTTTTGCACGATCGAGGAACCTATTGCCACCAATACTGTTGCATAGTCTTTGGAATGCCTTTGTATTCCTAGATCTTATGAAGTAAATTCTTATTATTTATTACATGTTTTTAATCCGGTCTCAGTCAGCCATTCTTTTCCTTCTTCACATAATTGGTAAGTGTTAGTTTGTAGGATTTTCCCAAGGTTTATCCAATCTTATATTTCTTGTATGGTTTGTGCTGCTTGAGAATTGCCTAACCTAATCATTGTTGTTGACAAATTCCGGCTGTAGCTTCTCCGTTTTTGTGTTATTGCCTTCTAATAACAGGTCTCATTTTCTGGTTATCTCTTAATGCTTGGCTTTACCGGAAGTGATAATGATGGTGGTCTTAATGATGATAGTTAATCTCGAAGTTGTGATGGATGGGTGGTGGTGGGGTAAAGCTCTTGGGACAAATTTGTGCAACATAAAATTAACTTAGTTACTGAAATTTGGTTTGAATTGAATAGTAAAATTAATTTAAATAGTTGACTTGGTTAGATTTAATTTCAATTTGAGCATAAAATTTGATTAGTTATTAAAATTTAGGCTAAGTGGTAATAATGGTAATGGTGGTATTAGTGGTAATAGTTCTGTATAGTTGTGTTTTTAGAAGATTTTGTTTGAATTCTTTATGGGACTCAAATTTTATGTATTCAGTTTCTCAATTTGATAATGTTATCGTAGTTGGATTTAATCATGAAAATTTGATCAAGACCAGTTTCCATTGATGACAAGTTATCTCTCCACGAATATGTTTAAGTATGATATATGAAAAATATCTTTACTTAATAAGATTTTGCACATCTTCATATTTTTGTAGGGTCTTATTTTTAGAGAGAATTTAGCTGTAATTGTTTAGAAGAATAGAAAAAAAATATTATATTTAGAGGCACGAGCATTCTCTAAACTATAAACATACTATGAGGACAAAAAATGTAATTTAACCCGATAGAGTGTTAAAAATTTAGTTTTAATTAATTTAGGTTTTGTTGATATTGTTTATTATATTTTTTGTGGTCATTCATCTCTTAATCTCATTTCCTTACTTTATATCTCATATTTATTTGATTGTTTTCATATCACAATAATTTTTGAATTTACTATCATTTTGATATCAATCAATAATTAAACGGTCATTGAACAATATTTGACATTGTTTTAATTTGTATTCTATCAATTTTTTTTAAAAAAATAATGGGCCCATATTATATTTATCAATGTTTTTTCTTAGTTTTTTTAATTGGTAATTTTTTATGGCATACAGTCTCTTAATGCAAATGTATTTGCTTTCGATATTTTTGTTTGTTACGTCATGCTTTCAGGCATGGGCAATTAGTTTTTTTTTATTGACAATTTTTTTGTGTTATACAATGTCTTTGAAAATGGATAATTGTTTGTAATTTTTTGTTTGTTATATAATGCATTCAGGTACAGACAATTGCTAATAGACAAATAAGATGCATCTCAACACAAATAATTAACTTTCTATTTACTCTTCTTCCGATTTTGGAGGAATTGATTTTGGTGAGTTGAAAGGAAAGTTAATTCATCCATTTTTTCATCCTTTCTATTTTCCTTCTTTACTAAATATGATGTTTTATTTATCTCACTAATTTTACATCTTTCTATTTTTTCATCGTAGAAACGGAGGGTTCGACTATAGTACTGATATCTACTTTTTGGTATGGTACCGAAAAGTGAAATAAACGGTTGATATATAATGAAGAACTTCTACCGTTGATCAAATCTAACACTTTTTACCGGCTACCCACTGAGCCTTACGCTTTCATAAAAAAAAAAACACAGCCGAAGAAGAAGAAGATGGAGTTGCAGAATTATTTTTATCCCTGTGAACGCTTCAAGAGATTATAAAATCATCGTCATTTATTAAAACTAAGATTAAACGGTAGTCTTTTCATAAAAAAAAAAAAAAACCTCAGACAAGGAAGAAGGAGAAATATCAAAGCATGGAGTTGCAGAATTGTTTTTATCCTATGAACCCTTCAAGAGATTATAAAATCATCATCATTTATTAAACAAAGATTAAGATTATAGTAAGAGTACTACTTCTGTTGGTTAACATTATCACTGTTTTGGTTAAGAGTACCACTTTTTTGGTTAACATTACAACTTTTTTGGTTAAGAGTACCATTTTTTTGGTTAATATTATCACTGTTTTGATTAAGATACCACTTTTTTTGTTAACATTACAATTTTTTTGGTTAAGAGTACCATTTTTTTTGTTAATATTACCACTGTTTTGATTAAGATACCACTTTTTTGGTTAACATTACCACTGTTTTGGTTAAGAGTACCACTTTTTTGGTTAATATTACCACTGTTTTGGTTAAGAGTACCACTTTTATGGTTAACATTACCACTGTTTAAGTTAAACTTAACACTTTTTGGGTTAACATTATCACCTTTTATGTTAAGATTACAACTTTTTTGTTAAGAGTACCACTTTTTTGGTTAACATTACCACTGTTTTGATTAAGAGTATCACTTTTTTTGTTAACATTACCATTTTTTTAATTAAGAGTACCAATTTTTTGGTTAACATTACCACTATATTGGTTAAGAGTAACACTGTTTTGGATAATATAACCATTTTTTTGGTTAACATTACCACTGTTTTGGTTAAAAGTACCACTTTTTTGGTTAACATTATCACTGTTTTGGTTAAGAGTACCACTTTTTTTTGTTAATATTACCACTGTTTAAGTTAAGATTACCACTTTTTTTGTTAAGAGTACCACTTTTTTTGTTAACATTACCACTGTTTTGGTTAAGAGTACCATTTTTTTGGTTAACATTACCATTTTTTAATATTACCACTTTTTTGTTAATATTACCATTTTTTTTGTTAATATTACCACTTTTTTGGAGCAATCAAGAGCGATCAAGAATAACGATCGAATTGAATTCAGCAATCAAGAGGGATCAAGTAGCGATCAAGAGGGATCAAATGGGATCCCAACTAGCGATCAAGTAGCGATCAATTGTGGTAATTTATAATTAACATTGTTTTTTTCTTATAATTAACATTAAAATCATCAAATTAACAATAAAATTCAACTTAATTAATATTAAATTCATCCAATTTATATCCAAAATCATTCAATTAACATTCCATTCATTCAATTAACATCCAATTTTTTTTTTTAAATTAACATCCAATAAAAATTCACTTTATTAAACTAACATTCAATTTTATCCAATTTATATTTAATTTATCAAATTAACTTCCATCTACCATTCAACACTAAATTAATATGTAATTTCATCCAATTAAAATTTAATTTATCAAATTAACACCAAATTAACGCCGATTTAAGTAAATTTTAATTAGATGAAATTAAATGTTAATTTGACGTTGATTTGATAAATTATATGTTAATTTGATGAAATTTAATGTCAATTTGATAAATCTGAATGTTAATTTGATGAATCGAGTGTTAATCGAATAAAATTAAAATTTTATTTGATTAATTTAATGTTAACTAGTTGAATTTAAATGTTAATTTAGTGAATTAAATGTTTATTAGAAAAAAATGAATGTTAATTAAATGAAATTGATGGTTAATTTGGTGTTAATTTGATGAATTGAATGTTAATTTGATAAATTAAATTTTAATTGTATAAAATTATATGTTAATTTGATGAAATTAGATGTTAATTTGATGAAATTGAATGTCAATTTGATAAATCTGAATGTTAATTTGATAATTTGAATGTTAATTTGATGAAATGAGTGTTAATTGAATGAAATTCAAATTTTATTTGATTAATTTAATGTTAACGAATTGAATTTGAATGTTAATTTAGCGAATTAAATGTTTATTAGAAAAAATTGAATGTGAATTAGATGAAATTTTGTGTTAATTTGATGAATTGAATGTTAATTTGGTGTTAATTTGATAAATTAAATTTTAATTGGATGAAATTACATGTTAATTTGGTGTTGATTTGATGAAATTACATGTTAATTTGATGAAATTGAATGTCAATTTGATAAATCTGAATGTTAATTTGATAATTTGAATATTAATTTGATAAATTGAATATTAATTGAATGAAATTGAAGGTTTATTAGATTAATTTAATGTTAACTAGATGAATTTGTATGTTAATTTAGTAAATTAAATGCTTATGAGAAAAAATTAAATGTTAATTAGATGAAATTGATTGTTAATTTGGTGTTAATTTGATGAATTGAATATTAATTTAATGAATTGAATGTTAATTTGTTAAATTAAATTTTAATTGGATGAAATTACATGTTAATTTGGTGTTGATTTGATAAATTACATGTTAATGTAATGAAATTGAATGTCAATTTGATAAATTTGAATGTTAATTTGATAATTTGACAAATTGAGTATTAATTGAATGAAATTGAAAGTTTATTTGATTAATTTAATGTTACTTAGTGGAATTTGAATGTTAATTTAGTGAATTAAATGCTTATTAGAAAAAATTGAATGTTAATTAGATGAAATTGAGTGTTATTTTGGTGTTAATTTGATGAATTGAATGTTAATTTGGTTTTAATTTAATAAATGAAATTTTAATTGGATAAAATTATATGTTAATTTGGAGTTGATTTGATGAAATTACATGTTAATTTGATAAATCTGAATGTTAATTTGATAATTTAAATGTTAATTTGATGAATTGAGTGTTAATTGAATGAAATTTAAAGTTTATTTGATTAATTTAATGTTAACTAGTTAATTTTGAATGTTAATTTAGTGAATTAAATGCTTATTAGAAAAAAATGAATGTTAATTAGATGAAATTGAGTGTTATTTTGGTGTTAATTTAATGAATTGAATGTTAATTTGGTTTTAATTTGATAAATTAAATTTTATTTGGATGAAATTTCATGTGAATTTGGTGTTGATTTGATGAAATTACATGTTAATTTGATTAAATTGAATGTCAATTTGATAAATCTGACTGTTAATTTGATAATTTGAATGTTAATTTGATGAATTGAGTGTTAATTAAATGAAATTGAAAGTTTATTTGATTAATTTAATGTTAAGTAGTTGAATTTGAATATTAATTTAGCGAATTAAATACTTCTTAAAAAAAATTGAATGTTAATTAGAAGAAATTGAGTGTTAATTTGGTGTTAATTCGATGAATTGAATGTTAATTTAATGAATTGAATGTTAATTTGGTTTTAATTTGATAAATTAAATTTTATTTGGACGAAATTATGTGTTATTTTAATTTCATACAATTAAAATTTAATTTATCAAATTAACACTAAATTAACATTCAATTTATCAAATTAACACCAAATTAACACTCAATTTCATCTAATTAACATTCAATTTTTGCTAATAAGCATTTAATTCACTAAATTAACATTCAAATTCAACTAGTTAACATTAAATTAATCAAATAAACTTTCAAATTCATTCAATTAACACTCAATTCATCAAATTAACATTCAAATTATCAAATTAACAGTGAGATTTTATCTAATTGACATTCAATTTAATCAAATTAAGATGTAATTTCATCAAATTAACATATAATTTCATTCAAAAAAAAATTAATTTATCAAATTAAAACAAAATTAACATTCAATTCATCAAATTAACTCCAAAATAACACTCAATTTCATCTAATTAAAATTCATTTTTTTCTAATATACATTTAATTCACTAAATTAACATTCAAAATTAACTAGTTAAAATTAAATTAATCAAATAAACTTTAAATTTCATTCAATTAACACTCAATTCATCAAATTAACATTTAAATTATCAAATTAACATTCAGATTTATCAAATTGACATTCTGTTTCATCAAATTAACATGTAATTTTATCAAATCAACTTCAAATTAACATATAATTTTATCCAATTAAAATTTAATTTATCAAATCAACACCAAATTAATAATTAATTTTCATCTAATTAACATTAAGTTTTTTCTAATAACCATTTAATTTACTAAATTAACATTCAAATTCAACTAGTTAACATTAAATTAATCAAATAAACTTTCAATTTCATTCAATTAATACTCAATTCGTCAAATTATCATTGAAATTATCAAATTAACATTCAGATTTATCAAATTGACATTCAATTTCATTAAATTAACATGTAATTTATCAAATCAACACCGAATTAACATGTAATTTCATCCAATTAAAATTTAATTTAACAAATTAACACCAAATTAACATTCAATTCATCAAATTAATATTCAATTCATCAAATCAACACCAAATTAACAATCAATTTCATCTAATTAACATTTAATTTTTTCTGATAAGCATTTAATTCACTAAATTAACATACAAATTCAACTAGTTAACATTAAATTAATCCAATAAATTTTCAATTTCATTCAATTAACACTCAATTTATCAAATTAATATTCAAATTATCAAATTAACATTCAGATTTATCAAATTGACATTCAATTTCATCAAATTAACTTATAATTTCATCAAATTAACATATAATTTTATACAATTAAAATTTAATTTATCAAATTAACACCAAATTAACATTCAATTAATCAAATTAACACCAAATTAACCATCAATTTCATTTAATTAACATTCAATTTTTTCTAATAAACATTTAATTCACTAAATTAACATTTAAATTCAACTAGTTAACATTAAATTAATCAAATAAAATTTTAATTTTATTCGATTAGCACTCGATTCATCAAATTAACATTCAGATTTATCAAATTGACATTCACTTTCATCAAATTAACATGTAATTTATCAAATCAATACCAAATTAACATTTAATTTCATCCAATTAAAGTTTACTTAAATCGGCGTTAATTTGATAAATTAAATTTTAATTGGATGAAATTACATATTAATTTAGTGTTAATTTAGTGTTGAATGGTAGATGGAAGTTAATTTGATAAATTAAATATAAATCGGATGAAATTGAATGTTAGTTTAATAAAGTGAATTTTTATTGGATGTTAATTTAAAAAAAAAAAAAAATTTGGATGTTAATTGAATGAATGAAATGTTAATTGAATGATTTTTGATATAAATTGGATTAATTTAATATTAATTAAGTTGAATTTTATTGTTAATTTGATGATTTTAATGTTAATTATAAAAAAAATAATGTTAATTATAAATTACCACAATTGATCGCTACTTGATCCCACTTGATCGCTAGTTGGGATCGCATTTGATCCCACTTGATCGCTACTTGATCCCTCTTGATCGCTACTTGATCTCTCTTGATTGCTAAATTTAATTCGATCGCTCCAAAAAAAGTGGTAATATTAACAAAAAAAAATGGTAATATTAACTAAAAAAATGGTAATGTTAACCAAAAAAGTGGGACTCTTAACCAAAACAGTGGTAATGTTAACCAAAACAGTGGTATTCTTGACCAAAAAAATGGTAATCTTTTGGTACTCTTAACTAAAACAGTAGTAATGTTAACAAAAAAAGTGGTACTCTTAACCAAAACAGTGGTAATGTTAGCCAAAAAAATGGTTATATTATCCAAAACAGTGGTACTCTTAACCAATATAGTGGTAATGTTAACCAAAAAATTGGTACTCTTAACCAAAAAAATGGTAATGTTAACCAAAAAAGTAATACTCTTAATCAAAACAGTGGTAATATTAACCAAAAAAATGGTACTCTTAACAAAAAAGTTATAATCTTAACATAAAAGGTGGTAATGTTAACAAAAAAAGTGGTACTCTTAACCAAAATAGTGGTAATGTTAACAAAAAAAATGGTATCTTAATCAAAACAGTGGTTATATTAACAAAAAAAATGGTACTCTTAACCAAAAAAATTATAATGTTAACCAAAAAAATGGTATCTTAATCAAAACAGTGATAATATTAACAAAAAAAATGGTACTTTTAACCAAAAAAGTTGTAATGTTAACCAAAAAAGTGGTAATGTTAACAAAAAAAAGTTGTAATGTTAACCAAAACAGTGGTAATATTAACCAACAAAAGTAGTACTCTTACTATAATCTTAATCTTTGTTTTAATAAATGATGATGATTTTATAATCTCTTGAAGGGTTCATAGGATAAAAACAATTCTGCAACTCCATGTTTTGATATTTCTCCTTCTTCTTTCCTGTCTGAGTTTTTTTTTTGTTTTTATGATTTTTTTTTTATGAAAAGACTACCGTTTAATCTTAGTTTTAATAAATGACGATGATTTTATAATCTCTTGAAGCGTTCACAGGGATAAAAACAATTCTGCAACTCCATCTTCTTCTTCTTCGGCTGTGTTTTTTTTTTATGAAAGCGTAAGGCTCAGTGGGTAGCGTAAGGTTCAGTGGGTAGCCGATAAAAAGTGTTAGATTTGATCAACGGTGAAAGTTCTTCATTATATATCAAACGTTTATTTCACTTTTCGGTATTATATCGAAAAGTGGATATCCGTACTATAGTCAAACCCAGAAACGAAACATAAGTAATGTTGACAACTTCGGCGTGCTTCCTAGTCCTTGGAGTGTGTCAGTGGTTCTTCAGACGGTGGTAGGTGGTGTCAGTCAGAGAATGCCATGTGGTAGTTCCTTCTCGGGGACAGTGTGTATGCGTCTATTGGTGGCTTACCTTGACCATCACTGTCTGATGTAAACTTTTGGTTTGAGGGCAATTGGCGAGGTACTCAAGAAGGTATTGACCATATCCATCACATACCAATGTTCAAGTTCAGATCCAAGTCCAAGGCATCTTTCGGCAAAACCTCAATGTTTACTAGTAAATTAAATTGTTTCCTATACACTTTGCTAGAAACTGTTTGATATGGGAGAATTTAAGCAACAGGTAAAAGGATTGTAATGTAGCTTTAGCTTGTGGGATTGGACCCCAACACAGTTGGTAGTAGTATGCTAGATGCACTGGTATTGAGCAATGATTCACTTCACATTAAAGTCCAGATCCCCTGAACGCGTCTAACAACGTTTTTCTTGGGCTGAAGTACTCAAATCTTGACTACTCGATTCTCACTATGTGTTTGTTTTCGAGGTGACAATCCAAATTCTTCAACTAAGATTAAGTACCGAGACCAATTCTACCACGAGTAATGCTATACAGCCCAAACAAATCCCAAAATTTGCAACCCAAATGACATGGCACATGCCATGTCATTTAATGGATCCCACCATATATTTGCTTTGTCACCTCATGAAGCCTGACCGATGAGTTCCTCTCTTACTTGTCTTTTCTTTTTTTCTTTTTTTTTTCTTTTTTCCTTATGTCATTAACTCTCTCTCCTCTCTCCTGCATTGTCTTATTCTTCACCAAATCTTCTTCTATCAAAAACCATCTGTCACATCTTCCACCTTGCCACCGCCGAGCGACCCAACCACCAACCATATTCCGGCAAGCCACCACTCGCCTCCTACCCCGATCCACGACCGCCGCCGCCGCCGGCTGGACCAAAGCTCGCCCATTCTCCACCGACCTTCTGACATTTCCGGCGGCCGATGAGGTCTTCGTGGGTGCATGGAAGAAGGCGATGCCCAACATGGAGCCACCCAAGACCCCTCTTGCCTTCATGGTTCCCCGCCCTGCGACTCCTTCCTCGATCCCCTCTAAGCTCACTGTCAATTTTGTTCTTCTCTATTCCTCTGAGCTCTCCGCCAAAGAGGTTGATATGGTCATAGTTCCGGCAACAACAGGCCAGATGGGTATTCTTCCTGGGCATGTACCAACCATTGCAGAGCTGAAACCTGGGCTCCTGTCTGTTCATGAAGGGAATGATGTAAAAAAATATTTTGTTAGCAGTGGATTTGCATTCATCCATGCAAACTCTTCCGATATAATTGTCGTCGAAGCTGTTCCAATTGAACAAATTAACTATTATTTTTGTCGAGGGAGAATGACGAAGTTAATACAAGGAGGTTTAAGGTTCTGGTTAAGTCTATGGTTGATTACTGTATGATGAGAGTGATAAAGACTTCTGAAATGCTGAACTTTGACCAAAATTTAAGTATGTTGGATTTCTCTAAATTATCCCATGGAAGATGTCATAGAACTTCAGTATCATAGCTGTGTTTTTATAGTGTACTCCTTGAGTGCTGAACAACTCACTTAGAAGATCAATATTCACTTTATTTGGATGATGGTGGAGCCACAACTGCACTTTGGCCGCCTGCCTTTTGGATAAGAGAGGCTTCTCAATTGGGAAAAATGTACTGGGAACATTTTTTTCATGCTTTGAGGGGATGTTATGCATCCAGATCTTCTTTACATTGAGAAAGTGTATTGCCAATCATGAAAATGAAAGAAACTACCTTTAAAAAACTATCACAATCACAAACCTTGTAATGGTGATAATTTTTTTTAATTAATCTTTTGGTTAATTTTTTTATTAATTTTTTAACTTAGCAACTAATTACCATTGCTAATAATGCTGGTAGCATTGATAAAGCAAGGGTTGAGGGGCTGCATTGCCTGCTCTGTTTCTTACTGTTGTGAAGAGTGCTGCTGTACTGGAGTTGATTATGATAGCTGCTGGGTAGTATGAGGGTGATGCCCAGCTGCAATGAAGCTGTCTGTGCTAATATACTGGACTGGAAATAGTTGCTGCCTGGTTGCAATGAAGGTGCCTTTTGTGCATTTTGAAAGATTAAAGCAGTGTAAATGAATTTTTGGGTTGGATTGTAAAACTCTTGTAATTCTTTGCTTCTTGTATTTTTTTGATTCTTTTTATAAAATTTCTTTGAAAAAAAAAATAACTTTATCGTATGATTTGACGAGTATGAGTAAAAGCTACATAGTCAAGAAATAGTGCATAACTATATGCGATCTGTAACTATACCACGAAAGCATTGAGTGCATTTAGCAAGACGAGTGAATATAAATATCAACCATTCAAAGTCTATAAAACTGAACACACAACAATTCTCATTACAACAAAATTTTTGCCCAAACCATACAAGTTCCATAAATAGTATGTTCCATCAATTCTTACAAACACAAAATTAATGGTCTCATATCAAGTCTCATATCCAGCAACACTTCAAATAATGCAAATCTATGACACTTAACAATACATGCATTCATTTGAAAAAATGATTCTTTAATTTTTGAACTTCCGGGTCTTCGTTCAATTCAAAATTTGAGGCGAAACAAGCGGGTTGCACAGTTGTTATATGCGTACTCCTCCAATTTGGGTAACATTGAGCCTGAAATCAAAGTAAAATAAATAATACAAATAAAGATGAAATCAAAGCAAAAAAAAAAATACATTTACTTGTACCTCAAAACTATTATCACGATAAAACGCCTGATGGACATTTGGTTGGAATGGATGGAAACTTTGTCCTTGTTCCATGTACTGTTGCTCAAATGAACTTATTCCAATATTCATTGGCCGGCCACTTATATTTGGCCACATGACAGGTTGGTTAAATTTAAGACTCCATTCACCCATATTTGAAGCATGTTCATCCACCTATATGTAATTTAAAATTTATTTGTAATTTACTTAACACACAATGCCAATGAATAAATGGTGCTTAAAACAAAAAAAACTACAAAAATTCTTACCCTTAATGTGACATTCTCATGTGTTTCGACCACACCATGTTTATCTACAATCTCCTCGTACTCCTACACTATGCAAAAAAAGAAAAATTTAGCCTTCTCCAAAGTTGGTAAAAAAGTGTTGAATGCAAACTATTAAAATTAGTGTGGCTGCCAAAAAAAAAAAAAAATACCTTCACTTTAGCACCTTCACTAGTTGTAGCTCCTCTTCGTTTGGCTAAATTTTCAGCACCACATTGATTCTCTGCCTTCCTTTTTCTTTCTTTCTTTTTCTTCACTGTCTTTTCAACCATAGACTGCTTCCTTTTAATTGGAGGTCGGCCCTTGCTACGAACAGCTATCGGAGTAAGAATGATTTTATTCTCTTTTGAAATACCAATATCATTTTCACATGATTTTGAATTATTGTGAGTGTCAATGAAATTGGGTTGTTGTCTTCCACAAGCATCAACATCTTTGTGTAACTCCTCTTTCAATTCAGAAAGTCGTGTCATCACCTTTGAACACCGATCCTCAGTATCTGTAGCCAAGTCAGCAACCTCAAAGAAAGCATTACACATTTTATCAAATCTTTGTGATTCAAGTGTTGCAAACCAGTTGGCATAACTGATACGAACTTTGGTGTGTCTTCTTTTGATTGTCTTGCACCATCTTTGTAAAATATACTTGTCAGGTACTTTTGAAATCTTTTTATGTAGGAGCACCGAAATGATATGTCTACACAATATTCCTCTAAACTGAAACAATCGACAGTTGCAGTTTATATTATTGTTGCCCTCATCCAATGAAACTTGGAAGGCTGCAGTTCGGTAGCTTTCTCCAAAAGGTACATCTTCACCTACTTCATACACCGAAACACGAACACCTTGTTGACATGAAGACAAGTTACAACAAATTTTCCCTGCTATTTCTATTTGAAACTCCTTGAACTTTGCCCTCGTGTAAACATCTTGGAATTGTTTTTCCATCTCATATAGAGTTATACAAGGGAACCACGAGTTATAAGAATTGAACTCTTCTTGATTTTCTTTTTCCACTTTATCTCGTAATGCATTCTCATATTGTTCTACAAATTGTTTCAAGGTGGTTTTCGAATTGACATACCCATCAAAAAATGAATGCATGCTCTCACTTCGTTGTGTAGTAGACATGCCTGCCCAAAACATATCTTTCACAAATGCAGGCACCCAACGACTCTTTTCCTCGTACAATCCAAGTAACCATTCATTACTTTCAAGGCCATACTTTGCAATGAATTGACACCAACCTTCTTCAAATTCTTCTCTTGCCAACGAATCATAAACCACATTTTGCAATGAAAATTTGATAGACTCATATTGCTTATACCCTTTTAGCTTTTCAGGCAATTTCTTCATGATATGCCACAAGCACCACCGATGTCGTGCATTTGGAAAAACAATCTCAATTGCATTTTGCATTGCTCTGTCTTGATCTGTAATTATTGCACTAGGATGACATCCACTCATACAGGTAAGCCAAGACCGGAATAACCATGTAAATGTCTCAGTGTCTTCACTTGAGATCAGTCCACACCCGAGTAATATCGATTGTCCATGGTGATTTACTCCCACAAATGGTGCAAATGGCATATCATACTTGTTTGTCAAGTATGTTGTATCAAAAGTAATCACATCGCCAAACTCTTTAAATGCTGCTCTACTCCTTGCATCTGCCCAAAAAACATTTCTTAGCCGTCCCTCGTCATCTAAGTCCATCATGTGGAAGAAATCAGAATTGTCAGCTTGCATTTTCAGAAAATAATTGTGGATTGCAGTAGCATCTCCTTCACCAAGCCGTAATCGTCGGACTTTATCAATATAATTTCTACAATCCTTCTCTAGAAATGACAGCTGGTCATATCCCCCTGCCTCTACTACAAATGAATTAAAATTCTTGTTCATTCTGATACCAGCTTTATCATTCAGCTCAAGTCTCCTTTTCACAAATGGTTTAAGCAAGCGGTTGCACCGATAAAATCGTGATTTTCCTGGACTCAATGCATGGTTATGGTCAAGTACAATAGAGGTCACTCGCCACTCGCCATTGGTTTCAAGGGTGGCCCGAAGCTTAGCATTGCATCCTGTTTTTGAAACCGGTTGTCCTTTAAGCGGGTTGCTTGGTTTACTTAGAGACTTTCCGTTACGAGAACAAGCCAATGTCAAATACCTCAATGCTCCATCTTCTCCTCTTGAACATGTTCTCTTAGACACTGCAAAACCTTTCTCTTTGCCATATCTTGTATAAAACTCGGTAAGCTCGTCGATAGAATTAAAAGACATTCCCACCCTAACATCCTCTATGTTATCTTCTACATTTTTTGTTTTCTCCATTTCATTTTCCATAGTTTCTTCATTCAATTCAATACTTCTGGAACAACTTGATAATTCATATTCCATGCTCTACAAAAATAACACATTATTTTAGTAACCTTCCAAAAATTCAAGTACACTATTATGGATCACATGATTCACAACAACCTAACACCATATAGCTATATGCGTTAATCAAAAAAATTGTAAATGTGAATAAAATAAAGTACATATGTTCACTGTTAATGCCTTCTCACAAAATCTTGTAGAGCATTTTTCACTATTCATGATTTCCCAACAAAATACCTTGAAATGAACTTAACTTTAAATCACCAAAATACCTTGAATTGGACTTGAATTTGATGACTTTCAAAACTCATGAAGATTATAATATTGAAAAGGCTAATTATAAACTACTGAAACGTTCAATAGAGGGAGTTTCATGAGGGGGTTTGAATATTGACCGTTCAAAGTTTTAAATGGTAAGTTGGATTATGAGATGGGGCACCAAGTAAGCTTTTGACGGAAAAGCAGTCAAAGTACCAGTCGGTGGGGGGTATTAACGGCAACTAGTACAAACAATACAAAAAAATAACAGAAGATAAATAAATGAAAGAGTGTAGCAAATGAAGCATGAATGGTGAAAGGAGTACTGAATCGAACAAGAAGAGCGATAGACTGATAAATCAATTAAAAAATTATATAAAAAAAAATGCGTGAAAAATACCTTAGATAAATGGCTTAAGATGGTAACTCAAAAAATCTTGTGTTCACTTGTCTCGTCTATCTCTCTGTCAAATTTTTTTTCCCGTTCAAGGCTTAGCTATGGTAAAAAAAGCTTTATGTTTTGACATCCAACCCAAAGCTATATAGAGCTGTGCTGGATCGCTTGGCAGTGGCAAGGTGGAAGATGTTACAGATGGTTTTTGATAGAAGAAGATTTGGTGGGGAAGAAGACAATGCAGGAGAGAGGAGAGAGAGTTAATGGCATAAGGAAAAAAGAAAAAAAAAAAGAAAAGGCAAGTAGGAGAGGAACTCATCGGTCAGGCTTCATGAGGTGACAAAGCAAATATATGGTGGGATCCATTAAATGACATGGCATGTGCCATGTCATTTGGGTTGTAAATTTTGGGATTTATTTGGGCTATATAGCATTACTCTTCTACCACAGCTACAAGGTTGGGTAGTGGAATGTATGAATGTCACCTTCATTTAATTACAGAAAACCAAGTAATCTTGGTTAGGAAAGGGACTTTAATTACTATAAGGTTAAGAATGGTGGCTTTCATGTGCCCTTCTACTCAACTACTTTTAGGAATTGATGTGATATTTGCTTTAGAGCTCTACTGTATTCCCTAAAGTAAGTGAGTTGTTTAGGTTTTTGTCGCCTCTCTCTTTTGACCTACTTGAATGGACCCTTTTTTTATTTCCTTTGCACAGCGCCACCAACGAACAATAGTGCCAGTCGGCAAACCCCTGCTGGCTTTGGGCCAAACTCACATACCTGGTTCGGTTTAGTAGCTAAAATAAAGCTAAGCAGCCAAGGAGTATGTAACAAGGCTAAACCTAGGGGTGATAATCAAGCTGAATTCGAGTCTAATTCAAGTCTAATTTACACATAAACGAGCTGGCTCATTTGATTATTTACACATGAACGAGCCTAAAAAAATGTTCAAGTTTGACTTGTTTAACAGCCCTAGCTAAACCACTTTGGTAGCTATGGGGTTTTCTTTTTTGTGGCTGCGGTGGTGGTGGTGGTGGCGGCAGCGTAACAAGGCTAAACCACCTTTGTGGCTATGGGGTTTTCTTTTTTGTGGCAGCGGTGGTGGTGGTCACAATGATGGAGTTCAACATAAATACTTAAATAAGTTCAATTCGTTGAAATGTGCATTAATCTCACGTGATTAATAGTGCACGGGATAATTCCTGCAATCAATATCGAGTAGCGGCTGGGCTGATAGCGGACCCTGAAACAATCACAAGGTTAGGAAAAAGGGAGCCAGGCGCACGCCCGGCTTATCCCCTCCGAAGCTTTAGTTAGTAAGGATGGGGGAAAGCTCTTCTTGTGTTAATTCTGGATAGATTTTGCGTACCTTTGCTCATTGTTCTAAGGAGTATTTATACACAAACCTGTAATGATTGCTCTGACACTGGGGTTGTCTCAGCAATCAATACCTGTTGCCATTACCCACGTGTAATGAGTGATTTTTACCTAGATTCCCGCGCCATCAATGCTCGGCGGGGGGATATCCAACCTCGGGGCAACGCCGAGTACATCAGGCTATCAAGGCACTTGAGTGCCTATGAACGGTGTCTGACACCTACACCCGAGTACTCGGTGTTTAGGGGCACTCGGCCCTATGTTTGAACTCGGCATCACAGTCATTAATGCATCCACTCATCACTGTCAGTTTGGGTCTTCGAGGATGCAGAGGCGCATTAAATGCTGTCTAAGTCACTCACGTCTTCATAAATGCTGGGTCACATCTCATTAATTGCTGGTGTCAGAGGTTCATTCCTGGCTCCATGGAACAGCGCCTTCTCGGCTCCTGCTTACTACTCGGCGTATTCCCTTGTACTCGGCTCCTGCACTCCGTAACGGCTTCATTTGTACACGTGTCGCCTTGGGGCCTGCCGAGCCGTCTCGAGTCCCTCCAAATAGAAGTGACATTATTCAACTTTGCAAAAATAAATCAAGTATCCAATCTGTTTACTTGCGGATGAGTTGGGCAAGTTGACAGGTAATTGATTAACATTGCCATCCATACACAAAATCAATGAAAAGGGCCTCTGTACTTGGGAAGTCTAGAAGTTATTTATATCTGAAAACCTTGTTATGCGTTTTTGTGTTTGACATTGTCTACCACTGTGTCTGCATTCTTCTCCTCAGCACTTAATATCCCGTTCATCGCCCATTTTTGTGTGAGGGAAACTCAAAACTCAAATGTGTTAAGCAAAAAATAAAACAATCAATCTTCGAACTTAAGAACTATTAACATATTGAAAACGAGTGAAGTGACCCAATTGAGCACAAACGGTATAACAAGTAATAATGCTCTTCTCCCTGCCTCGAGTAAGATATGTTGATCTTTACTCTATTCCTTCTTTGATCTGAATCCGTGATCAATTTGACCAAATCTACCTCTATCCTAATCCCGTGTGTAAGTGTTTAAGCTCTAATCTTTAAGTGGCTTGACAACCAGCAGTGAGAGTGAGAGAAATTGTGCTTCAAGCAAAAAGTCTCTGTCCACCATGATTGTTATTTTCTGAGAGTTGTGTTCTTCTTAAAGTTACCACAGTTTGAAATACAAGTGGTGGCTTTGAAATGCCAGAAATTTAGTGGATTCATGCATGAATGGCATAAACAGCAAATAAAACCACAATTTTTATTGGCTGTTGGTGGAGGATCTGGCACATGTCACTTCCTCAAAGATTCACACCCCCCTGCAAATGGAAAGTATGCACACTAAATCAAAAAACATAAAAAAGAAATTCAGTACTTGTTTTTTTTGTTTTGTTATAGGTGTTAATTACTCTCTCGAGTTCAGCAGCTAACCACTATAACTTGAGTTGGTCTAGAACATATTCTCAAAGAAACAAGAGTGACTAACCCTTAGGAGGTGTGTGAAGGGATTGAATCTAAGACCTTTAAATTATGAAAAAACAAGTCCAACCACTGAGCATTCCTAAGAATTAGAAATTCAGTGCATTTACTAAGTTTTTACTTCCTTCTTTCCTTTTGGTGGCTCCCACACTTATTACTTAGCTCATCCATAAGGTGAGTGAACATTGACAAGCGCATATGCTTTTTGTGATAGAATAAATGACGAAACTTAAACTTGTACCTTCTGAATCTGAATTCTATTACTATCAATAAAAGTGGGTGAAAATTGACAAGCACATATGTTTTTGTGGTGTAATGAAAGACGAAACTTAAACTTGTACATTCTGCATTTGAATCTTTTTACTATCGGTAAAGGTGGGTGAACATTGACAAACGCATATATTTTTGTGGTGGGATAAAAGACGAAACTTAAACTTGTACATTTTGCATCCGAGTCTTATTACAAATTGAATTTAATTGATAGATATGCATGGTTTTTAAATAATTGTATGAATTCGAAATTTGTGTATAATTTCCAACTAGAAAGAAAATCTATGCCAAACCCATCTCACCAAGCATATCATTTGTCAAACTGCACAAAACCTAGTGGTGCTGCTTTAGTTACTAAACCTTGCTTTAGATTAATGAAACGACAGCTATTGGTATGGAATCTATGTGTGTTTTTTTACCAGATCTCCTTTAAGTACAATCATTAAAAACGAGATTACAAGATCATGTATAATGTTTTATGAAATATTGAATGGGTATTGCCTCGATTTGGCCAAGCTAGCCTCCTATCCCTAAGATGTTAAGTGGTGTCATGTCAAATTATTAAGAGTTATTTTTCACATTTATAATTGATGTATCGGCTCAGTTAGGACAAAGCACAAGGGGTCCAAAATTTAGGTAACAAATTTTTTAGGATTCTTTAGTTTTTGATTCAACGGTCAGAAGTGTTTAAATCAGCTTACACACATTTCTACTAATTCCATTCCCGATCTGACTAAAAACAGATCATTCAAAGACTAAGTTATTCATGAGAGATAAATTTTTGATAGGTAAGTCTCAAGGGTTGCCAAGATTCGAATTCAGGACGTCTAGATTTATAGTTCGTTCTTATTATCACTTAATCTCCCCTTGAAATTTTTTAGGATTCCTTATACTTTGGTTTCATAGATAATAAAACATGAATATTGGTTGAAAGTCAATTTTTTAGTCGATGTTTAGGAAGTGGTAAAATTGTTTTTATTAATTACGAGTTTGAGTCTTAAAAAAATAGTATTTTTATGTACAGAGATAAAAGTGTTTATATCTTAACCTCTCTAATCGGGCAATAGCTAAAACTTTGTGCACACTAGATTGTCTTTTTCATCCTTTTTTGGTAGTCCATTATAATAACTACATTTTTTTTCAAGAAAAAGAAACTTTATATAATGATGTTGTGGACTTATATTTAAGCTTTTTAGTGCATAAAGAATTAATTTGAGTAAGAAGCCACTCCTGATTCAGGAACCTTTTGTGCCATTTTTTAATACGGTATTTCGTATTTTGCACCCTAAAAAATGTTAAGTTCTTCACTTTGTAAATTTAAAAAATTAATTTTTTTATATTGCACCCTAAATATATCTAAAGTATTGCAATATGATTATTCTGTTAATTTTCGCTATTTTTTCGTCAAAAACTAATCCATTGATAATGACAAAAAAACTACAAAAATGTCACATTGTAATATTTTTGATACATTAAAGGTGTAATATAAAAATATTAATCTTTAAAAATATAAAGTAAAAATTTTAAAATCTTTTTAGGTAGAAAGTGCAATTCACCCTTTTCTATTTATCAACTTGTGTGTGTAACCCACAAATCATATTGTTGCAGAAGCATTGAAAAGAAAGCATGTAATGCTGATCTGAAAAAGTGCCCCAAGGAGTAGGAAAATGCCCAGAGGTATCTCACACTCATTTCATTAGCCAAAACCTTATAAATTAGGTTTTATAATTCTCTAAAGATTCCAATATCTATCGTAATTATAGTATTGTAATATTAGTTATTTCTCGTGCCAAGTAATAAAAAAAATGATCAACGATAAATATATTTGTGTTTACACCAAAAATCAAATAACAAAGATAAAAGAGAGACAAAGAAATTTAAGCACCAATTATGGTGGGAGTAAGCAGTGGTAGTGGTGGTGGGTGACAATGGTGATGGTGGGAAACAGTGATGGTTATAGTGGATGACGACAATCGTTAGTGATGGTGGCAGCCGTGGGTGGTAACAGTAATGGTGATGGTGAAGGTGGTTCTGGTAGGGGTGATGGTGGGACAGTGGCGTTGGTGGTAAGTTGGCGGCAACGCTAGTGATGCTAGGGGTGATGGTACGACAATGACGGTGATGGTATGGTGGTGATGGTGGTGGTGGGGGTGGTGATGGTGGTGGTTGGGGGGGGGGTAGTGGTGGTGGGGTGGCGATAGTGGGGCGATGGTGGTGATTGTTGGTAAAGAGGTGGTGGTGGGGCGGAGGGGTAGGGTGGCGGCAGCGGTGGTGGTGATGGTGATGGTGATGGTAATAGCGGTGATGATGATGGTGGTAGGGCAATGGGGGTGGTGATAGTGGTGATGATGGTAGTTGGACAATGAGTGTGGTGGGTGGCAGCAGCAGAGATGGTGATAGTTGTTGTAGCAGAGGTGGTGGTGGTTGGGGGGGGGGGGTGGTAATGGTGATAGTGGTGCGATTTCAAACACTATTTTTTTTTTTTAAGTACTTATGAGAAATTATAAGTTATAGAAGCACTTTTAAAAAATTATTCTAAACACACATTTAAGAGCCTATTTTTCTTATTAAATTTGAGGTGTTAATATTAATCGTCAGATTCACTTTAAAGTAAAATTTAAAGAGATCTCAACCGCGTAAAAGTAAAAGTCATTTATTTATCTTTTAAGATTTGAATTGTATTATATTTTATTACTAGTTATTGCCTGTGCCTGAAGACACAGTGTAATAAAAAATGATAAACAATAAATATATTTGTATTCATATCCAAAATCAAATCACAAATATAGAGAAGAGATATATGAATTTAAGCATTGGTTTGTAGTGGGGGTGAGAGGTGGTGGGCGGCAGTGGTGGTGGTAAGAGACGATGATGGTTGTGGTGGGTGGCAATGACTGTGGTGGCGAGGGCAGTGGTGATGGTGGCAGCGGCGACGGTGGTAGTGGTGATGGTGACGGTGGTGGCGGCGGCAGCAACGGTGGTGGTGGTGATGGTGACGGTGGTGGCGGCGGCAGCAACGGTGGTGGTGGTGGTGGCGACGACGACGACGGCGGTGGCGGCAACGGCTGTAGTGACAGTGGTGGTGGTGGTGGGGCGGTTTCAAACACTATTATTTTTTTAAAGTATTTATGAGAAATAATTTTTAGAAGTACTTTTAAAAAATTACTCCAAACACACCCTTAGGAGCCAATTTTTCCTATTAAATTTAAGGTGTTAATATTAGCCATTAGATTAACTTTAAAGTAAAATTTAAAGCAATCTTAACTGCGAATAGCAAAAGTCATTTTGTTTATCTTTTAAAATTTGAATTGTAAGCTATTTTATTATATAGATATAGATAATTAAATAGTAACTTTCTCGATTATTCTATACATTACTAAAGTTGATACTACAGTGATCTTAGTATGTCCACTTCTTTGATAGCTTGATACGTGCGCTCATTCTCGCAGAGATATTTACTTTGGAACTCTCTTCTTCTTTCTTCTTTTTGATAAACTACAATAAAAGTCTTTGAAAGACTTGAAGCCACAACTTTATGGTTATTACTTTTACAGTGGACCCAGCAAAATATCAATCTTCCAAGAGGTTAAATGACTTTAAAAGTAGTTTAAGTGGTAATTTCGACGAATTGTAAATTTAAATGTCTTGAATTTGAATTTTGATAATTCTTTGGTGTCAAACCATAAGAATTTATCTTTCGTAAATACTCTAGTCCCGACGTAAATAACCTATCTTTGGTCAAATTAAAAAAAAAAATTAATTAAAATACTCGTAAATTAATTCAAATACTCATGATCCCCGAACACTTCTTAACCAACCATTCAAAACTCAAAAGGGGCACATAGTGAGGATCCAATGGAAGAATGCCTTTTCTAGTGGTTGGGTTGTCAACAAACAGAAGCTTCATCTTTGCTCATGTTTCCTATATAGCACCACTTTGTGAACCGAAGCTTTAACTTTTGTGAGGGTCATGGCTGTCCAAAATCTTGCTGTTCTTGCTTCCAAGTTGTCCCTATAAATTCGGCCCCATCATGATAGACTCTAAAATGTTGCGATCATGAAAATTATAAATTTTAAAAGCCAAATAACAATTCATTATAATTGCTCGAAAAAATTCATGATGAAATAAGTCATAAGTGTTTGCAAAAATTATAATATCATGGAATTTCTCGTAAATTTTTTCAAACAATTATAATTTTATTTTTAAAAGATTAACCGTTAATGATATGATTTTACTGTAATTATTACATAAATATTAAGTTTCAATGTTTGATGGGTCCTACAATCAATTCAATAGTTATAATAAATTAAGTTAATTGTTATAGTTATACTACGTCATCAGTATCACGTGGTATAACCATTATCATCAATAAAAAATGCGTACTCAATATACGAGACTCTCATTATTACATGGTCCAGAAAAAATTAGATATACGCAGCCTTACCCTACGAATAATAGAGAGACCGTTGCTAGGACTTAAACTCGTGACCAGCAAGTCCAAAGAACCTTACCGTTATCGTCAATATTTTCTCCAAATAACATTGCTCATTGCATGTATCAGCCTATATAAGGGGCACAGGTAGAGGGACTGAGGGAGAGACCAAACACAAACCAAAACCAGAGTAAAAGTCCTATTCTCTTTTTCTCTCTCACAAAATCCTGTCGACCTACGTCTCCTTCGGAGACACGCAAATTTCGTTCTTGTGTCTAAAAATCAAAGAAAAACTCTTCTTCTGTCTCTTCTCCAACCCCGTCTCCATCTCTTCAACGATTCTCTTTGCTCCTCTGTGTAAATCACCTGTTTCAACCAACTCAAAATGAACATAATCAAAGCTCAGATCATGATCATGTAGTTTTATTATTCGTATAGATGATTATATGAACTGAAGCTTGAAGCATTTGTTCATATACAGTGGTTTTTTTCTAGAGGGTAATTATATGAGAACAAGTGAGTGAAGATTGTGAAGGAAGAACATTTTTTTTTTTTTAAATTTTGGGGAATCATTGAGATTGGGTGTGGAGTTTTTATGTTTTATGTGGGGGATAGGGAAGGGTAGATGGAACAGAAGCACATTTGGTTGTCGGCATTGAGTGTAGGGGTAGGGGTTGGGCTTGGATTGGCCTCTGGAAAGACTGTGAGCAAATGGACTGGTGGTTATGGTTGTATGGCTGGTGGCATTACGGCGGAGATGATTGAGCATGAGCTTTTCCGGATGGTGGTTGATGGGAAACAAAGCAAGGTCACCTTTGATGAGTTTCCTTATTACCTCAGGTAACAGGGAGAGTCATATTGTTGGCAGTTCTTGCTTTGCTTTTCTTTTCTTTTTTTGTTTTGTTTTGTTTTTGTTTTTGGATTCAGACATTTCTCATTTAATAGAGAAACATATTCTGGATCAGTAGTATTACATGTAATGATGGGGGGAAATACATATGTTTCAAGTGAAATTACTCTGGTCTTAAGATACTACCATCACCTGTTTCTTGCAACTGTAAAATTCCTAACATGATGATGATAGCAAATATTTTTTCCCTTTTTCGATACTATTTAAGTTTATTGTCTAATGTTACATAATGATGAGTTCTTCATCTGTTAGGTATTTCATGTGTTTTTTTTCTTATGGTAAAAATCTGTTGGGACTTTCTTCCTGCTGTCTTCGGTTTTCGCAGCACTTTCTGCTCTGTATTTTTTCTGTAAGTGACATTTCCTATGTTTAATCAGAGGACAATCGTGCTCCAAATGCCAAGTTCTGTATTTTTTCTAGAAGTGACATTTCCTATGTTTAATCAGAGAACAATCGTGCTTCAAATGCTAAGTTCTGTTCCTTGAGTACTAGACTTATTAGGTATTCATAAATAGGTCATTAGAAGAACAAATATGGAGGTGAGTTTTTATGCCTACCCATAACACTTACTCTGCATACTTCTGGATGGAGGCATGCTACTCTTGTTGGTGTTGCCTTCATCAACATCTAATACTTAGCTCTCTTTTATTGTATTTGAATTATTTTGTATGTAAGTAGAGAAAGGGCTGTCTTGATCAGCAAGTTTTCCAAGTGACCCTTTCCTAATCAATGTTTTATTGCAAGGACTATAAAAGCACAGAAGAAAGTTTTAGATGTGGGGTATATTTGAGAAAGCAAATGGTGGTACATCGTTGCCAATCTGAATTTTGAGCCAAGTCCTTAAACTTTGCTTCAGAAGTGCATTCCTATTGTGACCCTACTTCAATAGCTTAATTATGTTGTATGTAATGTGCATCTTTTAATTTTTTTGGTTTGTCCATCTGCCACTTCATGTGTTCGTCTGAATTTGAATAGTAATGGCCTTGATGAATGACAAGAGCATCGGTCTGGTACTCACGGATTAGCTACAAGTTATTTCTACAAATTTAGATCCTCAACTTTATGAAAACTGCTATGGCTTGGTTTGTTGTCAACTTCTTCTTTCTGTCCAGTTTAGCAGGAAAATTTTGTATTCTGATTTTTTTGAGATTCCACATTGTTTTGACCAATGTCGTTCGTGCTTTGAGTTCCGAACTTAATAGAATTGATGTCTTCTGAGATTTCTGTTTAAAAAATTGCTCTAGAAATTATGTGATGATAAAAACTTAGTTTTTCTCTACAAATTGTCCTATTCATGAGTTCTTAAAGCTTTTGGTTCAGGAGTGCAAGATAAAACTCAGGCTATGCATTATTGTTAGCATACAGTTAGCAATTCGACAACTGAGACATTCCGGGATATACATAATCGTATCAGCTGTCTAAAGTAGCTATACAATGCTTACCATATCTCCCTAGTTTTCTCATCTTAGAAGTTTGTTTTCTACAAGGAATCAAACTTTTTGCACATGATGTTCTGTTTTCAAGTTATATTCATGTTAGTACCCTTGTTATCTTGATGGAAATGACAGCGAGCGGACACGGGTGTTATTGACAAGTGCAGCATATGTTCATCTAAAACACTTGGATGTTTCTAAGCATACCCGAAATCTTTCACCGGCAAGTAGGACTATATTGCTCTCAGGGCCTGCTGGTATGTTATCTGGTCCTGCATCAATATAAGTATGATTGTAACTCATTGTTACTGCCTAGTTTGGTCTCATCTTTGTTCTAATGTCTTCTGTAGAACTTTACAAGCAAATGCTTGCCAAGTCTCTAGCGCATTACTTTAAAGCAAAGTTGCTACTATTAGATATCACTGATTTTTCTCTAAAGGTGAGTATGTACAACATCAATCTTCTCTAATACAATGTTTATCATATCATCATACTGATTTCTTATTGGTCAATTAATCGCAGATGCAAAGCATGTATGGTGTTGCTCGAAAAGAAGCCGTAAGTAATGTTCTATTTACCAAAAGTAATTGAGCAAGTTTCATGTTTATTGCGACCTCAATCAAAAAAGTGTCTTTCAACCAGTGAATGCCTATAAGTTTATTACGTATGGAGGATGAAACTCAGCAGATAATATAAATGAATGCTGTGTTTTGTGACAAAAACCTTATCCCTCAAACATAGACCATGTTTGTTTTTGTTTCTCATGAGAAGGAAAAGTTTTTGATTTTTACTTAAATGGGAATATTTCCTGACTTAGTTTCTACCTTTTGTAGCCTTTCAAGAGGTCCATCTCAGAGGTGACATTGGATCGGGTGTCCAGTTTACTTGGTTCCTTCTCAATCCTTCCACCAAGGGAGGACAATGGAGGTATAGAAAGAAAGTACAGATTACTTATTTGCCTTTCTATGTGAAGTGTCATGAATTTGATGCTTACACATTTTATCATGTTGTGGAAGGCCTTTCTTTTATTTTTTTTGAGCAAAACAGCTTCTTTGGTGTATATGGATTCTCTCAATTATGGTTTTGTTAATGCTTTGCAGTCAGTCGGTGGAAGAACAGTTAGTAGGTGTGGTGTTGATGATGCTCTAAAAAAAATTATGAGAAGTCGTCCTTGTAGTTGGCAACTTGGCATAATCAATTTTTCTGTTACTTTGTTTTTGTCACGACTCTGCCATCCTTTATATTCATTTCTTCTTCTTTTTCTTTCTCTTGTAAACATTCATTTCATGTGGAACTCCAAACAAAAAGGGTGAATCATTTACTCCATTTGTTAAAGTGAATTATGATAACACTCTTGTACATAGTTCAAGGTGATACACTGTTGGAAAACTTATCTACTCTTTGAATGAGGCTAGGGATAAGAATAGTTTGGCAGAATGAGAAGCTGCTTTTTGAAGGTTAAGAACTTTTCAGTGGCAAGAGAAGAACCGTATGACATAGTATTGAGAATTTTTTTTCCTATATAAATATTAGATTAGATTTAGAAGGATGTATCTAGGCAAAACGAAATAGAAGAGAAAAACCAAAATGGCACCAAAAGACATGGCACATATAGGCTTCTGGACCCCTGGTTATGCAACGCTGATCTTACACATGATTAGAATTTGAACACCAATGAGGGGAATTGAATTTGCTTTGCTATATGTGTAAAGATTTTATTTCTTATTTTTATCTTTTGTCCCCCTTTTTTCGTTTATCATAGTCCTTTGAACAACCTTATTAATGTAACCGTTTATTTATATCTTGTAGGCTCGTTATGGAGACAGAGCAGTGACCTGGATGCTAAGTTCAGGTATTGTAGATTAGATTTTTCAGTTCAATTGCAAAGCATCCAACCAGATGATTTTTTATATTGAAGTTTTCTGTTCATACAGGAGTGTGGAAGGTGTAAATAATCCTCCAAAGCCTTGCAGAACTGCCTCCGTCTCTTCAGATATGAGCAGCACCAGTTCCCAGAGTTCTTCTAACCCAGGTTGTATTTCAAAGCTGAGTTTTACCTGAAAGAAATAAATGAATAAGTAGTTTTATCTCTCATGAAACACTGATTATCTGCAATTGTCTGTCATGTCTCTCTTGTTATATGCATGAAACACCAGTTTGTAAAATTTAGGTGACAATCATATTTCTTTTATCTTGTCAGCCAAATTTTTTTTCTTTTTTTTTTTGCATGTACAAAGTAATTTTGACTGCCGGCATTTTTTTAGTGAGAAATGTTTCATCTTAGAAAATGACCTACTGTAGTCATCGAGTGGAATGCTGGAGTAGGGGGGATTGAAACGAGCCACTTCCATTCTCTTTACTTCTGCATGTGTTGGATGACCCGGATCTACTGTTCAATAAATTCTTCATAGGAGATGTCACCTTGAATTTTTTGGTTCTAATGTTCAGGAAATTGTAAAAAAAAAAAAACATAGGAGATGTCACCTTGATCTTTTTGAAGCTAGATAGATGTATTAAAATCCTCTATAAAGAGGGTTTAAATTTTTTTCAATCCCCATGATTTATGTTACAATTAGCGAAGACAGCATACCACTAATTATTTTCTCTTCCTATTATTTGTTCCGACTTCATTAACTTTTGCTGCTATTTTGGTGATATCGCTTTATCTTATACAAACAGAGGTACTGAAATTTTGTGCTGATTGGTTGATGAACATCATATTTTACATGCTGGCAGTTGCCCTTTGAAAATTTTATATATTCCGAGAGTTAGTTCCAAATGCATGTCTAAGGCTCTATTCTCTGCAACTGCCCTTCTATGAACCTTTTAGTTTCCTGCACAAGGACCTGCATGCACCATTGCATCAAATTATGCATGTCTTGTTTGAGGCAATTCTTGGGTCTGAACTATCATTAGTAGTAAGATCAATCAACATATTTAATATGGCATTTTTGGTCTTTCAGTACTATTTGTTAGACTGCAATTTAATTTAATCCGAAATCCAATCTCCGCTTTTATCGAACCATTGCATCAAATTTACAATCACAACAGGGAATCACAGGTCTCAGTTTTCTTCTGTTAATGGGTCAGAGATAAGTAAATTTTATACTTTTGAGTTCTTATTTAATTTTCACTGTTGGTTGGAATTTATTGACTATTCCATATTCTGTGACCTTCGGCCATCATCTATTATGATAAACCTGACATGCTGTTGCATGCAGATGGTTGGTAGAATAATAGAAAAATTTAGATGTCTCGTGTCATTCCTATTGATCCTTGGGAGTTGTTTTCATTTTGTTAGGTCCTCTCAAGCGTGTCAGCAGCTGGTCTTTTGATGAAAAAGTTTTCTTACATTCACTTTACAAGGTAATCAATCCATGTATGAATTGCTTGTTCCAGATTAAGATTTATATTCTTCTTGGATGTTCTTGTTTTGATGATTCCTTCACTCTGTTTATTAACTATTTGATGTAGTTTTGAGGAATTTTAATAAGTTACTCAAAAGCAGGGTTGTCACTTGTAGGTTTTGGTTTCAGTCTCTGAAACCAGTTGCGTCATTCTGTATATCAGAGATGTTGAGAGATTTCTTCTCCAACCACCAAGGCTATACAAGTTGTTTGATAAAATGTTGAAGAAACTATCAGGACCAGTGGTGGTTCTTGGTTCCCGTATGTCGGACCCAGATGATGAATGTGGGGACGTGGATGAGAGACTTAGTTATCTATTTCCTTATAACATTGAGATTAGGCCACCTCAAGATGAGACTCATCTTTTAAGCTGGAAATCCCAGCTGGAAGAGGACATGAAGACAATTCAGTTTCTGGACAACAAAAATCACATAGCTGAGGTACTTGGAGCAAATGATATTGAATGTGATGATGTAGGATCAATCTGTCATGCTGATACAATGGTTCTCGGTAACTATATAGAAGAAATTGTACTATCAGCAATATCTTATCATTTGATAAATAACAAGAATCCAGAATACAGGAATGGGAAGCTTGTTATATCATCTAAGAGGTAGATGCCAAATTTTCTTTAGTTTTGATAGCTTAGCTTCTTTTTCCTCTTTTCTTTATTTTCCCTACTTGTTCTATAAAGTTCCACTTATTTTTCTGGCCCCTATAGTTTGTCCCATGGGTTGAGCATCTTCCAGGAGGAAAAAAGTGATGACAAAGATACACTCAAACTGGAGACAAATGCTGAATCTTCTAAGGTTTGTCTAGTATTATTTGTTTTCGTCTCTTGAACTATATGACAAGTGTTGCTGAGATTCTTTATATTGATATGGTTGAATTATGCTTCCCTTGTTCATCGATGTCAGAATATAGAAAGGAAAGGGACTATTGGGTCAAAGCCTGGACCAAATTCTGAGAACCCAACATCTGAAAACAGATGTGAGACAGAAAAATCAGTTCCTTCAGCAAAGAAGGATGGTGAGAATATGACTCCATCAAAAGCACCGGTGAGTGCAGTTTTGGTTATTTTCAATTGAAAAAATGCGCTATTTTCCAGTGAAAAAAATGAAATAAGGAGAAGAATGAGGTTAAGGCATCGCTAATTGTACTTGCTGGTGGTCCAAGTTTAGGTTCATGTGCTATCTCAAATTTCAAAATTTGAAAATAACTTTTTGGTTTTTAAGAAATTTTAAGTTAATATATTGGCACGGTATTTTATGAGTTCATTACCTCTTTAGTTGTGATAGTTAAATGTATTTCCTTCTTTTCTTTCTCTGACTTGTCAAAGGTCCTATTTCCTAACCAGGAAGTTCCTGATAATGAATTTGAAAAACGCATCAGACCGGAGGTTATTCCTGCAAATGAGATCGGAGTGACATTCAATGATATTGGTGCCCTGGATGAGATTAAAGAATCACTTCAGGAGCTGGTCATGCTACCTCTCCGAAGACCAGACCTCTTCAAAGGTGGGCTTCTTAAGCCTTGCAGAGGGATATTGCTCTTTGGGCCACCTGGTACTGGAAAAACAATGCTGGCGAAGGCCATTGCCAGTGAAGCAGGAGCAAGCTTCATCAATGTCTCTATGTCGACCATCACTTCAAAATGGTTTGGGGAAGATGAGAAGAATGTCCGTGCTCTTTTCACACTTGCAGTGAAGGTTTCTCCCACTATCATTTTTGTGGATGAAGTTGATAGCATGCTTGGACAGCGGACAAGAGTAGGGGAGCATGAGGCTATGCGGAAAATTAAAAATGAGTTCATGACACATTGGGATGGTCTGTTGACAAAACCTGGTGAGCGTATTCTTGTTCTTGCAGCTACAAACAGGCCATTTGACCTTGATGAAGCAATCATTAGGCGGTTTGAGCGCAGGTAAATTTTCATATTTGCGTCACAACCACATCATCTTCACAATTTAGCACATTATCCATCAACTTGGAGAACTCATAGCTTTACTGTATAATGAAAGTTTAAATGCTTATTTGGAGTGAGCTGGTTTACTTTCCCCCAAGTATAACTGAACATAGAGGTATTCAAATATATCCCTCTGTTTGGGATATCTGTTCCTCAGTCATAATTCTTCTTTATCCTTGAGATTGGTGATCTTGGTAGTTTTCAAGAGATATATCCTCGTACAAGTACTCAAGGTTTTCAATGACAATGTCAATGGCACTATTAGTCATCCTGATCTTAAAGAAAAAGGTGTTCCCTGAAACATGACATGAAAGATACAATAAAGTGGTCAACAGTGATGTCAATTTGTTTTCAACCCACTTCTGTTGTTCTTAATTACAATTGACATGTAATGCAGAATCACCTCAAACAACCCCACAGAATAACTCCACTTTTAAAGTTGTACCCAAACACTTAGTTACCTAGTCTCTTATATATTTTTCTGAAACTGTGGATATATTAATTTGGTTGGGCTTTGTATTTTGTGGTGAATAGAGTTATGGTTGGTCTACCTTCCGCTGAAAGCAGAGAAAAGATCTTGAGGACTCTTCTGACAAAAGAGAAAGTACAAGATCTAGACTTTAAGGAGCTTGGAAACATGACCGAGGGATATAGTGGAAGTGATCTTAAGGTTTGTATCTTTGTAAATGGCACTGTTGAATTTAGTTTTTATCAACTGATAATGACTTTTGGGTTTAACTATTGAAAACAGAATTTATGCATAACAGCAGCTTATCGACCTGTCAGAGAGCTAATACAACAAGAGAGACAAAAGGACATGGTATACTCTTATATTTTAGCAATTCTACCTTTTTTTTCATCTTAATCTTGATGCATTGCTAAATGATATTGGTTCTGGACATCTCTTTTTTTTTTTTTATAGGAAAAGAAGCAGATAGCAGAAGAAGGGCAGAGCTCTCAAGATGCTTCAGATCCAAAAGAAGCAGGTAAAGAGGAAAGTGTAATTACTTTGAGGCCCTTAAATATGGAAGACATGAGGCAGGCAAAGAATCAGGTAATCTTATTTGGAGCTCTCTTACTTTAAATATTTGGAACAGCTTATATTCTGTGTATTCTTCTATATGGAAAACTTAGCTAAACACTAGCAGTCTTTGAGGCAGCTTTTTGGAACTATCTTCGACAGAGAGAGCATAAGTAAAACTTGGGCCTATGTGAATATAAAATATTGGGGTCAAGTGCTTCTCTGGACAACCTGCGACGCAACCTGTTGTAATCAGTGAACTTGGGACATGTGGGAGTTTGTGTCAATAAAGAAACCTGAATGAGGAGTTTACGGCATTTCCAATGAGAAAAAGTGACCTTTCAGCTAATTTCCATCTTCAGCCAGCCCAGTTTGTCACTTCTCATGTGATGTTTGTTGCTCTCCAACTGTCACCAAAATCATCTTTCACATTGAGGGAGTAGGGAGTAGGGAGTAGGGACTGAATGTATCTATATTAGTTTTCTTCTATTTTTTATATCTCTATGTCTTCAGCTTCAGCCACACATTTGACAAAACCAGACCTTTCTATTGGATTTCTTAAAAAATTCTCTCTTGAAAACTGTAGGTTGCTGCCAGTTTTGCTGCTGAGGGATCTGTAATGAGTGAGCTAAAGCAGTGGAATGATTTGTATGGAGAAGGAGGCTCAAGAAAAAAGCAGCAATTAACTTACTTCCTTTAAGTTTGGGCACGTAGGCATTTGTACACTCATCAGCACCAACATTGTGAAAGTGGAGGTTCTTTGGAACCAAAGAAGCCTTTCACTTGATTATTCCAGGACAGAACAGAGAGGCTCAAACGCCATTTCTAGCATCAAAAGAAACCTGAACCCTTGAAAAGCTTGGATCGGCATGTACACTCTGAAATCATATGTTTATGATCTGTATATCATGCTTGAGAGAGAGAGAGAGAGAGTTGGTAGTTTCTGTTAGGCTACTCTATAAGCCATATGCCACGAGTTTGCCATGTAAAATTATGTTGTGTGGGGTAATTAGAAATGCTCAAAGTTGGGGATTTGGTTAGCATTGTGTAAAGCTTGGACAGGGTCTTCATTCAATAGCATGTTGTACATGTCTCTTTTCCTTTGGGAATAATTTGGATGCAATACTATGCATTGAGAAAAAGGAAATGATTTGTGTACCTAATCCACCGAACTTTCTTTATCATGATTCAACCCGTAAGACCTAAGATCGAGCACCAGTTCATAACAACGTACCAAAAAGAAGAATGCAAGAGGTTTATATTCTCGAGATTCGACTATAAATCAAGTAGCGAGGATGAAAAAAAAGCATAAGTTATCTCGTTCATACTCTCATAAATGATTTGTGTATAGAGGTGGTTTAATAACATTTGGGGCCTAAAGCAATGACGACCAATGAGGCTTTTTTTTATTTTCTTAATAATAATTTAATTTTTTAATTTAAAATCTATTATTTTTTTGATGAGATTCAAAATTGCTAATTATTTTTTTATTCAAATTTTGCTAAAATATATTTTTGATTAATAATATGACTTTTGATCATAAATATTTATAGGAATAAAATTAATTTCTTCATTAATATTTTAATGTTCTTTTTATTTGTTTTTTATGTTCTTTATCGAAAATTGTGGTATTAAATGATTGATTTTATTATAAATAAATTCATTGTTATCTTTCTTTTGGATTATTTTACTATCATTGAATTTTACTTATTTATCTATGCAACTTTCACCTAATTTTTTTTATATTTTTTTTATTACAAATAAGAACTTTATCAAAACATTTTTTTAATTAGAATAAATGGTTTAATTGGTGTTTTGCATCCAAATGAGAAAAAAAAACAAGTTTTAAGAGAAGTAGAGAATTTGTTTAGTTTAATTTTTTTTTGACTAAAGAGAGATACTTATTATACTTCTTTTGGTTGGAGAAAGAAATAGATTTTGTCAGCACTTTTTTTTTTATTAATCTTTTTTTATCCTTTAATAAATGTGATTGTGTGAGGTGGTCTGGACTTTTGGGCCCAAATTTTTAAATTTTTTTTATTTTGGTTTACTCTTTCAAAAATTATTTTGTTTGGCTATATTGTAGTAAATTTTACTTTTTAGCTTATATTATATTATTGATCTTTAAATTCGTGGCTCTTTTTCATATGCAGGGCTTAAAGCCCACACTTTTATTTTTACACAATAGGGTCGGCCCTGTTTGTGTATCTAATTTAGTGATTTTATTTGGTGACATGATAGATCATAGTCATTGAATTGATAATGAATTTTAACTAATATTAGGATTTATTGTTAATTTAATGACAAAAAATAATAAGAACACTAAATAAAATTTATATGGCACTGCACTTGAGAAATTAAGTTAAAATAGACACGGGATTGGAATCATTGGCATAAGCGGGTTAGACTCCTTTTTTAATTATCAAATAATTAGAGGATGTTTTAATTATCGATAAATTTTATTTGTTTTATAAAAATAAATTAAGATTAAATAGACACCGAGGCCCGGAGTCGAATCATTGGTTCTAGCTAGGTTTGTTTTGCTGTCTCAAGGCAACACGAATACGACGACGTTCGAGTGCGGTGAAGCACCGTCCTTCTTCTCTCTCTCTCTTTCTCTCTCTCTGTGTAACGAATCTATGGAGTATGGTGTCACTTATGCCATGTTCTAGGGTTTGGCCCTAATTAACGTTAATTTCAAACAAAATCCCCAAAAATGGAAGGGTCAATAGAGAGATACCAAAAGCTAGGTTTAAGAGAATCCCTATCTCGAACTTATCAATACCCAATTGCCTGCAAAGAACTCAGCTTCATTCTCAGAGGCGCTTACTCCAAACTCCCCAAAAATCTGCAGTCTCTGATCTTCCAGGATACTCTCACCGCCTTTCGCCTCCTTCCCGAGTAAAGTTCTTCCCAATTCTAGTTAAATTCCTCCTATCAATGATCGATTTTATTCAATTTATGCTGATTATTTGTTTAACAAGTGATTTAGAAATTTATATTATAGTATGTTTATTTGGATTTTGTTTTGCTTTAGCATGCAGACACAAACAGCCATTTCAGCGGCTATTCTCCTCCATCAAAGCGTGGAGGCCGCATTGCCTAAACAAAAGAGGGTTATGGCGGTGACAGAGTTCAAACATGCTGTGGTTTCTCATAAGAGGCGGGGCAAAGCGCGACAGGAGGAAGAAGGTGGTTTTGATTTTTATTGTTTTAGAAAAAAATTACTATCAGTTAATTTTATACTGTAACTATCTCTTTACGTATGTGCCTTGCAACCACAGTATGCAGTTCTATTAAAAAAAAAAAAAAATCAGTTTTGCGTATCTTGCAAACTAGAATTCTGTTTTTCGAGTTAGAATGCTGCATTTTTTTAGGAACCATAGTAAATTATGAGTAAAATCCCCTTCAGTATATGGTGGATCATCTATATGATTGAGTGAAATTAGGAGAAATTGTATTGGTGGGCATCTCAATTCAATTTTGTTATTTAGTATGCAAATACATACATATGTGTGTGTGTGCTTTTTTCTTTCCTAATATTTTTGTTATGATTCAGGTTCGGCTCAACTTCCTCAGGATGTTCTTGTGCTCATCTTCAGTTTCTTAGATTTGCGATCTTTAGCTTCTGCTGCAGTAGTTTGCCGGTAAATTACCAAGTTGTGCTTTTGATATTTTGCTATGTTCACGAGTTTGAGCTTGTCGTGTTTAATGAGCTCTAGCCTATAATTAGAGCATGCGACCCATAATGTCAACAGATTAAATGTCAAAATCAACATCCTCCCGATGGTATCAGATATATGTTCTGAGTAGAGAAGTTTTGATCACATCCATATGACTGTGTGCTTGTGTTTTATGTTGTTGTGGGGGTTCTCCCAGTGTATTTAAAAACACTTTTGCATGTTTAATTAATGTGTAGGTCATGGAACACGGCATCAAGTGATAACTACCTGTGGCAATTGCAATATAATCATTTCTTTTGTGATTCTGATAATACTTTGAAGCTTAAGGTGCCTACAAGTGGACGAATGCTTCAGAATACGGAGTTTAAACATTTGGAAGTGGACGATATTGATGGGGTTCATATTGGCTGGAGAGATGCCTTTAAGAGTGCATATAAAGGTATGCTGGAATGGATGTAGAAAAATAAGTTTCAGTGTGGACATTGTTAATTAAAATGCATATGACTCACAGTGGAAGTGAACTCATTTTTGTGAATTCATCTGGATAGCCTAATATGCTTTTACCTTCCAGTTTGATCCCTGAAAAAACTACATCAGCTGAAACAATAGGTACTGCATATGTGAGCATGACTCATAAATAACAATGTTTTAATTTGGTTCGTGGAATGCCTAGCACCATAAGCAGCCATGGTGCTTGTGATGCACTACTGCAGACTCTGAGTAATAGCTGTTCTCTCTCTCTCTCTCTCTCACACACACACACACACACACACGGGTGGGGGAGAGAAACATGCACACTCCCCCCACCTCATTCATGCATTGACAGGAATACATGGTTTCTTCCAACTAACCTTGCCAGGCATTTTGTTTCTTTTACTCCTCGTTTACAACATTTTTGTTAGATTTCAGGCATGTCATCCAAGAAATTTACATATAGGGGCTACTGCAGGCGCTGTGATGCAGTAGTGTGGCTCACTAACATAAGATATTCCAATGGACACTGCAGACCAAATTGTGAAAACCGCCAAATCAAGCCTCTATCAAATCAGCAGGTAACTTTATGTGAATAATTTCAGTACTGTTTAGGCTGTGAACATTGCAGAATTTTCATTACATATTAGATACCCACTGTTTCACTGAAATTATCTGTCTTGCTCTTGCCAGATTGTTGACTACATAATGGATGATCTATTGACCGTATCTTCATCTGATAGTGATAGTGATTCGGATGAAGTGTCCACCTCCAAGCTGTGGGCCTACCCCAGGCGAATTAGCAAGCAGTGATAGTGATTCAAATGAAGGGCTCTCCCAAAACTGTTACCTGGCACATTCACATCCGTTTTGTGAGAAAGCAAATGTGGTAAAGTTTTTTTGTAAGAATATATCTTGTATTATCATGCCATAATGGAGGAGTCGAGGAGGTTGAAAAACTGATACATTCTTCTACTCCTTGCATCATTCCTTGTTTTTGTTTCTGGGAAGGAGGCGGCTGGTGTATTGGCTAGGGAAATTTGTGACTTCCATTGTCAATAGAAGATATACTGTATCCTATGCCTCTTTTAGAAACTTCTTATGTACAACATTGTATAAATTGATAATGGTTCTGTAAACGAAGAACTCTCTTGATTAAATTGCGTCAAAGTGTTTATTCTTTTTTGGTACTTTCCTTCAAGTATATTTGTTCGTCTATGCCACTAAGAGTAGAGGAAAGTCAAAATTGACATAAATCATGGTGAAATAGGACTTGGGAAGCCAACATGAATAGTTGGATGATGTTTTGTTGAATTGAGTTGAGGTAGACTGCTCATTAGCAAGCAGGTGTGAAAACGAGTTTTCTAACTCTTTTTTTTCTTCTTAAAATCTAGGAACATTTCAGTTTGGGATCTATAAATGTCTTCGGACTCTACAATGGGGCACCTTGAGACCCTGTTGGTTTGTACATTGATCCTTGGATTCTCATTAGGGGTTTCACTATAGGAGCCTGGCTATCACTCTTAATGCTTTCCCTATCTAAGTAGTGGACACATACCTCTCTGTTTAACTCTTGCCTCTGATGTGCTTAGTGTGTGTTTTTTACCTAGTCAGCCCCAACCCGGGTAAAAGAGAAGGGTAGCCTAAGTTGCCAAATTTAAATGATCTCTAATTAATGTTCGGTAAGAAGTAAACACCGGTGGAGAGGAAGGATTCAGATCTCCTGCAATATTCTTTATCTTTAATTTTTTTTTTAGTGGATCATCCACCATTAATGAGTGAGGGACCAATTTTAGGGGTGCAACTTGGGCGGGCTAACCCAATTTCAACTCGAGCCCAGCCCGAAAAATTAGGGCTTGGGCTAGGGTCAAAAATTTTAACCCGAATTCAATTTGAGTAGGCCTCGGGTTGAGCCATTGGGTTCACTGGTTGAACCCGAATATTAAAATCGGGTTTAACCCGATTTAATAATCGGATTCAACCTGAATTAATACTATATAAATACAATTTTATCTTAGAGTTAATCTCAATAAATACAATACTATATAAATACATTGAGTTCTTAATATTATGATTTTTATGTTAAAAACTTGATTGAAGTTGTTGGTTGTTAATTTAGGTGAATATTATGTAATATATGTATCAGGTTTAGAACAACAAGTTTATTTTGGGCTCAACTCGAACTCAACCCTAATTGAATCCGTAAAGTAACTTGAAATCATTAACCCGAATTCAACCCGAGTCCAACCGAATTAAACTTGGGCAGTGCTCGGATTGAGTCCCTCAACCCGAGGGAGGGTTAGGGTTAGGGTTAGGGTTGAAAATTATATACCTAGAATTGAATTAGGATTGACTATCCAATCCGTCCGAGTTGCACCCCTACCAATTTCTATATGTCTGAAATTAGTCATATTTCAAAAAAAAAAAAAAAAATTGCAGAGAAAATTAGTTGTGCAAGATAGGATGACGTATTGTTTCCAACTTTAGGAGAAGTCTATAGTACTCACAAAAAAATTTGGTACTGTGTCACAATTATAAATTGTGGTTTTTTTTATAATTTTTTAGGATCATTTACAACTATTATGTTAAAACCCACAAAACTTATAAAATTTAGTTGGAGATACGATATTGAAACTTTTTTTCTGAGAGTGTAATCTTCTCCCCAATATTAGGAGGAGATTGGTTGGAAGAGCTAGGGGTGCAATTTGGGTGGGCCAATCCGAATTCAACCCGAAAAAAACAGAACTTGGATTAGAATTTTTAATATTTGAGTTGGACAAAAAAACCCCAACCCGAATTGAATTTGGGCAAGCCTCGGGTTGAGGTCTCGGGTTGTCGGGTTCAACCCGAATATTAAAATCGGGTTCAACCCGAATATACATAAATACATAAATATATTTAATTAGCGTTAGTAGTTATCTTCACTTTTTAGAGTTCAGACTTTCACTTCACTTCAAGTTTTCACCCCTGCACCTCCATCACTCTCAGATCCCTCTCTCACTCGTCACTCCTCCCTCTCTCAATCGTCACTCGTCTGAGTCATTTTAGACTCTCAGTCTCCCTCTCTCCCTCGTCACTCATCTCTTTCTCTTCATCTGTGTCTCGCCTTTCATCTCAGATCACTTGAAAAAATTAGATTCACACTTGAAAAAATTAAATCTACACTTCAAAAATCAACCCGAATTCAACCTGAACCCGCTCAAATTAAACTAAGGCAGTACTCGAGTTGAATACCTCGAGTTTAGGAAGGGTTATGATTGAAGATTATATACCTAATATTGGACTACGGTTAACCTCTCCACCCGCCCGAGTTGCACCTCTAGGAAGATCAGTATTGCACTTATGTGGGCTTGGATTGAATGTTAATGATTTGCAAATCTATGAATTTTGGGCCTATTTTTGGGCGTAATGGACTATTGATGTCCATGAATAAATAGCTAGTCTAAGTAACTATGAAAGTAGACCAAAATGTTAGAAAAGTTAGAATCCAACTTGTAACATAAAGAAGGAGTTGTGTTGTAGTTCTGTTCCAAAAAAAAAAAAACTTGTAACATAAAGACCCCACCATACACAAAAAATCTTTTGAGGGATCATTGGACCAACCAAGCCTTCACCTTCTCTCTCTCTCTCTCTCTCTCTCTCTCTCTCATCAAGATCCTCCCCAACTAACAACCAAAACCATGCAAAAAGTACATAAAGTCATTGTAGGCTCTCAAGTGAAAAAGGAATTTTAGGAGGGGAACTGTTTGGATCCACCAGCTATAGTAGGATATTAAAGGAATTCTCGATGGGGACTACTTTAATCCACCTTGAGATGACACACCCACCACCACCAGAGAAGAATGGCAAGGATGGACCCAAAACACCCCACCCACCTACCCCTCCACGACTTTTGTTGTCGAAAGAAGTCTAGTTGTCTAACCAGACACAAAAATAATAATGAGGTTTGAGGAGGTTATCGAGATCTCTAGTTCATTTATCTGTTGCACATCACCCTATTAGAGGAAATTATTCTACTATATTAAAAAAAAAAACTCACTCTAAATTACTATGATGTATTTAAAAGTCATAAAAGACTAACTTAAGATCTACAAAATTTAATACAATTTTGGATTGGAGGTAGACTTGTCAATGAATTAGATTATGATCCGAATCTGATTAACTGAATATGAATTACTATTTTTTTTTACTGATAATCAGAAATCAAATCCTGAATTCGATATCTTATATTTTACGGATTCAAATTTGGATATATATATCCGATCAAGCACGCGTGCATTGAGGACTACGTGTGTCAGAAAGCATGGCCTCGGTCAATCGCATGCGTCAGACACATGACCATTGAGAAATTAAATGATTATTTAAAAAAAGAAAGTTGAAATTTAAGTATAATTTATTAAAATTTAGTTAATTAAATTATTCGAATTAGGATCGGATAAAATTTTCAAATTGAATATGGACCGCATAAATAAAATCTGTCAAATTATTAGATCAAACTTTTTAAATCGAATTTAAATTTAAATTAGTCAAAACCCGATCTAAACTTAATTTGTTGACAGGCCTGAGGGTTGCTGGAGATTGAGGGGGTGGGGGGTTTGGTGGTTTTACTTTTCTCTTTTCCCTTGAGCCAAAAAGCAACTTAAAATTGTCTAATTGAGACTAGTAAATTGTCGTATGTAAATATATATAAGGTAATAGATTATGGTCGTGAAATACATGGTGATATTAAGCTACTTTATGGTAGGGTTCCCTTTAGTTGGACATGTCTTCAGCTTGTGTCTTGCCGACTCTTCCACATCATTAAAAAAACAAAAAAGAGACTCACAAACTTTAAGGTTTTAACGTTTTATGAATGTTTTGTGATGATGATGATGATGATGATGATATCTTGTTAGGGGTAGTGGATAAGCTTATGTCTTCTATAATTAATTAATATGTTTAGTTCTTCGTTTAGTGTGTTTTAATCCTAATAATAATGGGTGGGCTGCACCAACCTAGAACTATAGTAGGGAATTGGGCATGTCCCTCAACCCAATGGCACCAATGAGTGGTAGATTCGATTATTTTTATTAAATGTACTTTAACGTTCACAATAGCGGAAGTTTCGTCTAATGAATACGCCTTTTTATATTTAATTTTCTTGATAACGAATTTATTTTTTATTAATTTGAGTGAGACTTATGTATAATATTGTGAATTTATGGATACACGATGAGCATTTTGATCCCATGGTAAGATTCTAGGCTATATAAATTAAGTACAGATATAATATTTGACATTATTTATACCGACTTAAGGTTTTTGACCGAATTTTGTCCACTTAATTAGTGTCGCAGGCTAAGAATGTATTAAAAATAAGGGTTAATTGCACTGTAGATCCCTAAAGTATGCAATTTGTCTCATTTTGGTCCCTAATATTTTAATTACATCATTTTAATCTCTGAAGTATCAAATATGTTTCGATATGGTCCCTCAAAAAGACAGTCTCCAGATTGTTAACCATTTTTTTTATCATAAACTTATCGCGTGATACTTAAATATGACCAAAAAATAATAATTTGAATAACTCTTTACCAAATTTTTACTTAAATTTTGGTTAAATAACTACTCAAATTACACAGTTTTAATCATGACCTATCCAAATTTTGGTAAAAAACTAACCATATTACACATTTTTTTATCAAGAACCGCCCAAATTTTCTTTAAGAGCTATCAAAATTATTTTTTATCCGTATTTATGTATTACGTGAAAAATTTATGATAAAAAATCATTAGCAATTTAGACATTATCTACTTGAGAGACTATATAGAAACACTAGTTATTACCCGTGCCTAAAGGCACTGTACGACGAAAAAAAATAAATTAAAAAAAATGAGAATTAGCAAGAAAAAAAAAATGGTACACATAATGATAACAATAAATATTTAGAGCCGATGAATATATAAAAAATGTACAAAATTACCTCCAAAAACATAACTCAAAAAATTTAAACATATACACAGTTTACATATTTTATCATCTTACCTTAAAAATCTATTACTCATTACATATTATTAATTTGCCCATAGTAGTAAAAAAAAAATTAATTAAAATGCATATCAAATAAAAGAACGCTTTTTGATATCAAATAACCATTCTCTTCATATGGTTAAAGTGCAAATCCTCATTCTCAATCAATTTGATCTGGCATATAACTTATTATTTTTCAAATACAAATGCACACCATAGAAATAGGTATAAAAGAAATTACGAAGCATTAAAACATTCAAGAGGCTGTCTAAAAAATTGCTCGAAAATAACATTAGTTCTTTAAGTAACTTGAATTCCAATAAGTTCCAGACATTGAAAGTGTACCCAACAAACTATTGAAGCACTATTACATTTGAAGTAATTAAAGTAATTAAAACCAATCCCCCTCACCTCTCCTACCTCAAAACTCTCAGGGGATTGGGCGTCAATAGTTTTCACATCGATTTTGATAAATTCATGATTAATGATAAACTAAAAAAGATGAATTAATATTTTTCACATCGATTTTGATATTAGTTTTAAGTTAATTAATAAACTAACTGCAAATCCTTAAGTTCAAAGAAAAATTGAACATTTGCATCAAAAAAAAAAAAAATTTACTTTTCATATTATTTTAATATGAAAAATTTAATTTTAACAGATTCAAAATAAAAATTCTTAAATATTTAGGATACAAAGTGTAATTTGCCCTAAAGTAAAGGAGATATCACCTACCCCAATTGCCATGTCAGTAGAATTTGGAGCCGAACACGTCAGTAGAATTTGGAGCCGAACACGTGAGTGTGTGATGAAGGGATTGGGCGGGAATCTCAAAATTGTTAGATTAATATTAGCCCTTAGATTAGATTTAGACAATTTTAGAAATGATCTGAACCGCGAAAAGCAAAAGTCATTTTGTTTATCTTTTGAAATTTGAATTGTAAGCTACTTTATTATATAGATATTCAATACTTTAGGGACCAAAATGATGCAATTGAAACATTGGGGACCAAAATGAGACAAACTCCATACTTTGAGGACCTCCAGCACAATTAACCCTAAAAATAATCTAGATCCACCAGTGTTGACACTAAATTTAAAAATTTGAGAGACTTACAATTAAGGGTGATAATCGAGCTGAATTCGAGTCTAATTCAAGCCTAATTTACACATAAACGAGCTGACTCATTTGACTATTTACATATAAACAAGCCTAAAAAAATGTTCAAATTTGGCTTGATTAACAGCCCTACTTACAATCAATCTCAAAAGTTTACATCAAAAAAGAAATAATCTTACTTTGCACCCTAAAAATTTTAAGTTTTTTAATTACACCTTAAATATGAGATTTTTCATATTGTACTCTTAATATATTAAAAATAATCTAATGTGACCCTTCCATTACTGTCCGTTGTTTATTCTGTCAAAATTCACCCCATTGAAATTGACGAAAAGAGTAACGAAAACTAATGAAAAATTTAATATTAAGAGTATAAAATGAGAATTCTTGAATCTTTGAGGGTACAAAATATAATTTGGCCAAAAAAAAAAAAAACTGCAATGGCACACGTGGCTGTATCTGTTGATTAAAATTGCATTCTTCTCACCGCCGTCCAAAACATATAAGCTTTCATATTTTGAGTTCACACTTGTCTGCCATAATGGGAAGCCTGCCCGCCCGCCCGCCCGCCAGATCCCTAATACCTTATTCTGATGATATCACCCTATTCGTTTGTTTGAATATCAAATCTTTCTCATTAACCTACCTATATTTTCAGTTGCATCAACAGGATCTGTCAAGATTTTATTTCGTTTTTTTTTTTTATCAGACATTATTTGGAGCGGTCAGGGACATTTTAGGACTAAGGTGATAATTAAAAAAAGGTCTTTTATTTTTAAAAATAATATTTTATTTAAAATTTATTCTTCTCGCTTTTTGAGATGTACACTGTTCAAACTTAAAATGATAATGCTAATAGAAAATTATTGACTTTGTAAATTTATGGTGTATAAAAATAACTGATAAGGATAGAATTCTGGGCATGGGCCGGCCACCATGATAGCAAAGTCCAATACACTCTGAGAGCCCAGAATGTGGGTTTGTTAGCCCAAAGAGAATACCCCCAACCAGCCCACATCGAAAGCAGAGGTCCAAGGGACCAAAGCCCAAAGGGTCCAAAGAACCAACAGTCCGGCCCTGGTCCAAATCCACACCCGTAACCTAAGGTGAACCCTGTTGCGCCATGTGTTCCAGGTACAGGGGGGACCATCTCTGATACCTCAGAGTTACACCCTGCAAAAGGCAGAAGAAAGTGGTGTCGAACAAACCAAGGAGTCGTGGGCACAGTAGCGCCGACAGACAGAAGGGCTTGCAGGGCAAGGACGAAAGGTCCCCACAAGATCAGGGAAAAGAGGTAGAAGAGATGACAAGAAACCCTAGGAAGGAAAACCATATAAATAGAACAATAGAAGCAGGGAAGGGAGGATCATCTTCTTCTGGACCTTCTCTCCCGTTCTTACACTCTCCATCCTCGGATATTCGAAAAAGAAAGGCATTAATACTTTGTAACGGCTCTGTGCCTGTAACTCACCTATTATCATCTGAGATCAATATACTGCACCAAGAGTAAGAGTCTCCGTTACAGTGGATGTAACCCAAGTCTATCGGCAAGGGTGAACCACTTACATTTTGTGTTTGCCATTTTCGATACATTATTCTCCTCAAGCCAACTCTTAAAATCCAACAGCAAGTCCCAGGCTGGGCTTGGGTAATTATTTCCGAGACATCATCAATAACAAATAAACAAATAAAAACATACGGTCAAAATAAAAAATAAAAAATAAAGGCAGATCAATTGTCATTTGTTAACTAGAGAGAGAACAAAAACAAAGGCAGATCAGTTGCCATTTGTTAGCTAGAGAGAGAGAGAGAGAGAATGAGTGGTTGGGAGAAATGTTGAAAAATTCACCTTTTAATGTTACTTTTTTTTTTTATGATTTTTTGGTGTCATGGGTTGGAGAAATAGGTCAAAACTATCAAATTTAAATATAACTTAAATTTTTTTTGTTGGTTTTAATTTTTATAAAATTAAAATTTTTATTTAGGCTAGTTGTTATAATTACAAATAATGTGGCCTAAAACCCAGACTTTGATGACTTTACAGTAGAGTCGCCCCTAAACATTATTATAAGGAAAATGACGACCCCATGACCTTAGGCCAACAGGAGTGGTGACAATTAAGCTAACTGCTAACCTCAATGCTTGGCGATGGGAAATAATCATGACTTGATTAATCAAGAGGTCGAGCATTTATTATTGCTCGCCCAATGCTCATTATGTTATCCTGAAACATCAAGTGCTTCGTGCCGACTATTCATTGTCTATATCGAGCATTTATGACCTTTTACCTAGCATTTAATTTGACATATTCATGGGTCGTATACCCTAGTAAGGGTCTTATCTTCTTCCGTTATTTTAGGGATCTGATGCTGGACCTAAGTTGATGTGATAAAATTATGATCGCTTGTCACATCAGCTTATTCTTTAGAAGCTGTGTTTCCCAAGAGAAGTTAATGCTCGAGTTCAACCGTGAACATATCATTTTCCTTTTCAAATATTTCTCTCCGGCCTTGGAAGGATTAGTTCAATCGGTCTCAATCTGTGGTAGCTTCATGGACATTCTTATAGACAATTCTATGCCACATGTCAACTCATGGCTGACGAGCCACCCAGTCCCATCAATACCCTAATTAAACATATTTTAGGGCATCTTTAGATGGTTTTGGTGTAGGAGGATTGAAATAGTTTTACCACACCCTCCCAAATCCAACCCCTCCCCTCTCCCCCCCATGCATGGGATTCACACACAAATCATTTTCGATCCCTTGTTTGATGAGTATAATACACATGTGTGGGACCCACATACTAATTACAATTATAACAAAAATGTAATTGATGAAAATACCAACAAGTCAATCCAATCTAATCCATACCCATGTTTGTTTAAGTACATTTTTTTTATTAACTTATAAATTTCATATTTGGTAGATAATATATTTTATTAGAGGTAGAAATGTCATTTGATGTAATTATCCTGAGTTGGCGTATATGAAATCCACCCCCCCCCCCAACATGAGTTTACCAAAACCCATGTATGTAGGCTTAATCCGTCAGGCCAACTACGAGGTGAGAGTGTAATTCAAGATATCACAAGTTTAACTAAACATGAGTTTTATTGGGATGTTGGACCTTTCTCCCTATATCAATCATATCAACCCCCCTTCCCCCTAACCCATCAAACAAACAGTCCCTAAATTTGCCAAATTGAAAGCTTTCCCAACTCTCATACTTAGTTCTAATCAACTCAGGATTGGATGGCTAATCACCATTACCTAGCCAAATAAATTACCCCTTCCCCAACCTCCAACTCTCCATTAATAAAACGAGAAGATTATTTTATTAAAATTTATACATCACCAATTGAAGTCAAAAAATTAATTTATCCATAAAAACATCTATTTTTTTTTCCTCAAGGTGATCCAAGTGAGTTCTCATATCCCCAACATCAAAGGGAAAAATTAAAAGGAAAATTTGGCATTTGGCATCTCAGGCTGTGTTTGGTTTGTGTCTCCAAAATCGTTTTTTGTTTTTGAAATCCAAAAAATGGAGAAAACATGTTTGGACAACTGTGTTCCATCTTTTGGTTTTTGGAAATTGAGAACAAAAAGGGTAGAGATTTAGGGAACATATGTGTTTTTTTTTTTATGCATTATCTCTTTCTCCGACTATTGATGTGCATTCTCCCTCTCTCTCTCTCTTGTCGATACTGTTGGAACAGAAATCTCAAGAATTATTGATAGTGCGTATGTGTCGAATACAATTTTTGTTTTCATTAAAACCTTACAAAACGGAACTAAGGTTTACCTTTGAGATCGCTTTGGATTAATCTCGTCTCAACACGAACACAGAATTTAACAACAAACGTGGAAAACAGCTCGATAAACCTCACGGCCTTCTGTCATATATCCTCAAACGTCAAAATTCGGATGCAATGTGGGCTGCAAAAACCTCCGAATTTCTACTCTCTCTCAGCCTCCCTAAAAAACGTAAATGATCAAAGTGATCATGATTTAGAAAACATAGACATCTATATATAGGTTACGACAAAAACCCTAAAGAAAAATAAGGACCGAGCTTCCAAGGGGCCTAAGATTCATATTTTCAATACAGAACAAACATCCTATAATCCATTAATAATAAATTAGTCCACTAAAAACTTATTATTGATCTCCTCAGTCTTATCTCAAAATTATATTTCGAACTTTTTATTATTATATGTTTAATAATTTCTCCAACGTTTAAGATTACAGATGTCCATCAATTAAATAAATTATTGACAATTATACTTAATTGACTTTTTTTATTCTTTGAGACATTACCACTCAACTTATTTGTCATGTCGAATAATTAAATCTACATACAGGATTTGACATGGACAAAACTTATGAGCTTCCTCAAGAGGATATCATCAACCCATTTAAAAACCAGGACGTAGTTTCCTTTAATAATTAATTTCCACTATACAAATAAGACCGTCTCTCAATTCACTGAACTTATTAGCTCAATATGAATCTCACTCTTTGATGAATTAAAGTGACAATCATTATATACGCGTAACAATTAAATATTTCGGGATTAAGAACATAAACAATCATAATAATCATGAGATATATATTATCTTATTAAATCACTAAAAGACAATAACCTCAACATGGGTCTGTTCAATACACAAAGTGTACTAGCGCAATAATCCGAGACATCAAACAATTTTCTACAGTCAAGACAGACTATACTAAAATATTACACTACAATCACACTGATTGTGTGTCCAATTCCATCTAGGATTGTGAACATATATTCATATTATACACGGATCCGATAATCTGGTCTTCTATGCATAAGTCGAACTCTACACACCAAATTATCTACAATGTAAAATATAAGACACACATGCATATCATATATCAAATATAATTTAAATATTTTTTCTACATAGATTCTCAATAAAATAGAAAGAACAAACTCCTATTAATTAATAAAATGAGTTTCACTACAAAAAGTAATCTTTTAGTATATAACTCTATCAGATACCATATATCTATCTTCAACACAGAGATCCGGCGACTGGAAGGCACAAATTCGATGGAAGACCTACGACCGGCTAGGCTCCATCAACGACGAAGGTTGACGACCAACTTCTTCAGAGCACCTACAACTGGCTGGGGTCCATCGACCAGGGCCGGCCCAAGCCTTAGGCAACTTAGTTATTTGACTAGGGCCCCAAATTTTAGAGGGCCCCATAATATTTATCTATTTAGTATAGTAGGTCTAATTTTTTATGTTTTATTTTATATTTTAGATATGATTAAAATTTTTAGGGCCCAATATTTATTAGTTCAAATCAGTATCTAATTTTATTAAGTCTAAAATTACTCTCTACTTGGTTAAGCCCAAATTTTAGAGGCCTCCATAAAATTTATCATTTTAGTATAATAGTCCTTTTTATTTTTATTTTTTGTATTTTAGATATGATTCAAATTTTTAGGGCTCAAATTTTAATAGTTCAAATCAATATCTAATTTTTTTGTGTTCAAAATTACTCCTTCGTGTGAACTTTGATTTAAATTTTTCTAAATATTTTGGGTGTGTTCATAGTTGTATTTCATTCACTCACATAAAAAATTTATATTCATTATTTTTTGTAGTGAAAATCTATAAAATTGGTTCCTTTTTTGTCTTAATATAAATTTTCAGTCTAAATAATTTATACTTAAATTATATATGTTATTAAAGTTTTGTATTTCATGCGTGCACATTACTCATGGGTAAATAATGATTATTTGTTCACATATTCTATTATTAAATTACTTGTTGAAAACTTAAATTGATGAAATTTTATTTACAATCAACTAAGAGTAAATGAATTAACAATATTATCTATTAAAAAAAATTATTGTCAAAACTTGAGTATAAAAACTTGATCAATATTTTAAATTTTTTTAAAAAATAAAAAATAATTTTTTAAAACATAAAAAAATTATAATAATTAAAAATAAAATATAGTAATAGACAAAATATTTATAAGGCCTCATATAAAAATTTTGCCTAGGGCTCCGCTTGACCTTGGGCCGCCCCTGCCATCGACGCCGAAGGTTGACGACCAATAGCTCTGACGTCTTTTTCTCTCTCTCTTTAAGCATCTATATTAGCTTTAAGTTCTGGGTATACATGATTTACTGATTTGATATTTACAAATCTATCAAGATTTGATTTTTACTTGATTGAAGCTCTAGATATACATGGTTTACAATAAAATTCACATATCTGAGTATAATATGATTGAAGGTGGATATAATATAATTGTCATTTGGTATTATTTCGACGGTGTTTGTGTGTTTGGGTATAATATATTTATTTTGATAATTGAAAAGAAATTAAAGTTGGGTATAATATATTTGGGATCGGAGAAAAAAAAATTCATGAAATCATTTATTTTGGTGTTATTGTTTTTATTATTTTTTAGGTTACTGTCTAAATAGATTTTACTATTTTCTATTCCGTAGAACTGTTTTTAGAATTATATAACTAAACAAGTTTTGAGACACAAAAAATATCAAAACATATTTTTCAAAAATTATTTTTAAATATTATTTTTTAAAATACAATCCAAATAACCCTAAGTTTTTTGCTTTTTTCTATATAAGGTGTTTGTTTGTAGAGTAGTTGAGCTTAATTCATTCATGAGAGAGAAGGATTGAGATCATCCAATCAGAGTCCATAGAAACTGAGAAGTCAAAACTTTAAAATGTTAGGAGGAGTCAGACATCTGAGAAAAGGTAGGACCAAAAAACACAACAAGGCGTGCCCCATCTGTCTTTGTAAGGAACCCAATGCTTTCAAATATCAGATTTTTTTATAAAAAGAAAAGCAAAAGTTCCTTCCAACAAAGACCCTCTCAGTCCCCCCCGCCCCTGAGGTAAGAGTAAGACTCCCCAGCTTTTTCGAGTCTTTTTCTTTTTGGCTTTTTTCACCTCTTTCACTACACTTTTTTTTGGAAGTTTCTCGTCACCATCCTCCTAACCTCCACTGTACTACAATACTCTTTTTAGGGCACATATGCTATAAAATATTTTAAATTATTATAATATTCTAAAATAATGAGCAATTTTTATTTATTTATTTTTGATGGACTTGGGGAAAAGAGGAAGAGTGGTATTTGGATACCTGTCTTTTTGATGAATTAAGGACAAATTTTGGTATAATGTAGAATAAGTTTAGAAATAAGAGAATAGTATATTAACATAGGTATTGGTTTAGTTAGACCATCAATGGTCATGTAGTGTTGCAACTTGTATGTCTTAAAGTAAATCAATCATTTCGTAAATGAATAAATTCGACACAATACAATTAATAAACGAAATAAATATAATGAGTATTTTTTAAATCAATCATTTCGTAAATGAATAAATTCAACACAATACGATTAATAAATAAAATAAATATAAATAAAATAATTTAAAATAATACGGCATAAATCGTTCACATAGTAGCGAATTAAATATTAATAAAATATATATATATATATATATATTTTATACAAACTTATTTTGAAACACCTACCATCTATAAACAGTTTAGTTGAGGAGTCAAAGCGTGTTGGACCCGCAACAGGCTTAAATTTCAATTCAAAAGTCTGGAGTATGCTCAGTAGCAGAGTCTCTGTAGTCTGTATTTCTGTACAAACTATGCTCCGTATTCTGTCTATATATTCAGGCTTTTGATAATCCATAAACATGTCTCTCATCATCGTCCTTGTTTACCACCCAGATCACGATACCATATATATATATAGAACTAGAACCAGAGTATGAAACAAACAAAACCTAAACCACTGTCTGCATAAAGGAGCCTCTCTCTCTCTCTCTCTCTCTCTCTCTCTCTCTCTCCTGATGGTGAAAAAAAAAAGCTACTTCAACTCTGCTTCCCAGAACCACCATTCTCAGTCTTTGCCTGAGCCAAAGCCATAAAACGAAGGAAAAAAGCTCCCTTTATTCATAGCCCCACGTTTCACCCCTTTTTTACTCTCTCTCTCTCTCTCCAACAGATCGTCATAAAACCCATTTAGAGTCCTAAATCACTACCACCATTCGAATCTCAAAGCCTCAAATACTACTACTACAACTACTACTACTGATCTGGGTCTTACAAAATATGGAGGCTTTTAGCTTACTCGACATCTGGCGCAATGCCGGTGACAACGCAACCGCCGGCGGCAAACCCAAAGAAAGTGTCACCAACAGCTCCACCACAGCCGCTGCCAATGACGGCGTCCGTTATCAGGCGCTGGAAACGGACGACAAAGACACGGAGTCTTTTTTCGATTTAGTGTTCACAGCGCCTGATTGCGACGTTAAAGAACAAGACAGTGATAAGAATATAGACATCAATGTCTTTGACAATCTGTCGTTCAAAACAGACGGCGAGACCAGACTCGATTTGGTCGATTCCCCTAACGATTTCTTCTTCAAGAGGAAAATATTGCCCATTGAACCAACCTCGAAGCCACAATCTCCGATTTCTTTGTTGAAATCTCCTCCGAAGTTTCGAGTCTTCATGTTAGGCTTCAAGAAGTCGAAAATGGAGAAAACAGAGGTGGACGGTGGTGTTTCCACGGAGACTCCGCAGCAGCATCACCGCCGGAGAGCATCACAACAAGAGCAAAGCCCGCAAAGCAAACGTTTCACGGTGAAATGCAAGCTCGAAGAAATCCCTATTGCTTCGCTATTCACCAGAGACAATAGCCTGAGAAGCAAATTACGAAAAGAGTTTTCCGATGAGTCGTCGGTGGACGATTCATCAAAGCGATTACCGAAAGACGGGTTTCAAAAGTATTTGAAGCTAATCAAACCGCTCTATGTCAGGGCTTCGAAGAGGTACAGCGACAACATGAGGTTTTCGGATCAGTTTTCGACGGTCACACCATTATCGTCTCCTGGTACGTCGTCGATGTGTTCGCCGAGAAAGGAGACAGAAGAGAAAAAGGTAAGTTTCCCAGCGGGACTTCGAGTGGTGTGTAAACATTTAGCAAAGAGCCGCTCGGCGTCGTCGGCTGTCGGGATCGTCCCGTCACCGGCGAGTCGAAGAGATGATTCGCTGTTGCAGCAACATGATGGAATCCAAAGCGCTATTCTTCATTGCAAGAGATCGTACAACTCTTCATCAAAAGGTACTTAAAAAAATAAAAAATGAAAAATCAAATTGGCTTTCAATTGTTTCAAAAAGTATCATCTTTTCAAACTGAATTCGTATTTGCGTATCTGGGTAATTAACAGTCAAATTCTAATGGGTTTCTTTCTCTTTTTTATGTCTCAGAGAGCTCTGTTCTGGCGAAATCTTTGAGTGACCATTGTGATAAGGAATCAAAATCAAAAAATCTGCAGAGAAATTCCGACGAGGAAGCAAAGAGATGCAGCATTTAAAGACTGAATTTTAAAGGAAGAAAAGAAGAAATAGGATGGAAAAAATGTTTTTAGGACCAGAAAAAACTGTTAATGATTCCCCTCTGTGTTGCTCTGTTTTTAGCCAGAGGATTATAGAAGTAGAGTAGAGGAGTGGATGTTCAGTAGTAGTGGTTTTTCTGTAAAGCGACTGATCAGTTGATATTATCATTAACACATATATCGTATCAAATAGAATTGACAGAAATGATTGAAGATCTTTCATCTGGCACTGCAATCTTCGGCTCTGTTTATTGGAATTATGATGTCTTTGAATTTGTCGGATTAAATTGTTAATGGAAAGATAAGACTCAAATCAGCAAAGCTGCTTTTTTTTTTTGTTCTTTTTTAGTTCAAAGTTAAAGATGTTCTGAATAGAATGACCAAAAAAAAAAAAAGATGTTCTGGATCCTTTATGGGTATTTTGATTAATTTTTTTTTTGTTTTTGATTTAGTCAAAAGTTGGTTATTTGTGTCGGAATTAATGTATTTATGAGAGATAATTTTTTAAAAATTTGACCCTTAAAGTTGCTAAAAATTGAACTTAGGTCATTTGAATTTATAATTTGGTCATAATTCCACTTTGAAGTTAAATCACAGGTTAATCAATAAAGTTTTCACCCTAATTGGGATGAGTATGTCTCATCAATTTCTTCAGTAGGATGTATTCATCTCACGCTCATTCAAAGAATGAAATACATTTGAGTTTTAAATTTTGAGTTTTTTTTGAATTATATAGCATTTTTTTTTTATTCTAAATGAGTTATATAGTTTCAAAGTAGATGATTTATCTTTGAATTGACAAGAAAATTTAATCGTTTGGGGTTTGATATGTTGGGAGAAAGATTAAGTACCAAAAAAATTTAGCATAGTATCAAAAATTATTATTTTAAAATGTAAATTTTATTACCTTCAAAAGTGAAGTTATAGTTGATTGAGATAATTCATATGTTCGAGTATGAATTGTTGTGTGATCGAAGCAGCCATCGGTCTCCAAAGCAACTCTATCATTATATGAGGGAGAGAGGGGTAAATATTAATTTAATATTTTGTACCAACAAAATTATTCTGTTCATTTCACTTGGACACGGCCACATCACAAACATATAGACTTGTGTTCATTTACTTTAACAGGTGAAATAGATAAAATAATTTAATTGACACAAATTTAATTATAATATTTAATCAATTTTATATTTTATATTTGAAATTTAAATTCTTTCTTTATTTAATAGTATTTATACTCAAAAATAGTAAAATTTGAAGGTGACACGTGAAAATAATTCGATAATCATGAAAGAGTATGTAAAAGTTTATAGTTGATATAATGATTATGTGAAACTTTAAGAGTTTTGAGAAGTGAAAAAACGTGATATCATTAATCGTCAATTAAAGACGATTAAGTGCATGTTTGTACATCTCGAGGAAAAAGACCATGATTAGACTCATGGCAAAAAAAAATAACTTCAACAGTTGAAGGTCATTCCTACAAATAACAAAGAGAAGGCTAAAGAGAGTTGATTCACTGTCAAATACAACAAATTCTATACAGAGCCAACATCTCTCTTGTTTTTACTACTCAACTACTTATTTTTATTTGTAATTCATTACTCATCTTTACGACTTTCAATTAATGTTAAGTACAGTACCCTTTTCATATTCCAAGTTTGATTTATCTACTACTTTACATTCTATGGATTTTTTACGTTCCAGTCTATTACGTTAGAAAATTATTTAAGTTATTCATCTCTAAAATTTAAAAAAGAATTTATAAGTAATTTTACGTCTTGTTACAATTATTTGAATAATTATTATTTTAAAACTTCATAAAGACTTAAATTAGTAATATCATATCATACTTATTTAAAATTTAAGTTCAAATAATAGTAATAGTAATAGTAGTAATAATAATAATAATAATAGTACATAAAGAAAAAGGGTGTTGATGAAATTTTGTCCAACGAAAATGTCCTATCTATTCCTTGTGTTGTTTGCAATTTTTCCCTCACATTCTATATTTTCAATTGAATAATTGAAGTTTGAAAATTCAAAAGAGAATGGAGGGTTGGTAAGAGGTGATAGCCATAGGTCATTTATTATTTGTGGACCAAGTGTGCAAAGAGAGACAAAATTTCCGAGGCATCATCATATCATAATGACGCCAGATGACCACATTATACGTCCCATCGCAGACTTGGTCAGTGCCACTGCTCTATAACGTGCCTCCCCCGTCAAATTCCAAACTTTCCAACCAGACCACTAACATTGATAATCCAATCAAATTTTTTGAATTCCAATTAAGTTTATTAAATTTATTTTTTTAGGGGACTAAAAAATTATTCAAACTTGATTTATTTAAAAAGAGAGTTGAATCAATCTCAAAATGAACAGAACTTGAATCGAACTTGAGTAGCTTGACTATTTTACATATAAACTAGTTAAGTTTTGCCAACTTTAGCTAAGTTTTTTAGCTTCATTTTTTGAATAAACCTATAAAAATATTCAAATTCGATTTGTTTAAAATACGAAAAGAACTTGATTTGAGTCTCATTCGAATTAAGCCTAAGTAACTCGGCTCAATTATCAGCCCTCACTCATAATAAACATTTTATTATAACAATGATAATACGCCAATATCATCATACAATACTATAATTTAATAATAAAATATCATGAGAAATATTATTGAAACTTCATTTGTTGACTTAATTTATTAGTTATTGAATTGATCATGGATTCCATCAAAAATTAAAATTTAATTTCAATTCAACGATTACAATTAAATTATATCATTAGATCGAGATATTAGATCAAATTTTTAGATCCCAAATAACATTACGCAAACATGATATATACAAGTTGAATTTCACTTTGTTATATATAGATAGTTATTGACTTACATAGAGAAACTAGTTATTGCCTGTGCCTGAAGGTACAGTATAATAAAAAATGATAAACAATAAACATATTTGTATTCATACTCAAAATTAAATGACAAATATAGAGAAGAGATAAAAGAATTTAAGCATCGATTTGTAGTGAGGGTGAAAGGTGGTGCCCCGCAGTGGTGGTGGTGGTGGCGGCGGCGACGGCGACGACGGCGATGGTGGCGGCGAAAGCGATGGTGGCGGCAGCAGTGGTGGTGGGGTGGTGGCGGTGGTGTGGCGGTAGCGGCGGCGACGACGGCGCTGGTGGTGGCGGCGGCGGTAGTAGTGGTGGTGGTGGTGGTGGTGGTAGAGGTAGTGGTGGAACGGTTTCAAACACTATTATTTTTTTTAAAGTACTTATGAGAAATAATTTTTAGAAGTACTTTTAAAAAATCACTCCAAACACACTCTTAGGGGCCTATTTTTACTATTAAATTTAGGGTGTTAATATTAGCCGTTAGATTAATTTTAAAGTAAAATTTAAAGTGATTTCAACCGCAAATAATAAAAGTCATTTTGTTTATCTTTTGAAATTTGAATTGTAAGCTACTTTATTATATAAACTAGTTATTTCCCGTGCCTAAAAGTACGGAGTAATAAAAAAAATATCAACATATTTGTATTCACACTCAAAATCAAATCGCAAACATAGATGAGAGATAAAAAAATTTAAGCATCAATTGTAGTGGGGGTGAGTGGTGGTGAGCAACAATGGTGATGGTGGGAGACGGTGATGGTTTGTGGTGGGTAAGGTGATGACCGTGGTGGTGGTAGCAGTCGTGGATGGGAATGGTGATGTTGGGTTTTGAGTGACGATGACGGTAGTGACGACGGCGACGGCAACGGTGGTGGTGGCGGCGACAGTGTCGGTGGTGATGGTAATGGTGGTGGTGGTGGCAGTGACGGCGGTGGTGGGGGTTGTGGCGGTGGTGGTGGCGGGGGTAGTAGCGGCGATGGTGGTGGCGGTAGTGGTGGTGGCGATGGTGGCGGTGGTGGTGGTAGAGGTAGTAGTGGGGCAGTTTCAAACACTATTTTTTTTTAAAAGTACTTATGAAAAATAATTTCTAGAAGTATTTTTAAAAAGTCACTCCAATCACACCCTTAGGGACCTATTTTTCCTATTAAATATAGGATGTTAATATTAGCCGTTAGATTAACTTTAAAATAAAATTTAAAGCGATCTCAACTGCGAATAGCAAAAATCATTTTGTTTATCTTTTGAGATTTGAATTGTAAACTACTTTATTATATAGATAGTTGATAATTATTATCTATAATCTATAATATAAAATAGGACATGTTTTAATAAGTACATTTGACTGTTTCAAATAGATTTATCCAACAACCACCACCATTTCTCTCAAAATCATTCATATTATACCGTAACTTCAGACACGAGTTACCTCTAATATTACATAAAAAGTAATTATCGATTTGTAAGGGATCCACTTACCTATTTAGTAAAATATTATTACATAATAATACTATATGACAATACTAACGTGACATCGTTGTTTAATCGAATATTTTCTCCCACCAACAAAAATAATAATTGGTATAAACCATGAAGTACAACCCATATAATGATCCACCGAGTCAACTATTTGAAACAAGTAGGTTGCTGGACCTACCCGATCCGTCAATCAACTATCCGGATACCGGTCATGGTCCACTAGCATATCAAGAAATTGGGCAGGCTAGTGTTTAAAATCAGGGCCCATAGATTGCTTATTGGTCTAGTCCCAATGAATCTCTTGAAAGCTACATATGGGGCCCAACTTTTTTTTGATTTTTGACAGTTATCTGTATGGGCATTAATCAGGCAACCATCTTTTCCATGCCAATATAAACCATCCCATTACCATCAATCTATCCAAAGAAGACAAAGTGAGAATTCGACGCCCCTGGACAAAAGCTATCATCTTCAAAACCTATTTTTTTTTTTTTTAAAAGGGGTGCAACACAAGGACTTCCCAGGAGATCATCCATCCTAGTACGTGTATAGTTCTAGATGAAGGCTACTACATTGCTCGATTCTAGTCGCAAGGAGATGCTGCAAGGATACTTAGCCGAGGTCCATGGTTGCTTGGACAACATTTCGTAAGTATCTGACAATCGGGGCCTAATTTTCAACCATCAGCTGAAGTGACCAACTCTATGATATCATGGGTTTGCTTGCCTAGTCTACAAGTTGGGTATTATGATTCCGTTATCTTTAAAAAAATATGGCTCATGATTGGCAAGTAGATAAAGATTTATGCTAAAACGGAGGACAAATCTAGAGGAAGATTTGCCGGGCTTTGTGTTCAAATTAATATTGAGCAGCCAACTTATACCAAACTGTTTGCAGCTTGAGCCTTTGCAAACCACAAAACTTCACAGTCCTTAACTTAGAATTTTGAGCAGCCAACTAATACCAAACAAGATGTTTTTCAGAGCCAGACAATAGCAGAAGAAAATAACACTGACGGACAAGAATATGAACTTGATGAAGAAGATAAAAGGAATAGTTTTGCCTCTAATTAAACTTGATGAAGAAGATGGAAGGGATAGTCTTGTCTCCAGTGAGCAATTCATGGATGAATATTCCACGGACTTGGCTCATTTCAAACTTGCACTATCAAAAATGTTTCAATAATATGGAACACCTTCTCATAGGAAAGCGATGGGGCGAAAATCTTCTCCAAGACTTATCAGAAGAAGACACAAAAGATGAGCTAAATTAATAATTTTTTTTTTAGTTTCTACGAGCTGTTATGTTTTATAGATTAGTTAAGTTGAGAATTACTATGTAAGGTTTTTGGGCGTATCTCAGATATTAGTGCTTGATTATATCTCTTGTACCCATTTTTTTTTCTTAATCTCAATTTATATTTAACAAAAAAAAAAGAACGAAAAATACTAGCAGTAACACTTTGGTCTCAAATTACATGAGAGTTATATGCTGATTGTTGAATAGAGTAACGTGGTGTGAAGTGCTAAATGGGTTAGAACTTAGAACAAACAAGTCGCATGCATGCGGGGATTAACTGTCAAGAGGGAGGGAATATTCAATGAAACAATGTTCCCACAAGTAGCAAGGGAGGCGGTCATCAAAGATTCTGAGCTTGCATGGGATCCTGATAGTAGCTAGTAGTAGATTTGTTTAGTCCTTTTTTTCTGCTTTGTAGTTTTGTTGTTAATTTCCTACTCTATTCCTCATCTTACATGAGCAAAAAAAAAAAAAAATTGTCGCATGCATGTGAAGATTTTTCAAGTTAGTCCTTGACAGCTTAGATTATTTTATCCCACACCCTGGGGCCTCTCCATTGACTTGGACCGCTTGGTTGTTTGAAAATTCTTTTTTTTTTTTTTGGACAAAATTCAGCTCTGATAATACGTTGTTTCACAATGTTCTTTTTAAACGTTTGGACTAAAAAACTTAAAATATGTACGTTTTGTCAGTTTGTTACTTAAAATATTAATTTTATTAATTTTGTTTTTAAACTATTTAATTTGTATTTAATGATCTCTACATAGACAGACCATTAAGTTTTTGACTGAATGATCACGTGTTAGACACGTCATACTGTTTTAAAAAAATGACACGTGATTATTTTCGTTAAAAAACTTGACGAATTGTCTGATTAGAAATCAAAGTGATAAGAATTAAAACTTTAAGAACTAAATTGACAAAATTAATATAGTGAGGACCAACTTGATAAAATAAATTATTTTAAAGACTAAAAATATTATTTATCCTAAAAAATATTGGGTGCTCAGCAAACACCTAAAATGTAAGTGGAAATTTTGTCTTGGACTAGTGAGCTTATTGCTTACAATTTGGGTTATTTTTGTGTTTTTTGTTGGCCATTTAAAAGCCTCTTGGCAACTGTGCTTCTAAGTGAGGTGAATTTTCATGTGCAGCAAATCACAATAAGCCATAAAAAACTGATCTCCAAGCATCTAACTAAATGATAGAAATCACTGTGTATTAATTATTACAAAAACATGAAATATATATATACTAGTTATTGTATGTGCCTGAAGGTACAGAGTAATAAAAAATGGTAAACAATAAACATATTTGTATTCATATCCAATATCAAATCACAAACATAAATGAGAGATAAATGAATTTAAACATCGGTTGTAGTAGGGGTGAGAAATGGTGGTGGTAGGAGACGGTGATGGTTGTGGTAGGTGACAATGACCGTGGTGGCGGTGGCAATGACATCGGCGGCGGCGACGATGGTGGTGGTGGCCGCGGTGGAGGTGGGGGGGGGGGGGGGGCTGTGGTTGTGGTGGTGGCGGCGGCGACGACAGTGGTGGGGGTAGGAGTGGTAGAGGTAGTGGTAGGACGGTTTCAAATACTATTATTTTTTTTAAAGTACTTATGATAAATAATTTCTAGAAGTATTTTTAAAAAATCAATCCAAACACACCCTTACGACCTATTTTTTCTATTAAATTTAGAATGTTAATATTAATCGTTAGATTAACTTTAAAGTAAAATTTAAAGCGATCTCAACCGCGAATAGCAAAAGTCATTTTGTTTATCTTTTGAGATTTGAATTGTAAGCTACTTTATTATATAGACTAGTTATTACCTGTGCCTGAAGGCACAGTATATTAAAAAATGGTAAACAATAAACATATTTGTATTCATATCCAAAATTCAATCACAAACATAGAGAAAAGATAAAAGAATTTAAGCATCGATTTGTAGTGGAGGTGAGAGGTGGTGGGCGGCAGTGGTTGTGGTAAGAGACGGTGATGGTTGTTGTGGGTGGCAATGACTGTGGTGGCGGTGGTGGCGGCGATGGTGGTGGTGGTGGTGGCGGCGACGGAGGTGGTGGCGGCGACGGAGGTGGTGGCGGTGGTGGGGTGGCAATGGTGGCCGTGGTGGTGGTCGTGGTGGCGACGGTGGTGATGGTGGCGGCGGCGACGGTGGTGGTGGTGGGGTAAGAGGTAGTGGTGAGACAGTTTCAAACACTATTATTTTTTTAAAGTATTTATGAGAAATATTTTATAGAATTACTTTTAAAAAATCACTCCAAACACACCCTTAGGCCCCTATTTTTCCTATTAAATTTAGGGTGTTAATATTAACCGTTAGATTAACTTTAAAGTAAAATTTAAAGTGATCTCAACCGCGAATAGCAAAAGTCATTTTGTTTATCTTTTAAATTTGAATTGTAAGTTACTTTATTATATAGATATGTAAATCACAAACAGAAAAAATTACTGAATCACAGACTACAGTATATCAACAAATACTGTCAGCCCTAAAAAAAAAAAAAATTACATAAAATAGTGTTCATAAACCAAAACAAAATCTCTTCATACTAAAACAAAGCATCAATCATTTGCACACCACATTCTTGAGCTCGAACCTTGTTAAAGTGGTAATCACCATGGTGCAATCCATTCTGCTAGATTTCTTACTCTTCATCACTTTCATCAGCTCCACTTTTCCTCTCAATCTCGACTCGCTCCTCAGCGGCAAAGACCCAGAACTCAAATCACTTCCCAACTGGCTATTGCTTGGTACATTTGCCGATGATAAGGCTACTCTGACATTAAACTTCCTGGTTGATCTAGCTTTAGCGTTCGCCTTTGGAATGACGGCCTCTCCTACCTTTGTATCTCCGTAGAAGAAATCAATGGTGCTGTTACTGTACTTGTAGTTTCCGAAATTCGTGTTCTTCACCCCAAGTTCAGCATCCATGGTGATGTTGAACGAAGGGTTTGTTGGCGGAGCAGCTTCGAAGAAACTAATTCTGGCGGACCGGATACGGAACTTGGGAGCGCTGACTTTCATCACTGTTAGTGAAAATAGCAGTATCATTCCGATTTGAAATACGGTGAAGGCGGCGATGTAGATGAAGCATTTCGTGCGCTTCTTGCGGCGTTCATCAGCGGCGGTGACTGATGCCAATTCTTCGTCGGCACGGCCGTATGGATTGACCTGTGGTGGAGGGTAGGTCGGTTGCTGCTGATCCTTCTCTGCCATTGATTTTTGAGAGAGAGAGAGAGAGAGGGAGAGTGAGAGATAGAGAGATTTTCTTGTGGGTTGTTCTGGGAAGGGATTGAAGAGAATGGTGGTGGTGATGGAGGGTTTGTGGGGAGAGATATATATAATGTTTGGAATGTGGTTGTTGTAATGAATACAGTACGAGTTATTTGGAACACCACCATTGAAATGCTTTGTGAATCAAAGACCAAGTGTTTTGAGTTTTCCTGCAAGCCGTCGGATGGTTCCCAAACGCGTTGGACGTCATAGATTTCTCGACTTTCTAGACGTTTTGAATTTGGCGCGGAACGGTCAATTTGATAATATACTAAAATAGTAAAAGGGAAAATTACACTTACACCTTTTGTTGTTTCTCGATATTTCGAAAGACATTCGAATTTTTTTAAATAACACTAATACCCCTTTTCAAAACCTCTTCATAAATGAAAAATGTCAAAGTACCTTGTTTCCCTAATAAACAAAAAAATGAAAATGCATCATTGGTCAATTCCTCCTAAACTTAATCATCCACTCTTTAGTTTCTCATATTTTTTTTGAAGATATAGAGAGTTAGATGGAGGGAGATAGAGAAGAAGATGATTTGTCTTTGACTGGACCGGAGGGGAAATTAGTCAAAGTGCATGTAAATTGGCTCGGACATTTTTGACCATTAAACAAAAAAAAAATATGAAAAAAATGATAAAGCGGAGTGCCATTGCTATTTCAAAAACCATTTACATTATACTTTAAAATGTTAATAAACATCTAGTAAAGACGGCATAACTTTTGTGGCAAATATAAAAATTGCACATAAAGCATGTGTTCTAAGTTTTGAGCAGCCAACTAATACCAAACAAGATGTTTTTCAGAGCCAGGCAATAGCAGAAGAAAATGACACTGACGGACAAGATTATGAACTTGATGAAGAATATCCTTAACCTTGCAAAATGTTGCCCAAGGTCTCTCTAGGATTTCGTAAGTGTCTAGCAAGTATATCCTCAACCTTCTTGGTTGATCATCATTATACTTGCAGGGAAGATGGTGAGGTTTCTTTGGATGATGAGATGGGTTTAACATGTAGTAAGGAACCTCCGGATAAAGGGTTCTACTCGGATAATGATATCAATTTTTATGTTGATCTGAATTTGCATGATTCAGAATCTGATATGGCAGCATATAACATTCGTGAAGTAGTCCAAGTCCCACTTCAATCGGGAATGAATATTAGATCGAGGTCTAGACAACTCTCTTTTCCCAAACCTTTAAATGATTAATATCATTTCATGGAATGTGAGGGGTGCAAACCAAGAAACTACTAGGTTGAGGTTGAGGCAGCTGATTAATACAAATGATTTAAGTATGGTATCGTTATTAGAGCCAAAGTTACAGCCATCGAAATTACACCAATTATGTAGAAGTATGGGATTCTTATCTTACTTAACTAGTCCGTTAGCTGGCAAATTAATTTGGGTGCTCTGGGACCATAGACTAAAGGTAAATATATATGGTGGCTGCTCATGAACAAGCACTTACAGTGGAGGTGTCGTATCTGGGATCTAAATCCTTTTTTCTTACTTTCGTCTATGCTAAGTGTGATCATATTCAGAGGAGGGCCTTGTGGAGCCATTTAGCTAATCTACCTATTACTTTCAAGTCTTGGATGGTGATTGGGGATTTCAATACAATCGTCTCTTCTTATGAGAAAAAGGGAGGTTCTGTTCCTAGCTTATCTATCATGAATGAGTTTATTTCATTTATCAATTCCTTGGCCTTGCAGGACTGTGGTTATGTTGGTTCTACCTTCACTTGGTGCAACGGCCATCAAGGTCGAACCAGAATGTGGCAGCGCTTAGACAGAGCATTGGCGAGTGTGGAATGGGTGGAAAGGTTTTTTATAACAACTGTTGAGCATGTTGGTAAGAGGCAGTCTGATCACTGTCCACTTATTGTGAAGTTTGCAGAGTCAACATCGGCACCAAGAATCTCATATTTCAAATTCCAAAATATGTGGATTGAGCATGAAGATTTTCTGAAGTTAGTGGAAAGTAACTGGACTGGACAATATTCACCAAACCCAATTGAGAATTTCTTTCTGAAATTAAAATTTTTGAAAGTGCATTTGAAGAGATGGAATAAAGAGGTTTTTGGTAATGTTTTTGACAATATTAAAAAGCTTGAAGCACAGCTAGTTAGTAAGGAGATGGAATACGAAAGGGATGAATCTGATGCTAATAATCAATTATTGTTGAATGCGAAAGCAGAATTGGAGAGAGCTTTGAAGATAGGGGAAATATTTTGGAGGCAAAGGGCAAATGTGAAGTGGGCAGTTGAAGGGGAGAGAAACACAAAGCTATTTCATGCACTAGCTAAGAATAAAGTAGCCAGGAACAAAATTGTAAGAGTTAAAAATGAAGATAACCAATCGGTGGAAGGAGAGCAAGAGATTGCAAATTGTGCTGTCGAGTTTTCCTTTTCTCAAAACTATATAAATTAGAAACACATAGTCTAGATGCAGAGCTATTTACTTTCATACCAAATTTAGTAACTACAGATGATAATGCTATGCTTGTTGTTCCAGTCACTTTGGCGGAGCTTAGAACTACAGTCTTCTCAATGTCTATCTACAGTGCTCCTGGGCCAGATGGATATTTAGGTTAGTTCTTTCGTAGTACTTGGGACATTGTAAAAATGGATTTGTTAGTTGCTATTATTTATTTCTTTGCTGGAGGGGAAGTGCCCAGGTTTGTGAATGCTACTGTAGTGTCTCTCATTCCTAAGAAGGAGAACCCAATATCCTTTGCAGAATTTAGGCCAATTAGTTTGTGTACATTCCTATACAAGATTTTTACAAAAATTCTGACAACAAGACTGGGGGTGTTGCTTCCTAAGCTGATTTCAGAGGAGCAGCAAGGATTGTTAAAGGTAGGAACATAGGAGATAGTATTGCACTTGCACAACTAATGGTTAATGAGTTGGACAGGAAGCTAGAAGCTAGAAATGCAATTGTGAAGCCAGATATGATGAAGGCCTTTGACAGACTAGAATGAAACTTTCTGCAACATACTTTAACTAATTTTGGGTTTTCTGAAAATAATTTCCAATTGTCTTCATAATCAGAACATCTCTTTGGTGATTAATGGTATTAGGCATGCCTTTTTTCCAAAATCAAGAGGGCTTAGACAGGGGGATCCTCTATCCCCCAGTCTCTTCATTCTAGCAGAGGAAGTTTTAAGTAGGGGCTTGAAAGATAATTTTCAAAGGGGGTTGATGAAGTATTACCATGCAGGTAACGGCTCCATTCCACTCACTCATCTACTTTTTGCAGATGATACAGTCATATTTTTAAAAGGAAACAAGAAGTCTATGCTAAATTTATTGAAATTTGTAAAGAGGTATGAAGGCTCATCAGGTCAGTTGGTCAACAAACACAAAAACTCTTTGTATTGCTCAAATAAAATCCATTTGTCAAGAAGAAATATGCTATCGCAGACTGCTCAGATTCCTCTAAAGTCATGCCCTTTTACCTATTTGGAGTGTCCCATTATAAGAAGCAGGGTTAAATTGATCTACTATGAAGAGTTGCTAAAGAAATTCCAACTCAAGCTAGAAGGGTGGTACTCTAAAATGCTATCAGCAATGGGAAGGTTGGTGTTGATCCAATCTGTCTTGAATTCAATTCCAATTCATCTAATGGCTTCGTTAAATCTTCCAAAAGGCATAATCTCCAAGTTGAATTCAACTATGGCAGGTTTTTTTTGGTCTGGTAAGGCAGGGGTACGAAGAAGGCATTGGGTTTCTTGGAAGTGCATAACCATGCCAAAAGATGAAGGTGGCCTAGGTTTGAGAAAGTTTGAGGATGTTCAAAGTGCTTTTCGTATAAAGCAGGTATGAAATCTCTTGAAGGGTAAATCATTGTGGTCTAAAGTCTTTTCCAGCAAATTTTGAAGAATAATCACCTCTTAGTTAGTTTGGGGGGGAGTGAAGTTTAAGAGCTATAGGGATTTGGCTCCCAGGTTTGATCGTGTTGTGGATAATACCCTTATGATGGTTGGTACTGGAGTATCTGTGGACTTCTGATGTGATAATTGGACTGATCATGGACCTCTTATACTAAGAAATACAGTAAGACCTGTTATATTCCCAAAGATCTCGCAATTGTATGTGGATGGGCATTGGGTATTAGATGATGTTCAGCAGTCACTAGATGCTCACCTGTTACAGGAGGTGTTAACCTTTCGAATGTCAAGGAATACAGAAAGGGACAGGCTTATTTGGCAACATATTGATTCAGGTTAGTTTTCTATAAAGTCAGCTTGGAAAGTTGTAAGGATAGTAGGTCAGCTAAATGCACCAGCAGTAGCAATTTGGAAACAACATGTGCCACCTAGTGCAAGATTGTTAGGATGGAGAATATTGCACCACTCATTACCAATGGATGTAACCTATCAACAGAGAGGAGTGTCTTTGGCAAGTAGATGTGTTTTTTGTCAAGATGACTGTGAATCTACTGGTCATATTTTTGTTGGATGTAAATATGGAAGGGCAGTATGGGGTTCAATCTCATCAGTTCAATTGGGTCTTCAGTTGATTGCAAATGAAGACCCACTTACTAGATTTATGAGGTATGTTAGAACTTTTAAACATTCGTCTGTGAGTTATGCTCTACTGAGGGGGATAGCTTTAATAGTCTATTGGCAACTATGGCAAGAGCGATGCAAGAGACTCTTTGAGGATCAAAAATTACACCCCTACATGCTGGTAAGAAAAGTAATGCATTTTTTGCGGTTGCAGGTGAATACTGTTAGACCAAAAGCATTAGATTCAGCTCATGAGAAGGAGTTGTTTCATTCGCTTAATGTGTCTCAATACAAAGATGTCAAAATGTTTTCATGGTGGATAGCTTGGAAATAACCAGCTATTAGTTTGCTTAATCTTAACATTTATGGAGCATCTAAGGGTAACCCTGGAGAGTCAGGAGGTGGGGCAATTCTGCGCAATTCAAGTGGTCAATCGGTTCTTGCTGGTTCTTATTATTATGGCATATGCTCGAAGGTGGAGGCAGAAATAAAGGCGTTGCTAAGTGGTCTTCTTCTTTTATAGGAATATGGAGTACAAGATTATGAGTTAAATATTGAGACAGATTCTAAACTTCTGGTGGATATGGTCAATCAAAAGTCCAAGGCAGCATGGAAATTCTGGAGCCTTTTAGATCACATATTCTCTTTGCTAAGACAGTTTACCTTTCAAATGCAGCATACATATAGTGAAGGGAATAGGGTTGCAGATTCTTTGGCAAATAAAGGAGTTTCAGATAGACAATCCTTCACTCACAATTCTACAGCTACACTACAATTACAAATAAAATTACTTATGATGCAGGACACAATGCAAATTCGAAATTTGAGGAAGAAAGTCTTAGCTGTTTGAGACTCTCTCTTATCTTTGTCACGAAAGCCTTTGTTCGTTGCAAGTCTTTAGAGTTCAGATCTCACACGTCTTGGCAATTACTCTTCTACATTACTGCATCTGGTTTTCTCCATTTCGATCTCAGAAGCCTCTCTGCATCTTCTGCATTTTGGTTATTTTTCATTCAGAGGGTCTTCATTGTTCTGGGCTTCAATGGTTGTTCAACTTTCTCAAAGCCTTTCATTGGTTTCCATGGTGTCTGGTCTTCTTTGGATTGTAAACCCTTTATTTGGGATTTGTGGATTGCTGGTTATCTGTTGTTCAAGTATGTTGTTCTCAGTGGATTGCTTCTAGAAATCTTTTGTCAGGACTTGATCCAAGTTTTGGCTCTCTCTATTTTGCTCTTGCTTCATATTCAAGCTGGGACTCCTCTCTGCTTCCAGTCATCTGTCTTCTTCAAACTCTTTGCTAGATATTCATCTTCTCCACATCTTTCATGGTTGTTGGGTTGCTTGGTTTATTGCTGGAGATTCATCTTCTCTGAAGATATGGATTCAGACTCTTCTGCTCTGACAATAAGGATTCAGAGTCTTTGATGTACTCCTAGCCACTCATATGGATTAGATCAGAGACTATCAGGATATGCTTGGCTTTAGCTTGTCATAGCTCTCAGCTTCAGCGACTCCCAACTCAGGCTTCCAGTTACAGATACTCTCAGCTCCTGCTCTTAGCTGCCTATACTCTTAGCTAAAACTTCCAGCTCTGTTTTTCTCAACTGCCAATGCCCTAAGCTCATCCTTCTACTCAGCTCATGCTCTTAGCTCAATTCGACTGCTTCTAATTTTAGGCATCATGTTTAGCATAATCTTTTCTTTCTTATTATTTGTACTGTGCATGCATTTTGCCTTTTTTTTATTTCTTAATTTCCACTACGTAATTCGATTGCATTGAGGGGTAAGGTACATACTCCCCCTTAACTAGGTGTAATTTAATTTTTAATCAATAAAATTCTCTCGCACCGTCGAGGTTCTCCAAAAAAAAAAATAATAATGAAGAAGATAGAAGGAATAGTTTTGTCTCTAAACTTGATGAAGAAGATGGAAGGGATAGTCTTGTCTCCAATGAGCTATTCATGGATGAATATTCCACGGACCTACCTCATTTCAAACTTGCACTATCAAAAATGTATCAATAATATAGAACACCTTCTCATAGGAAAGCAATGGGGCGAAAATCTTCTCCAAGACTTGTCAGAAGAAGACACAAAAGATGAGCTAAATTATTAACTTTTTTTTAGTTTCTACCAGCTACTATGTTTTATAGACTAGTTAGGTTGAGAATTACCATGTAAGGTCTTTGGGCGTATCTCGGGTATTAGTGCTTGATTTTATCTCTTGTACCCATTTTTTTTTTTTTTAATCTCAATTTATATTTAACAAAAAAAAAAAAAGAACAAAAAATACTAGCAGTAACACTTTGGTCTCAAATTACATGAGAGTTATATGATGATTGTTGAATAGAGTAATGTGGTGTGAACAGGGGCGGAGCCAGAAATTTTTTTCAGGGTGGGCACTTTAATCAATTAAATTTATTCAATAAATGATGTTTCAAACACACTGAAATATTAACATAGTAAAATTATTAAACTAAAATTTAAGAGCTAAACATAGTAAAAAAAATTAAAATTGATTGACACATAGTAAAGACTATAATCAATACTTGAATAAAAATAGAGACGATTTCTCGTAAAAAAAAAGTTATATGAAGGTCAATTGCAAGAATTTTCACTTGCAAAAATTCATAAATAATAAAATTAAGGCCATCTGGAGAAAACCTTAATAAAATAAAAAACTTGTCTCATTGTTCTATTTGCCTTTATAATACTGCTCAACATTATCTCTAATGACTATAAATATTGCAGAAAAATTTAAAACTTCATACCATACCCATAAAAAATTGAGAAGATATGATACACCATGATTAACTGACAACTAAATCGGTTAAAAAATTGGATTGATACCAAATTTCAACAATTTGGATTTCATCCCAAGTTTTGGGTATCAGTCTTAACTCAATTCCATTGAGTCGCAATTTAACGTGATTAAGTTTTAATTTTTTGTACGATACTCATATTTCAACAATATGGACCCAAAGTTTTTTTTGTTTTATGTGGGCTTGGTTTTTTAATTTTTTTTTGGGTGGAGGTGGTGAGCCTAGCATTTTTTATTTTAGTTTTAGGTGGGCACAAGTGATATATTATACAAATATACAATACATATACCTAGGTAATGAAAAAAAAAAATTTTTTGAGGGGGTCACTTGCCCACCCTGAACCCTACATGGCTCCGCCCATGGGTGTGAAGTGCTAAATAGGTTAGAACAAACAAGTCGCATGCATGTAAAGAATTTTCAAGTTAGTCCTTGACAGCTTATATTATTTTATCCCACACCCGGGGGGGGCCTCGCCATTGACTTGGACCGCTTGGTCGTTTGAAAATTCTTTTTGTTTTTTTGACAAAATTCAGTTCTGAGATGTTGTTTCACACTGTTCTTTTTAAACGTTTGGACTAAAAAACTTAAAATATGTACGTTTTGTCAGTTTGTTACTTAAAGTATTAATTTTATTAATTTTATCTTTAAACTATTTAATTTATATTTAAATGATCTTTACATATACAGATCGTTAAGTTTTTGACTGAATGATCACGTATTAGGCACGTGATACTGTTTTAAAAAAATGACACGTGATTATTTTCGTTAAAAAAATTGACGAATTGTCTGATTAAAGATCAAAGTGATGTGAATTAAAACTTTAAGAACTAAATTGACAAAATTAATATAGTGAGGACCAACTTGATAAAATAAATTATTTTAAAAATTAAAAATACTATTTATCCTAAAAAATATTGGGTGCTCACCAAACACCTAAAATGTAAGTGGAAATTTGTCTTGGACTAGTGAGCTTATTGCTTACAATTTGGATTATTTTTGCGTTTTTTGTTGGCCATTTAAAAACCTCTTGGCAACTGTGCTTCTAACTGAGGTGAATTTTCATATGCAGCAAATCATAATAAGCCATAAAAAACTGATCTCAGCATCTAACTAAATGATAGAAATCACTGTGTATTAATTATTACAAAAACATGAAATATATATATATGTAAATCACAAACAGAAAAAATTACTGAATCACAGACTACAGTACATCAACAAATACTGTCAGCCCTAAAAAAAAAAAAATTACATAAAATAGTGTTCATAAACCAAAACAAAATCTCTTCATACTAAAACAAAGCATCAATCATTTGCACACCACATTCTTGAGCTCGAACCTTGTTATAGTGGTAATCACCATGGTGCAATCCATTCTGCTAGATTTCTTACTCTTCATCACTTTCATCAGCTCCACTTTTCCTCTCAATCTCGACTCGCTCCTCAGCGGCAAAGACCCAGAACTCAAATCACTTCCCAACTGGCTATTGCTTGGTAAATTTGCCGATGATAAGGCTACTCTGACATTAATATTAAACTTCCTGGTTGATCTAGCTTTAGCGTTCGCCTTTGGAATGACGGCCTCTCCTACCTTTATATCTCCGTAGAAGAAATCAATGGTGCTGTTACTGTACTTGTAGTTTCCGAAATTCGTGTTCTTCACCCCAAGTTCAGCATCCATGGTGATGTTGAACGAAGGGTTTGTTGGCGGAGCAGCTTCGAAGAAACTAATTCTGGCGGACCGGATACGGAACTTGGGAGCTCTGACTTTCATCACTGTTAGTGAAAATAGCAGTATCATTCCGATTTGAAATACGGTGAAGGCGGCGATGTAGATGAACCATTTCGTGCGCTTCTTGCGGCGTTCATCAGCGGCGGTGACTGATGCCAATTCTTCGTCGGCGCGGCCGTATGGATTGACCTGTGGTGGAGGGTAGGTCTGTTGCTGCTGATCCTTCTCTGCCATTGATTTTTGAGAGGGAGAGTGAGAGATAGAGAGATTTTCTTGTGGGTTGTTCTGGGAAGGGATTGAAGAGAATGGTGGTGGTGATAGAGGGTTTGTGGGGAGAGATATATATATAATGTTTGGAATGTGGTTGTTGTAGTGAATACAGTACGAGTTATTTGGAACACCACCATTGAAATGCTTTGTGAATCAAAGACCAAGTGTTTTGAGTTTTCCTGCAAGCCGTCGGATGGTTCCCAAACGCGTTGGAGGTCGTAGATTTCTCGACTTTCTAGACGTTTTGAATTTGCGCGAACGGTCAATTTGATAATACACTAAAATAGTAAAAGGGTAAATTACGCTTACACCTTTTTTGTTTCTCAATATTCCGAAAGACATTCGAATTTTTTTAAATAACATTAGTATCCCTTTTCAAAACCTATTTATAAAAGAAAAAAGTCAAAGTACCTTGTTTCCCTAATAACAAAAAAATGAAAATGCATCATTGGTAAATTCCTCCTAAACTCTTTCATCAATTCTTTAGTTCCTCGGGTTTTTTTGAAGATATTGAGAGGCAGATGGAGAGAGACAGAGAAGAAGATAATCTGTCTTTGAGCGGACCAGAAAGGAGATTGATCAAAGTGCACGTAAATTGGCTTGAACATTCTTGACCGTTGAACCAAAAAAAAAAATATGAAAAAAAATGATAAAGCAGAGTGCCATTGCTATTTCAAAAACCATTTACATTATACTTTAAAATGTTAATAAACGCGTCTAGTAAAGACGACATAAATTTTGTGGCAAATATAAAAATTGCACGTAAAGCATGTGTTCTAAATTGTATTTTAATCCCTAAAGTTTTAACAATTTAATTAACAATAAATAGAATAACGAGACGGACTTAGCTGTAGTAATGAGGGATTAAAATAGTGGGAGAAAAAACTAACAAATGGAATAACAACTATTTTAATGGTCATGCATAGGATCCCACCGAACCGCAATTTAAAATTGCTAAATGAGTTAAAGGTGACACAATACAAGAATGAAGACCAAAATAAAATGGAACAAATATTATGGTACTATTTAAAGTTTTTGGAAGATTCTTATTCTCGATCTTTTTTTATTTTTTAATATATTGTTTTTTCAGCAAACCCATAGGTACTTTTTGTGTTCAATAATCAGAGTTGTTCATATTAACTTACGTGCACCTTAATTATTATTTTTCTGTACTCGTAAGTACTTCATTGGGAAGATGAAACAATCTCGACAATCTCAACTACTTATTATTATTTTTTTAACTTTCATGTATTCTCATTATGACCCACGTAAGAACATAGCTATGTTTGAATGCAATGGTGATTTCATATCATTATTGATGACATGGTATCATCAACTAATAATAAAACCTTAAATATGTATTTACTTACATGGCAGAAGAGTAAGAGTTATTTACTTACATGTCAAGTTAGTTATTAATTTTTATTAGGGTCTATCTACTTATTTGTTTTAGGATAATATTAGTTGGTGATATTATATTAGAGCAATGCTATTGGGACCTAATTTACTGACCTAATTTACTGACCTAATTCATTATGACCTTTGGATTGACTGTGGGCTCCATCAAACATTGGAACTTGGTGTTAATCCAATGGTTCTAATGAAGCCACGTCATTAGGTCAGCAAATTATGTCAGATTTTTAGATCCAAATAGCATTTTCCATTATATTATCTCGTCACTTGTCATCACCATTGTAATGAATATTTTCTCTTAAAAGAGGGCTATCTACGTCATTGGACGCTTCCACACGTGTTTGACGGGTGTGAGTTTTTGACTTTATATAACGTTCGTATTTTGGAAGTAGACATGCCGATTCATCTTCAAGTTATTTGCTTCATTGATATTAGATGCTTCTATAGGGAAAAAAAAAAAAAGAAGAAGATAGCTTCCATGTTCTTTCCCCCAAGTTGAAACTAAGATGATCCTTCCTTCAAGATCTGCTTGCATAATGATCTTTGAAGTTTGAATTGCTAGAAGTATAACATTCTGGTTTGGATATAAAGAAAGAATCTGTGGACATTAGGTGAGAAAGCTTTTGTGTGTATGAGCGTGTTATGAACTCAACTATTGATCCAAAAGTCTCAGGACTTGTGGGAGGTTAGAGCTAATGTAACATTTCACAACGTCCACGGCAGCCCACTTTCTTGACACTAGCCCAATGTTAGCCCTTTCTCTTTGACGGCTCCACTTACCCACCAGTATTCAACGTGATAGCACTATACTCATACATAATACTAAGACATCTTAATCCAACCAATAGATTGTCTCTTCCTTGACTTGAACTCATAATGTGGTATCTGCTCTGATATCAATTATTATGAATTGAACTGTTGATTCAAAAATTCCAAGACTTGTGGGGGATTAGAGACGACGCATATTTTGGGTGGACAGAATGTCTTATACGATCTGTATATGTTGAACCATCATCTATTATGTGACTTTAATTGAGTGGCCGGTCCATGATCCTTTTTATTTTGTGTAGTAAATAAGAGGTCTAGCGAGATTTGAATCAAGGATCTCTAAATTCTAATACCATTTAAATCACCACATATACTTTAAAAGCTTAAACTATCTATAATAAAGAAGGTTGTAACATATTTATTTATCCGATAATCTAAATAGTAACTAATGCACAAATTTTTATTTATATCAATGGTCAGTCTTACCATTGATTCAGATAGATTTAGTTTCAAATGTGAACCCACTATATACTGATTTAAACGATAAATTGATGATGAAGGAAAAATCTTCTGACTCAAGGCCATCGTAGAACAAAATTGATGAAGATGGAAAAATCATGGAAATCTAACAGTCAAACTGACTGGATGCATGCCGTGTTGGAAATAAGATACATATAATAGAATGTAAACAAAAGACGCTGTCATTGACACATCATTTGATCAATAAATTATGTAATAAAATGATGTTTTCATCCCAGTTATTTTTAATTTTTTAATCAATGAAAGAACAAAAAAAAATAATTATTTTATGGACAAAAACTCTATAGGGTTCCTTGTTACAGCTCAAATATCGGGGGTTTTGGTGTTAACTCACCAAAACTTCCGGGGGGTCAATGTAATTTACGTTAGAATTATATAAAAGTTAGAGGCAAGTCTTTATCAAGCTGCATTATGGGATTGTGACTTCCTATCAGTTAGAGATCCCAAGGCAACAGCATTTGCCCTACAAAGTTCAAATGCAACCAGATTGGATCATTGCAAACTAAAAGTAATTTATAAGTATGTCAGCACATAAGCAATATATTCAAACACACACACACACACACACATACATATATATATATATATATATATATATAAACTAATTATGTATGCTTAAAGTTTAGAAGAAGTGAGGAAATCCCGGACAAGCAAAAACCAAAATGACAAACAAGATCATACTTGAATTAAACATTACCGAATGATCTCCATGTTGATTATAGAAAGTACAAATGTGAAATCTAAGCCTCAACACCTTCCGAAAAATGAAAAATATAACACTCAACAGACTGTTATACAGTGGGAGAGAAGCTGAAGTTCATTAAAAAAAAGAAAAGAAATAAAACTAAATTTAATTATTCCATTTGACTGCTTAGATATTTTCTTGTCCATCGACCATGTCAGTCTTTCCTATCCTTTCCTTAGGTGATCCAATTTTTATTTTTGACTAGTCTTGAAGATAATATTCAATGACTTTTAAGCATCACATATCCCCCCGGGGGAGGGGGGAGAAGGACTTTTTAACAACCACTTATACAAAATAATGGGCTAACTTCATAGTCTAAGTCAGCCAAGTTGCTATGCAACTTGTGCAATGTACAAAAAATGACGATTAGACTAATAGCTAGTCATTACTAGGGAAAGCTACATTTTTTTTCTCACTTATGTGGGGTCAGATGATTTATTTGGATGATCGATATTGTAAACAGAAGTGGAGCCAGCAATTCATCATAGGGGGCCAAACAGTTTCATGTTTATTCTTCAATGTATGTTTTTACTGAATTATTCTTAACGTTAAATTTTTAAATACATAGAATTTATTATAATTAATTTCACACCACACATTCTAATGTATTCATTTTCAAAAAAAATTGATAAAACTTCATTGAATTATTTTTTTTTTACTCTTAAACGATGACACTGATTTTACTTTACATATCGACTATTGATTCAATAATTTCGTACCATTCAAGGGGCTACAGTATCAACACATACCTCCCCCTTTCAAAAATAAAATACATATACTCCCCCTATAATTCAAAAACCCAAACGCAAAACAACACCATACAATCATTTGCACATAACATTCTGGAGCTGTTTGGTTGCAAGAACAACTTCCATGGAGCAATTCATATCAGTTCCTTTTTTCCTCTTCATAACCTTCATCAACTCTATCTTGCCCTTCAATCTGGACTGACTAGTAAAAGTCAACAACCCAGAATTCAAATCATTACCCAGTTGCGAATTGCTCCGTATATTAGCCGAACTGAGATCCACCATGACATTGAACTTTCTGGTTGATCGAGCCCGAGCTCGCGCCTTCGGAACCATGGCCTCACCAACTGGTGTGCCTTTATAGAAGAAGTAAACAGTGCTGTTTTGGTACTTGAAGTGACCAAAGTTAGTGTTCTTCACACCAAGTTCAGCATTCATTCTCAAGTTGAATGAAGGAGTTGCAGGGACAACAGTGAAGTTTTCGAACGTAGCGGACCGGACTCGGAACTTGGGGTTTCTAATTTTCATCACTGTGAGTGCAAAGAGCAAGATAATACCAGTTTGAAACACTGCAAAGGCAACAATATATATCAAACACTTCATGCGCTTCTTGCGGCGGAGCTCTTTGGATGCTGCCGACGCAGCCCCCTCATCGGCTCGGGCATGGCCGTTGGCTGCTGCCAAGGGATAGGTTGGATCTTGTTCCTTCTCTGCCATTTACTTGGGTTTGAGAAAGAGGAGAGGGAGTTTGTTTTGCCTCTTCTATAGGGAGGGATATGGAAGGAGATAGTATTGGGAGGGGAAGGATAACGAGTAGCTTTATATTGCGAAAAAAATAAGGGTAAAATATACTTGTGGTCCCCAAAATATGCATTTAGTATTTATTTGGCCTCCAATCTTTCAATTGTGTCTTTTTAGTCCATAATGTTCCTAATTTATATCTACGTGGTTCCATCTCAAACGCCGTGACAAAATCATTGACGGTTCTGATCACGCACCAATCATGTGGTTCTTAATTTTGTGTCTCTTTGGTCTCTAAAATTTTTAATTTGTGTCTATTTGGTCTCATGTGATTAGAGTGTGACCAGAGCCGTTAACGATTTTTGGACGAACATTTGGAATTGGACCGTGCAGAAATAAATTCGGAACCTTAGGTACCAAAAAAATACAATTGAAAATTGGAGACCAAATAGACATTAGACAAATAGTTTGGAATCAAAAGTCTATTTTACCCAAAAAATAATTACATGGAAGGGTGAATGACACTATAACCCCTAGAGTTTGAAGTTTTCACTTTGTTCTCATTTAAATTAAAAATTTCTATTTACATCTTGAATTTATTTAAACAATCGCCCCAATTAGTAAAACACGTCTTATTTTTTCTCGGTTGACTTCTCACGTACCATGCTCTTTGTCTTGGACAACTAATTTTTTACAACATAAAGTACAATTTTTAGAAATTACTCAGGGATACAATGACATTATGATAATTTTTTATGGGGCGGATTACAACTTTGAAAATTATTCAGGGCATAAAGTGAAATAATGATATCTACATAGACCGAAAATCAAACATCGTATAATGTTTGGGATACATTATTATGTTTTGGAAAGACTATTTTTCGTATTCCATACAACACTCTTTGAAAATGTATGCAACAAGGTTTGTTTTTTTCTAATAATACTCTTCTTGACTTTGTGCTTACATTGATTTTGGAGTGATGATAAAAAAAAAAAGAAAAAAAGAACACCCTTATTGGGACACTTTGTTTTTTCTCCTACAGAGTATCTAAATTTGCGTCGACTATTTCTTCAAATTTAATGGTTTTACCGTGACTTGAGTTGAGTTAAAACATGTCCCTTAAGGGATAAGGGTAGTTAGGCCTTAGAGGGTGTGTGTAAAAGAATTGAACTTGAAACTTCTGAATTACCAAAGGATAAGCTCAATCACTGGACCAACCCTAAGGGTTTATTGAGACCCAATTAGCTAACCTAACTCATTATAATTTTTGGATTGACTGTGAGTCTCATATGACATTGAACTTTGTGTTAATCCAATGGCTACAATAAAATCATATCATTATATTTATAAATTAAGTCAAATTTTTAGGTTTTAAAAACATTATTGAAAAAAAAAATTATGGTTGGAAGCTACTCTTTGAAAATGATAGGTGACACAGTTTCCCTATGTATGTTCAACCTTGAGTTAAAGCAATATTGGACACAAAATGCAACTTGCGCCAAGTTGAGAGAGTCAACTCTTCTAGATGTAATGTAACCCTTATTATATTACTATTGTAATAAAATTTGAACGAATCACAAATCTAAACGAAGAACATAATAGAACTTTAAAGAGATGGACAAAAAAGAGTAAAATATTATCATTAGAAAGGAGGACACATGAGATATCAATTGTTACCCTTGGCATGAATTAACCCCCTAAGTCCTAACCTCTTGATCTGAAGCATCAAGAGTGACTAACTAAACTGGTATGAGTTAAGGGACCAGTTCATGTATTCGGGATTTGTCTTTGATTCTATTCGGACTCACAAGCTTGAGAGATATAAGCACTCTTCTACTCGTCGAAGACAGACCAGCAATTTTTTGTTACAAAAAAAAAAAAAAAAAAGACTATGCCCACTTTGTTGAATTTCACTTGTATGTTGTATTTTTGCAATGTTTGGGAATAGTTGGAAATAAATTTTCAACACTCAAATTGAATTTGGGCAACTTGAATACTTAAGCTAGAGTCTCGAATTTTTAAAGTTTTCAATGTTAATGAGAACTCATTTACATACAATTAGTCATATTTGAATTCACGATAAATAACCTATCAAGAAAGATAATTATATATATATTTGAAAGGGTATCCCCGATTTTTTGTGGGCTTTTGTAACAACAATTTCTTAATCCAGCCTTATAATCCTCACTCAAATTCTGTCAATACTCCTTGACTACTTTAGAGTTTTGGGGTTTACCTTGGAATTTCCTCTGATAATAACTTTATAAGTGGTTGTTACATTTTTTTCCATGCATGGTTGTAGCTTATGCATTGTTTGACCTCCTTGCTTTACTTTTTTTTTCCTTTGAAAAAGATAAATTAATTAGTTTGACTCGGTTGAACTCATTATGTTTTTAAAATTTGGGGCCAAACTGATCACTCTTAGAGGTACTTAGCCTTGTAAAACAGACAACTTTTTATATGAAAGTTATAACTTGCGTTGATACCAAACTTTTTGATGTGACAATTTCAAAATATCAAGGATCACTTGTTAATATTTAAAGATGAATAAGACTCGATAACAATATGGTCTAAAACTAAACGTTTCGGTCTTTATTCAATAATTTTTTGCTGTATTTTCTATTTTGTACACATGTATTTGATTACGTTGCTATTCTTTCATATGATTAAGGGTGTAATGTAAGCATTTTAATCTTTTAAAATGTGAATTAAAATATCTTATTATATTTTAGTGGTGTAGCTTTTTTTTTTTTCTCTAGACCACCACTGACAACCTTGTGTGACTTCCGCTCCGGGAAAAAAAGTCAAGCTGCGAACAACGAAGAAAAAAAAAGATATATTTATACGTCGAGGTTATATAAGATACCTACAAAATAATTATTTAATCTATGAAGTAATAATTTTTAAGTGCTGTACAAAGAAGGTACCATATTGTTGCCCAATAATTAATAGGAATGTGACAGTAATTTACCCATATAAAATTCATCCCAAAAGATCATACAAGTTATGCCATGGTGATGACTGAGATAGAATAGCCGCCTTCCCGGTCTTGTAAGGCGGCTACTGGTGGCTCTCCTCGAGGGGGAAACTTTACGGTACTGTCGGGAGTACTGTAGTAAAAATTATAATTTTTTAAAATTAAGTTATAATTTTTTTAAGGTATAACTAATGTTACTATCATGTCACACTGTGTTAATCAATGATGTTCCAACGTATGTATAATCAATACATAGGCAAAAAAAAATTTAGTTCTCAAAATTGTCAATTGTTTGTGTTTTTAATTTGGTTGAAATCTCATGAATTTTATAGTATTTTTTATTTGAATTTCAAATATCTTGTTTTACACGATATCTTAGTAGTCAGATTTCAAGATAATAATGCTTGATTTTCAATTATTTCCAAATCTATGAAGTTGTGCTGGTTAGTATTTACGCATGAGTATATTTGACATTTACAAATAAAAAGAACCTCTCTATAAATAGTTTTACATTGATATCAGGATTCATCGTATTATATTTCATGCATTCATATTATATAATTAAATGATAGATTTCGGTGATTGTTGACCATATTGAATTATAAAATTTTAATTTTAATTTATTAAAAATAAAATTATATCAAGTTATTTAGAATAAATTAGATATTATAATAAAAAAAATTGATTTTCTTAGATTGAATTAGTGGATTATAACAATAAAATAAATTAAATAATCGGATTAAAATTTGAATTAAATCAAATCTAATATGTTGACAAATCTACCTAAGAGTGCACATTTCAACGAAAAATGAGATAGAAGAAGTCTTGAATGAGACACATGACTGTTTGGTAGCCAAGGGAAATAAGTAAGAGGTCGTCGTCGTCGGGCAGCGACGTGTGGTTGAAAAGTCCTTTAAATATCTCAAGTTTATATTAGATTGCTGAACCATGAAGCCACCGATGCCAATGGGACCTCCATATTTGACTTAAAATTAACATAGTTCTGTTTTTTATCGGATCGAAGAGAAGATTAATTGAAATATGTGTAAATTAATTTAAATATCTCTGATCGTTAAATTAAAAAAAAAAAATCCTTTAGAGTCATGTTATTAGAAATTTATCTTTGATGAATATTATAGTCGCGGTGTGGATGATCTACCTTTAATTGGATCAAATAAGATATTAGTCGAAGAACACATAAACTGACTAGAGAACACTCCTAACTCTTTGAACAAAAAAAAAAAGTCTTTCTTCGACGATTGAAAAATGAATATGAGTGATAACTCATGGAATGGCATCCCGTGGCCTTAGGGCTTAGATGTTTGGGTAAATTACATCCTCCTCCTTTGAGGTTTATCCATATAACAATCAGACCCCCTCAAGTTAGACATATAACACTGCCCTCCTCTCCAACCAACAGTCATCTATTTAAGTGGACGATAAATGTACAAAGACGAGAATGCCCTTGATGGTGATATACATACATTGGCTAAGGGGGTATATGATTAATTGCTCATGAGGAATCATTATGTTTTCATTTTTGCTCATGAGGAATCATTCTTTTTTTGTTTTTGCTCATGTGTTTGTCTTTTGGTAAATCAGAAGTCTCAACTTTAATCTCTTTTAACATCTCTAAGGGTTAATCACTTTTTTTCTTTTAAGGACATGTTTTAGACCAGCTCAAGCCACAATGACCATTCATTAAACTTGATAGATTAGTTGACGCAAACTTAAACACATGTGACAAAAAAAAACTACAAAACTCTACTCTGTTGGCATTTCCTACTTGCAGGTTGGCAGAAGATTAAAATATTGATGGATTGATGCTCCAAAGGGAATTCTAGTTCAGCGTCGCCATCAAAGCGTTTGTGTGTGTGTGGAGAGGTTATATGTCATACAAAACCCAAACCTTGCCTGACGACGTTACTTTCTTAACTTGAGGAGTTTCCACATGATTTAATAACAAATCTTGCCAAACCTTAGGGGTGGAGGTGTTATTCTCTTAACCTGAGGGGTTCATGTGATGTTTTAACAAATCTTTTGTGGTTTGTATACGTACTAATATCTTATCTTATCTTTAGTCTGGGTTGGGCCACAAGATTCTGCAAGATTTTTTTTTTTTTTTTTGAGCAGCAATTCTGCAAGTTGAATCTAGCCTACTTGGTTGGTAATAAGTCTTATCCTTTTCAATTCTTCATCTTGCCTTTTTTTTTTTTCTTTATTGTGGTCAGGAGTGTTTGGATCAACTTATGTGAACTAACCTCCTATCCGATCCGGTTAAAATCAAGTCATCTACACTGAAATTAGAGAGTTCATAAACAATAAATTCCTCATGATCTGATTGTAAGGGAGTTATCAAATTTTAAACTCAAAATATCACAGCTAATTCCTGCCTCCAGTGAGCTATCCTTTGGGGGTTTCTGCCCATAGTTAAGATGAGTGAAACTTGGGTATAGATTTTCGATTCAGTTGCGTCTTTTCAGGGGCTGATCGTCGTGCTAAACTTTACGAGTCCAAGTTGAACTTGTCAAGCTCGTTTTTTTTTAGAGAAACATAAAAAATTGTTCAAACTTAGCTCATTTAAAAAACGAGTCAAGCCCAAAACAAGCTAAACCCGAGCCAAGCCCGAATAATTTAGGGTTTTTTAGGTGTGGGTACAATTTTTTAGAATTATTTAGGCAAAAGTGTATGGATAAGTTGTTTATTCCATTAAGTACAATTTTTATAAAACTTTTTGTGTTTAGGTACAAAATTTAAATGAATTAAAATCCTTTTTACCTAAACACCCTTCATTAGTTTATGCATTCTTAATTGACAGTTATATATCTAATCAAATATGTAAAGATTTCATTAGATTCTTTCACTACCTCTCCCCTATTTTCTCTCCATCTCTCTCTCTCTCTCTTTCCCCTTTACTTTCTCTATCTCTCCCCTATTTTCTCTCTATATCTATCATTGATAATTTATTTTATTTTCAAATATGTAAAGATTTGATTTATTTTTTCATCTCTCTCCCTTTATTTTATGTAACCATTTCGCTCTCTCCCTATTTTCTCTCTTTATTTATATCAACATTACAACAATATAATTACACTAATCAGTTACACCAATCAGTTACAATTGTCTTATAATACACCAAACAGTTATTCATGCATTCTAATAAACCAAACAGTTACACCAAACAATTACACAAATTTATAATATTAACCCAATTTGTCATTCAGTTGTTTACATAAACTTAATAGTTGCACTATTTAGTATCGTGATATCGTTACACCAATCATATATATCAAATTTAGTATAATGATAAAGTCTTTTGTGTAATAATAAACCTAATTTGGTGTATATAATTGATGTAACCATGTCGTGATACTAAATGATGGAACTCTTTGATTTATGTAAATAACAAAATGACAAATTGAGTTGGTGTTGTAATTTTGTATAATTGTTTAGTATAACTGTTTAGTTTATTATAACACATGAGTAACTGTTTAGTGTATTATAGGGTAATTGTAACTAATTGGTGTAACTGATTAGTATAATTGTGTTGTGTAACATTGATATAAGGAAAGAGAAAAAGGGAGAGAATAAGGAAATAAGGGGAGAAGGAGTGAGAGAGAGAGAAAAAATAAGGGGGAGAGAGAGATGAAAAAATTAAATCAAATCTTTACATATTTAAAAAAAATTATCAATATGAGAGAGAGAGAGAGAAAAATATAGGAAAGAGAGAGGAGAGAGAGTAATGGAGTAATAAATACCCTTTTAGTCTTTTTTCAAAAAAATGCACTTAGAGCAAAATAAGTTTTTTTAATGTAGTTTAGCTAAAATAAGTCTAAATTTTTGTACCGGCTTCTAAATTACCCAATAATTTAACTATTTTTACATATAAACGCACTTTCACAAGCTCGAAAACAAGCCTAAAAAAATATTTAAGTTCGACTCATTTAAAAAATAGTAATGTTATGTTGATCAAATTTTGGGACCAAATTAAAAGCCCAAATGACATGGCAACAAATAAAAAGCTCAAGTCAGCTGCTATGTTATTTGGGCTCTTAATTTGATCACAAAATTTGGTCAGCGTAGCATTACTGTTTAAAAAATGAATCAACCCCGAATAATATGGCTCAATGATGTGCCCTAGTCTTACCCCAAACCTGTGAAATGGACATCAAGTGGCCTATCTATAGTAAATGGCCTTCAGAAACCTTATTTAGTTGCATCTAACCCAAACCTCTGAGATGGACTTTTCAGGTGGGCCTATTTGTTGTACCCACCGTTAAGCCAGTTCCCCTCCATGTAAGGTAAGTATTTATCGTCGTCAACAAGTGCAATTTGGGGTCATTCTACTACTTTATGGTGACCAACAATGTTGGCAAGTTCTCATGCTTTGTCCAAATGTCTGTAGGATAAGAGAAGTACATGCAATGGAGTAGTAAAGAGTGGGTGGGTCTTCTATATATGTGTAAAGAATAGAGAAGTGGTAAATAATTGGTGGGCTTTCCATGTCTATGCCAATGAGAATAATGATATTGAGATTTAATTTATTAATTTAATTAATTATAATTATTGGATTGAAATGAATTCCATTTAATATCAGGACTTACTATTAATGAATAGTGGTATTAAGACCTAAGAAATTGAGCTGACTTATTTAATGTGTCAACTGATAAATTCCAATGAAAATGTGCAAGAATTATTGTTACAACAACACTATCAAATCATATTAATGTCAATTTTTTAGGTTTCAAAAACATAACTCGCTATTAAGAGCAATGTTACAAAGACTTAAAAAATGAAAAATGTTATTTGGACCTTATTTAGGGATCTAATCTAGGGATAGCGATTTATCAAGTTAAGTTTTTTAGTTTATTTAGTATTTTTCCGCTACTAATTCAATAACTATAATACATTAGGTCAATAAATTAAATTTAGTTACCATTCCTCTCTAAATGGTAAATTAATCACTCTTTTTCTTTTAAGGACATGTTCTAAACCAGCTCAAGCCACAATGACCATTCACTAAACTTGATAAATTAGTTGACGTAAACCTGAACACATGTGACCAAAAAATACTCTACTCTATCGGCATTTCTTACTTGCAGGTTGGCGGAAGATTAAAATACTGATGGATCGATGCTCCAAAGGGAATTCTAGTTCAGCGTCGCCATCAAAGTGTTTGTGTGTGTGTGGAGAGGTTATATGTCATACAAAACCCAAACCTTGCCTGACGACGTTACTTTCTTAACTTGAGGAGTTTCCACATGATTTAATAACAAATCCTGCCAAACCTTAGGGGTGGAGGTGTTATTCTCTTAACCTGAGGGGTTCATGTGATGTTTTAACAATTTTTTTGGGGTTTGTATGCGTACTAATATGTTATCTTATCTTTAGTCTGGGTTGGGCCACAAGATTCTGCAAGTTGAATCTGGCCTACTTGGTTGGTAATAAGTCTTATCCTTTTCAATTCTTCATCTGCCCTTTTTTTTTTTTCTTCATGATTGTGGCCAGGAGTGTTTAGATCAACTTATGTGTGTCTTAACTAACCTTTTATCCAATCCGGTTAAAATCAAGTCATCTATACTGAAATTAGAGAGTTCATAAAAAATAAATTCCTTATGATCTGATTGTAAAGAAGTTATCAAATTTTAAACTCAAAATATCACAGCTAATTCCTGCCTCCAGTGAGCTATCCTTTGGGGTTTCTGCCCATAGTTAAGATGAGTGAAACTTGGGTATAGATTTTCGATTCAGTTGCGTTTTATCAAGGGCTGATAATCGAGCTAAACTTTACGAGTCCGAGTTGAACTCGTCGAGCTCATTTTTTTAGAGGAACATAAAAAATTGTTTAAACTTAGTTCATTTAAAAAACAAGTCAAGCCCAAAACAAACTAAATCCGAGTCGGGTCTGAGTAGTTTGACAATTTTACATATAAACGCACTTTTACAAGCTCGAAAATGAGCCTAAAAAAATATTTAAACTCGACTCATTTAAAAAATGAATCGACACCAAATAATATGGCTCAATGATGTGCCCTAGTCTTACCCCAAACCTGTGAAATGGACATCAAGTGGCCTATCTATAGTAAATGGCCTTCAGAAACCTTATTTAGTTGCATCTAACCCAAAACCTCTGAGATGGACTTTTCAAGTGGGCCTATTTAATTTTGCTAACAAAATTTCTTTCTTGTGAATAAAGATTTTATTCCCATGTAAGCAAGGGCGGAGGTATGTAGGTGCAGGGGGGAGGGGGGTAGCTTAGATTTTTATCGTAATTAGATTAGTGATGTTTATCATTTTATTAACATATATAAAATAAAATATTTGTTGTACCCACCGTTAAGCCAGTTCCCCTCCATGTAAGGTAAGTATTATCGTCTTCAACAAGTGCAATTTGGGGGTCATTCTACTACTTTATGGTGACCAACAATGTTGGCAAGTTACTTACTGAAAAAACAATGTTGGCAAGTTCTCATGCTTTGTCCAAATGTCTGTAGGATAAGAGAAGTACATGCAATGGAGTAGTAAAGAGTGGGTGGGTCTTCTATATATGTGTAAAGAATAGAGAAGAGGTAAATAATTGGTGGGTTTTCCATGTCTATGCCAATGAGAATAATGATATTGAGATTTAATTTATTAATTTAATTAATTATAATTATTGGATTGAAATGAACTCAATTTAATATCGGGACTTACTACTAATGAATAGTGGTATTGAGACCTAAGAAATTGACCTGGTTTGATGACTTATTTAATGTGTCAACTGATAGAGTCCAATGAAAAAGTGCAAGAATTATCGTTACAACAACACTATCAGACCATATTAATGTCAATTTTTTAGGTTTCAAAAACATAACTCGCTATTAAGAGCAATGTTACACAGACTTAAAAAATGAAAAATGCTATTTTGGACTTTATTTAGGGATCTAATCTATGGATAGCGATTTATCAATTTAAGTTTTTTAGTTTATTTAGTATTTTTCCGCTACTAATTCAATAACTTTAATACCTTAGGTCAATAAATTAAATTTAGTTACCATTCCTCTCTAAATAAACTAGAGAATATGTAATACCAAACTCTAATTTGTAGAAGTAGTTAGGGGAATTTTCTAATTTTCAAACTTCTTATTCTTCACTAACCTTAAACTCCACTTCATGGAGGCAATCACCAACATATCCCACCACATTTTCCTCTCTCTCCCCAAAGTACTTCCCCCTCACAAATCACCTCCACCACCTCCTCCATGGAAGAATCATCTCCTACACTCAAAACCTATAAAATAACAGCTTCTTCCATTTCTTACACCAAGCCCTCCACAACCACCATTGCAGCCACCTTCCTCTTCAAACCCTGCACTGCACCACCACCCAACTACATCCTCCAGGACGTTTCTCTCACCGCCTTTCCCTCCCAAATCCTAGCCATTGTCGGACCTAGCGGCGCCGGAAAATCCACACTTCTCGACATTTTAGCAGCTCGAACATCACCAACAACTGGCGCAATTCTCCTTAATTCTTCACCTATCAACCCTTCTTCATTCCGCAAAATCTCAGCTTATGTTCCTCAACATGATCATTGTCTTCCTCAGCTCACTGTGTCTGAAACTTTTGCCTTCACTGCTGGGCTTCTCCACCCCAAAACCTCCAACATCGCAGCCATTGTCGCTGCTCTTCTTGCTGAGCTCAGGCTTACACACTTAGCCCACACCCGGCTGGCTCATGGCCTGTCCGGTGGTGAGCGACGACGAGTCTCAATTGGCCTTAGTCTCCTCCATGACCCTGCTGTGTTACTTCTTGATGAACCCACTTCAGGCCTTGATAGTTATTCAGCTTTCAATGTAATGCAGACCCTCCGATCAATCACTAATACTCATCACCGTACTGTAATCTTATCCATCCACCAACCCAGCTTCAAGATCCTTTCCACCATTGATAGAATTCTCTTGCTGTCCAAAGGAACTGTTGTGCACCATGGTTCTCTTTCCTCTCTTCAAGCTTTCTTACTCTCTAATGGCTTCACAGTCCCTCAACAGCTCAATTCACTTGAGTATGCCATGGAAATACTAAGCCAGCTCCATGAGAGTAAACCCATTACACCACCCTCACTTCCTCCATCACCCAACGATTCCATTCTCTCTCCTCCTGAAAATAAGACAGTAGAAGTCAGATACAAGAGCACAAGGATTCATGAGATTATCAATCTTTATAACAGGTTTTGGAAGATCATCTACAGGACAAAACAGCTGCTATTGACAAACACATTACAAGCTCTTGGAGTTGGTCTTGTTTTGGGAACTATCTACATTAATATCGGATTCGACAAGACGGGGATGGAGAAGAGACTAGGCCTCTTTGCCTTCACTCTCACCTTTCTTCTCTCCACCACAACTGAAACTCTCCCAATCTTCATCAACGAGAGGCCGATTCTACTAAGAGAAACTTCAAGTGGGGTTTACAGGTTATCGTCATATCTTATAGCGAACACACTGGTCTTTTTGCCTTACTTGCTCGCCATTGCAATTGTCTACTCAGTCTCGGTCTATTTCTTAGTGGGTCTATGCGCTACTTGGCAAGCTTTTGCCTACTTTGTTTTGGTCATATGGGTTATAGTTTTAATGGCCAATTCGTTTGTTCTCTTCTTAAGCTCCGTGGCTCCCAACTACATCGCCGGAACTTCGCTGGTAACGATACTTCTCGCCGGATTCTTCCTCTTCTCCGGCTACTTCATATCAAAGGACAGTATGCCCAAATACTGGGTATTCATGCACTACTTTTCAATGTACAAGTATGCTCTTGATGCCCTGCTCATTAATGAGTATTCTTGCCTTTTATCAAGGTGTTTGATATGGTATGATGACAACAAGACATGCATGGTCACTGGACGTGATGTGCTGCAAAAGAGAGGGCTCCATGAGAGGCAGAGATGGGCAAACATCTATATCTTGATCGGATTCTTTGTGATCTATCGTGTGCTGTGTTTGATAGTTCTGATCCGAAGGATTTCAAGATCGAAGAAATGAGAATTTTCTGGCAACTATGGATTCAACATGCTCTCTACTGGTTTGCTTCTTATGTCTGTGATCAAAAAGTGAAGCTCATGCATGTAATGTCTACTTCTTTCTTATTGTTCAAATTATTAAATACAATAAATTGAGTAGAGTAATTGTGTATGAAAACATGGATGTAAATTTTTTTTTTATTTAAAATAATACTATTTGAACTTAATTTTCTACCATAATTTATTAAATTAATGCATAACAACCATTAGATTGATAACGGATCCCAAAAAAAACTAGAGTCCCCGTTAATCCATTGACTAAGAGTGATTAGGTTAAAAAATTATATCAATAATTTATGTCTAAGTAGCATTGCTCAATCTTTTTTAGACCAATTTTGACTACCAATGTTAGTGTAATTGTTATGAATGATTAGGTCAGTAAATTAGGTTTAATTAGCATTGCTCCCGATGAATAAAATACTTTCCAATGAAACAAAACAAAACAAAAAGAGTAATGTTATTGAGACTTAAAAATCTGACATAATGATTTGGTTTCAGTATAACCATTAGACTAATACCAAGTTCCAATATTTGATGGAGCTTGCAGCCAATTGAATGGTTATAGTAAATTAAGTCAGTAAATTAGGTCAATAAATAAAGTCTCAATAACATTGCTAAAAAAAATATCTTATATTGACATTCATCTTATTTCTTACTGTTACAAAGAGTAATGATATTGGAATACAAATTTTTTTTTTTTTAAGTTAATATAATTTGTTGACAATAATATGTCAACTGATGGAGTTGTAACAAAAAAGTTCAAGAGTTACAGTTACAACAACATTATTGGGCTACAAGCAATATAATTGGGACCTAAATGAGCAATAATGAGGTAAAAAGTGATAGAGTCTCAGTTAACAATAATGTTATTTGATTTAATTTGTTGACCTAATCGATTTTAATCATTGAATTGATTGTGGATCTCAAAAAATATTGAGGTTCATTATCTATTCAATAGTTATGAATGATTAAGTCAAAAATTATATCAGTAAATTAAGTACAAGTAACATTGCTTCATAATGAATAAGTCCAAGAGTTACAGTTACAACAACACTATTAGACTAAGTCACTGTCACATCATTAGATCAGCAAATTAGGTTAGTGTTTGAGGTCTCAGTAGCATTAACTCATTGGACCATATTACTTTCAAATCATTAAATCAACTAATTAAATCAATGTTTTTATGTCCCGGTAGCATTAGAATTAATCATTTAAGTGAACAAAGATATATAAATTATTAAAATAAAAAGTTTGAGACAAAGAAATAGATGTTATATATAATCAAGCTTTACCTGCCTACCAAAATGCATAAATATTTGATAGAGCCGTGATAACAAATTATGAGGAAAATAGTATCACAATTCAATAATAATAGGTCAAATAGTGCCGATTGGAGGCCAGGTTCGAGATGCATATCTTAAAAGAGAGTCATCACCTCGCCCAACATCCTTTCCTTTTCAATAGTCAATTCTAGAGCCAAATTAAAGTGCACTAACTAGTCCAACCTAATAATTCAAGTGACATATTGTCATTGTAACATCACAAATCATCTATCTTCTCAACAAAAGAATCAAATTATGCATTTGAGAGATGACTTAAAATACCCTTCGTACATAAATATTTATTTTTTTCTTTTCTTTTTTTGATTTTTCATCAAACTTGTCCTCAATCAAATTATTCAACATTTCAATATAACCACTTTCACAACTCCTCACTTATTCTCCAACTTCTTACTTATTTTTTTAACTCTTCAATTCATTCTTCTCTTCTTTATCTAATACTAAACTCAAACGTTCTGAATTCGAATTTTAATAGTCCTTTGAGAGTTGGGACTAAGTCATAAGGGATTTATCTCTCATGAATACCCTAGTCCCGCGCATGGATGTCCTGTTTTTAACCTGATCAAGGAATAAATTAGTTAAGATGTACGTAAATTGACCCGAATACTCTTAACCGTTGAACCAAAAAAAAATATAACACTAGTAACAAATATACCGAGTTGGAATATGGGGTTAAAACACGGGGTGAGGACAGAGAAGAAATATAAATCTCGTGCATTGTACAAATGTGAACTACAATTGGACTAATATAAGAAATCTCATTTCATGGGACCAGCAAAGGTGAGCCAATAATTTAGCAGTGTGTAAACCTGAGATGGCGAAACAAGTGGCGTGAGTGAATGTGAAGTCAGCCACGTAATATTGAGCAATGTAGTGTCACGGGTCCCCATTGATGAAACCAAAGAGGAGAGAGTGAAGAATCCGAGAGTCTCGTCCTCCTCGTCGTCTTCTTCATTTCGAATCGGATAATAAGTTAATAACACATCACAAACACAACGTAGGTCTGATCGTAGGGGCCTTTTGTCGGGTGGCGAAGCATTAAAAAGAATGGCAGTGTGTGTTTTTTGTTTTCTTCTTTGCTGTTTATTTATTGCTTAGTTCACGGGTGGAGTTCATCTTCTGCTAGCATGTGAACTACTACTGCCTTTTTCTTGTCTACATCAATACACCTGTTATTCTCACCCACAATCTTTTGGATATTTTCAATAAAGCCCACATCATAATTTAAACCGAGAAAATAACCTTTAGGGTGGTTTAGTGATTGAGTTTGACCTCTGATAAATTAGAGATCTCATGTTCAACATTTTTTATATCTCTTAAAGGCCAAGAACCCTTGTTCCTCATAAGACATATTCTAAACTCACTCGGACTACAATGGTCAGTATCCAAGTTAGAGGGAGTAGTCGGCGCAAGTCTAAAGACTATAAAAAAAAAAAAATCAATCGAGATTTTTTTGAGTTTAACATATCACTTGGCAGTGTCGGGTAGTATATTTATCCAATTAAAAATTGTACATTCTGAAGAATTGTTGTCACTCATCACTTTGTCAGAATTTTTTTTTGAAAAAAAAAAACATCGTATGTTTTAGATGACAATCGGTACTGTCAGGTGGAGTGTTGAACTCGTAATTTTTTTTTAAAATTTAAAACCCTCCCCCCCCCCCCCTCCAAAAAAAAATTATGTTTTCAATTAATTAAATAGAAAATACCTTAAGAAGAAACCCAAATAAGTTATGGATTAATCTAATTGAATGATTAAAGTCAATAAGAGTAAGAAACGAGCTTCATGATTTTTGAATCTTACTAAATTGAGAATCTAAGTGTGACTAACTCTTCAAAATGTAAAATAATCATATATAGACTGACAAACACACACTCTCACACTGATAAACACAAATGTCGATAAACTTTTTGATAAAAAAAAATACACACACGATGCACCCGCTAAAAAACAAACATTTATGAGAAATGCACACACTCAAATGGGGGTTTGTTCAAGAAATGGTTCTGGCTCGACCCATTTTGAAACATTCGATATTCAATCATAATATTTCCAACTCATTAACAGTTGACTCAGCATTTTTCTGTATTTTTATATAATAAAAATCCCTACTTGTGGGGTAGTTTTCTGATTTCACCAAAATTTGGAACTTCGATTAAATGTTTTGCAAATTCCAGAAAGCAATTTTTGGGTTATTTATCCCCAAGAATATATGCTTAGAAGACTATTGGGCCTTGTAATGAAGTCGAAAGCCCATACTAGTGCTGAACTCTTGAATGGGCCCCTTCTGAAAACCATGTCTCTCATGTAACGTTAGAGCTGAATATTGGGTTGGGCCAAGTACTTTATCTCAGTACTCCATTCGTGGGCCAAGTAATTTATCTGATTATCTATATGAGCTTGTGAAGTGGGCCCATTGCCGAGGGAAATTTGGGAACCGATCCCCTTTTGTGGAATTATTTGGACTTAAGTCCACTCAAAAAACTTGTTTGCGAATAAGTTCATTTTGATCTTTATTATCTAAAATAACGTCGGTAGTTATATTTAATTAAAACAAATTTGAAAACTAACAACTCCTAAATTTTAGTAGTATTAAAATTTGAAAACTAAAAACTCCTAAGTTCATTTTGATCTTCATTATCTAAAATACTCTCCGGAGTTTTATTAGTATTAAAATTGTTTTTCTATCATATCTATCTATATCTATATATAGATTAAGATTTAGGACTATTTTATCTCTCTCTTTCACACACACACACACACACACACATATATGAGATAAAGAGTAATGTTATTTGGATCTCAAAATCTGACATTAATTCTTGACTTAATTCACTATAATTTTTGGATTGACTGTGGGTCCCATTAAATATTAAAACTTGCTATCATCATGTTATAAAATAATATCAAATTTTTAAGTCTAAATAGCATTACTTATGAGATAAAATCGTAACATTCAAACACAAAAAATAATAACACTAAATATTAACATTTATAAAATATTCAATAAAAATAATAATAATATTAAACAATAACATTCTCAACATACAAAAATTGTACCGTATAAAAATTTAAAATTTATACCCAGTAAACAACCTTCAACCAAACTTTAAAGAACGCCACCAACCCCAACGTCACCACCACTGGCACCCTCATCAACTATATCACACCTACCGTTACATCTAACGGTGATCAGAGACTCTTTCCCATGCAATGCAACCCACTCTCTCTCTTCTCCATAATACTTGTCACAACCGCCGTTAGATCCCTTGGATGCAAGTTAACCTTCAGCCCATACTTTATGAACGCCTAAATAAGTCTAAAAAATTGTACCCACACCTAAAAAACCCTAAAGTCAATGACATCTTTTGCTCCACTTCAGGGCCGGCCCAACTGTGAAAGTAAAAAAACCCGGGCTTTGGGCCCCATAATTTTAGAAGGTTCATAAATTTAGATAAATAATTGGTCCAGAATTTTAAATCCATGAAAATTATATGTCCTATAAAAAAGCCTTAGTCAAAATGTAAGGTCAATCAAAAATTTTAATTTTAATAATTTTTTGAACTCGTGATTCAACCCATAACAATAAAAACCTAAAAAATCAATTTTTTTTTTTAAAAACTGGTAGTATACTCAAAAGTCAAATCATAATTCATTCACCCATTCTGAACCACATCCTCTGTGTGTGCGCGCGTGTAAAACTAGAAAGCCCATCATTCTCATTTTCATTCTCACTCACCCTTTGTCCATATCAATTTCAAAAAAAGAATTTTTTTTGATTTTTTATTTAACTTAAAAAATAAAATGATTAAATGCTGATAGTTTAAAAATGTTTATCTTGATCTCGGATGTTTCTTAAAACATAATAATTTTCCTGAAATTAATAGTTTTAAAGAAGATTTTATAAATGAAGGAAAATACTCCAATTGAGACACTAAATTATATAAAAAGAGTAGATTTTATTTTTCAAATTTATGCATTGCTTATAAAATATTATTATTAATTTTTATAACAGTTACTTATACAAAAAAGAAGCTTTTTAAGATTAAAATTGGTAAAATTTTACTTAAAATCAACTGTCACAAAAAATATAATTGGATTAATGATATTATCAAGGAAAAAAATATGATAACAAAATTTAAATTTAAAAACTCAATCTATACTTTTACAACTCAAAAAATGAGAAGAATTAATTTTAATCAAACTTTTTAACACTAAAAATTAAAAGGCTTCAAAATTTTAATCAAACTTTTTTCCACCATTCTTTTTTCTTTTAATTGGTATGAGTTTACTGCGTACCCATTTGTTGTAGGTATAATGTGTTGAAATTATGTTTCAATTAAATTTTGTTGAGTTTTATCGAAATTGAGGTATTATGTGAATTTGAAATTGCATTTCTTTTGCTTTAACTAGCTCATATCAAAACTTTCAAGCTAGAGAATACTTTTTATTGTGAAGAAGAGAATGCATTTGAAAGACTCCAACTTCCAAGCAATTGGATTTGTATTGATTGCTAATTTTCTTTTGCTTGAAAGTTGTACTTAAATGCACATACATTGGATTGAGAATATGTTATTCTGGAATTGAAATTAGAGTATTGAATTGAATTTAGTTTTTTAGTCAGTTACTTAGACTTTTTATACTTTAGGTTTTTATATTTTTTTTTATAAATTAAATGTAATTGGTAATCCTATTTTGTCTTTATTTCATTTGTATGTTGTTATAGAATTCACTTATGTTGTGGCAGTAATTGATAAATAATTTCGTTTTGATATGACTATGGCGTGATTGTGAGTCCTGTTTGGTGGTTATCAATCGTATATACATGTTTAACTTTTTTGGGATACTATTTTTAGAGGAAATTCTATCTAAACATTCTCGCGCCATTCAGCTGTTAAGGTTGGTTATTATTGTATTTGATTGAGAGTGGTTTTATTTTCTAGCATATGTTGGCTATCTTTTAGAAACTTGGTGATGATAATTTCTTCCATGTAACGCTGCCTGAGAATTTTTTTTCCTTATTAACTATTTGGGATTCTTGAAGATATTTTTAAGGTTAATTGCCAGACATGAATGTTGTATTTATTTGTCCCCCAATCTGTTTGTTTTGTCATGCATTCATAAAACTACACTTTATTCAAACCTTTTGTTATTATGTTAGGTACAATTTGCACCGAGTTTGGTAAGTAGGTTTGATTTAATGCAAATTTTGTAATAGGTTCAATTTTTTGTGATTTTTGGGATTCATGATTGCATTTTTTTTGTTTGAATTGATTATTTGGTAAACAAACATTTGGAGCTTATTGGTTGCGTATCTTTTGATTCCGAATAATTAGGCGAATTTCTAATTATTATTTTTCACAAAATTTTAATTTATTGCCCCTTTTCTAAAACACGCATTTGAGATTGTTGTCTGTAATCCATTTTTCTTTATTGCCCCTTTTCAATAGTATTTGTTTGAGCCTTAGTCATGATTATTCATTTTATTGGATATAGTCACTTATTTTTTAGGGTCAAAATCTTTATTTTTGTATGCTCTATTTATTTGTGTCAGACATTGTCCAATATTCTTTTTTGTGCTCATATCACATAACTAATTTCTTTTGTTGGATGTGATCAATAGGTTTTTTTTAATACTGTCCATTATATGTTCATGATGATTAATTGATCTTTTTGAAGGTTGAAGAATCGCTTTCTAGTTTTTGCTTGATCCTATTCAAATAAAAAAAATACATTAGAGCTTGGCCTTTTTTTTTTAGTTTCTGGAGAGCATTCATTTTATTTAATTTATATGTACTGCTTTCATCTTCTTTATTTTGTTAATTGTTAATTGCATAGAACATTTAAACATTAAGTATTCTTGGGTGCATGCAATATAAATTTTTTGTTTATGGAATTCATATGTCGTTATTGAATTCATTTACGTGGTTGCGTTAATTGTTAAATGATTGTGTTAGGCAGCACTGTGTAATAGTGAGAGCTTTGGTAGCCTTTTGGGATATGAAAATAAATTGTGTATATTGGTTGAAAATTTTATGGGGCCTATTTTAAGGGAAAATTCTAGCCAAATTTTCTTAAAACATATTGAGGCTTTAACTTTTTGTGTAACGAATTTCTAATTTTTTGTAATTTTAGTTTTGTTTTTGGTTACTTAGCGTCTTTAGGCACAAGCACAAGATCAATTGAACCAATCATTTTGATTTGTTTCGATTTTGCTTGAATTTTGGACTTTTGTTGTAGCAATTTTTATATGAGAGTTGATATGGTTGTTCATTAAATGCGTTCATTTGGAATTGTAGGTTAGATTTCATATATGCAGATCTATAAAATGAAGTTGAACTTTATTCTATTGTTGATTTTATTTTGTTGTGGTAGTTGATAAATGGTTTTGTTACGGCAGAATTGGGTGTGATATTGAATTTGATAAAAAAAATTGGGTTGTGTTTTCTTTAAATTTATGTGTTTCTTAATAATAAGCAGATATGTACTAATTATTAACTATTCGATAAATTATGTGCATAAGTTGATTTTTTTATGTTCTGTTTTTAAAGTTTTTTTTTTTTTTGGAGGAGGGAAGGGGGCTTGAACCCTTAACCTCAAGAAGGCAAAGTTTTTACAAGGTAAGGAGTATCATTGGACCAAAGACCCATTGGTCTGTTTTTAAAGTAAACTTTGTCAAATTTTGATAATATTGATTGTTGGTCTAAATTGATTTAAAATAGCGTAACTAAAAAATAAAAATAAAAATAAATTGTTACTTGAAAAATTTTTGCAAGCTATTGAAAATATTTGTATTACATGCGCTCGATTTTGTGCTGCACAATGTCACTAGGTACAAATTTTGTCTATTTTTTAAAAAAGGTGGTTGTTACGGGGTCCAGCTCCTCTACGGTAAGGAGGTAACCGCTAGGTATGCGGTTAAGTGGAACAACACCGTTTTAGGTGCTTTTTGCATTTTTTTTTAACAGTGCTTACCAAAAACGACGTCGTTTTGGTCCTTCAAATTCCAGATCTGAAACCCTCCTCTTTCCTCTTTCCTCTTTCCTCTTTCCTCTCGCTTTCCTCTTTCCTCTGAAATCCGTTCTCTTTCCACCGCTAAATTCAAATCCACCTCTGAAATCGCTGCTCCCTGGCTCAGGTTTGTTTACTTATTCCGATGTTTGTTATAGAAGTTATTTAGTAGGTTGGTTATCCATCTTAGGAGCATGGATCCTTCAATGTGACCTTGTCCAAATTGCTGAAACTCGAGCAGCATTGGATGCCTTGAAAATTTTAATTTTTTTAAGTACTAGCTAAAATCAACCAAGTTGCATTGTGGAATTCTGAAATTTTTAGTTAAATTTTTAAAGATGTAATTTTGAGCTATAAATTCTGGTTGAGATTTGTTAGGGCTGATATAGCTAGATGATGAGAGGTAAAAATTAGCTAGATGTTCATTTCTTGTGTGCTCTTTAATAAATTTGAGCTTGACCTATTCCAAATCTTGCACTCTTTCTCTGGCTGATTTTTGCATGACAGTAAATCTAGACTAAATTTGAAGTAGGCAAAATTGTTCTGTTTGAAGTTTGCTTAAGAGTAGTGCAGTTTGTAATCTCTTAGTTGAATTTTTTTTGAAATGATGCCTTGTTCCTTTCCTGACTGTGACCTAATAAAGCATGCTTCTTTAGCTTTCTTCTTTGGTATTTTCTTCTCTTCTGCCTGCTATTCTTTTTCTTTTTTGTGTTATTGTTGCCTTGGGCAAAGACCTGGCTTTTATCAGCAAAAGTGAGTGGCAGCTCGACCTTTTTGGAGTCTCGTCCTTGCCAATTTGGATTGATAAGCTTATGTTTAATTATGTTTACATCAATAAGCTTTGGCTTGCAACCATTAATTTGATCACAGCAGAGGCACCAGTGCAGCCTTGAAGTGAAATGCAAGTATAATATGTTAATTTTTTCTCATAATTTTTTTTTTTTGTAATCTCATTTGCAATTGACTGTTCAGCTTGATGTTGCACCATGTTGCTTCTGATTTGGATCCTGTCATTGCTAAGCAATTTTTGTTGGGGTCAAGTTTGGTAAATGCAATTGAACATAGGACTCACTTTGGGACCTGTTTTATTTTTAAAGTGTAGAGATAGGAGTAAAAACAAGGTTCATATTCTAGAAAGGAAGCAATGAAATTGTTTGATTGCATGGTTCTGATTCTGGAAAGGATGTGAATTGAAGCTTATTGTCTAGGAAAGATTGACCACTGTTTGCCATATGCTTTGTCCAATATCCTTGGGTTGTATATTAGGTTTTGCTATTCGCTTGGGTAGGTTTGCCTGAGCTAGGGCAGGGCTTGTTAAGTACAGGTTGAACTTAAGCTGCATTTGTTAAGATATCGCAATACTCTCATCAAGCATACTCCCAACAACTTATTTGTATATGCTTAAGCAATTATGCTTAAGCTGCAGCCTCATCAAGCATACTCCCAGCACTGAATTTAATTCTCTTGTTCTGCTGCGGTGTTTGCTGCATACTCTCATCAAGCATACTCCCAGCAACTTATTTGTATATGATTGAGTTTTATTTGTATATGTTATACCAGTATGCTATACCAGTTTGCTATATGATTGAGTTTTAATTACCATTGTCCTTTCATGTTTGTAGTGTTGAATAATGATATTTTCAAGCACGACAACAAGCAGCGATGAGTTAAGATATCGCAATATGCAATGCCCCCAGTGTAAGAAAAGAGCAATTATCAAAGTTTCCGAATCTGCACAAAATCCTGGGAAACTATACTACAAATGTCCAGACGAGGGACATCATTTTTTTAAGTGGATGACTCCTACTACTCTCCTCTCTTCAGAAATTACAAATGAAAGGATGGATATACGACGAATTGAAGAAAATGTACGACGAATTGATGAAGATGTAATGACATTGAAGTTGAAGATTGAAGAACTTTGTAATGTAGTTCAACGTGTTGAGGCTAAAGAAAGTTCAATGAAGTCAAATATGTTTGTAGTCACGTTACTAGTGGTGATGTTTATAGTTGTGATTCTAGTGAAGTAGAGCTGTAAGAGCAATGATGTAATGATGAAACTTGTGTTGTGAATGAACTTGTGCGTTTAATTTGAATGAAATTGTGAGTTGGGTTTTGTATATTGTTGTGAGTTGGCAGATCACATTCATTCTAAAATATCACATTCATTAAAAAGATCACATTCATTATAAATGCAACAAGCATCCTTACAATACAAAATGATCCAACTAATATTCATGGTTCATTAAAAACACAAAATGATCCAACAAAATGATCCAAGCATCCTTTTAACTACTGATCCTCCAAGCATCCTTACAAGTTGAATCTCTCATAAATACAACAATGATTCAACATCATTTAAAGAATGCACATATGTTGAATCAGTCGGAGTACCCTACATTAATGAGAAGGAGTCAGACAAAGAAACTTGACTACTTTAAAGAAACAATAAAATTAACAATAAGGTAACATACCATAACACTTTATACACTATTTGAAGCTTGAGAAGACATTGAATGACCATATGCTGATGTACACGGGTGACTGAAACCTTGTACCTGGAATACAAAAAAAATTACAATTATGTTTATATAAAAAAATATGAAGTGAATTAAAAAAATCTAGAATTATATTTATACGATACCGTAGACATATGTGATGGTTGGGAAGCTCCTTTTTTTCTCTTAGTTGCTTTCTCATTACAAGATTTTAGTCGACCCCAACCCTTATAACCACCTTCTTTTCTTTTTAAACCTTTAACTTAGAGAAGGTTTGGGTCAACATTTTCTATTCCTTCTTCATGGATTGAATCATCGCCACCATCACCAATTGATGCATACATATTATCCACTTGTTAGAACAATTTCTCAACACCACGTGACACCAATTGATATGCAGGTTGAAGACCAGAACATCTTGCAGTTAGTTGTACCATTCTAGGACAAAGCTGTCTGTAACATGACGCCGCCATTAACTTGGGATCCTCTTCATTTGACATTGAAATGGGGGCTGTCCTACAACTCTTTCGTGCATCTCGTCTCCATCTCTTACATATGTATTGCTCGGGAATTTGCTTAATATTCATCGAGTTCAACACTTTAAGTGCATGGCAACATAATATGCCCTCCATTTCAAACTTCCGACAACTACAACTGACTATCTCCTCAGTAGCCTTAAGCAAGACCAAATACTCTCTATGTTCATCAAATAATCGAACCACAAATTGATTACACCCATCCAACACATCACATGGTGTCGCAATAGCACACTGAAAGATATCATACTCCTCTTGGAACAGCTCAAACATAGTAGGAGTGTACATTTGCCCTGCTTGCACTAACATTGGAGCTCTTTTTAACTTCAATCTAGGTAATTTTTGTCTAGCTTGGTATTCTGAGTCTGACTCCTTATACCGCTTATCATTCACAACTCTTTCAAAATGCACAAAGAACTGAACAATGTCATGGTCTGGCTTTAAGTACTTCCGTAAGGCTACATTCAAGCTCTCACTCAGTTGGGTGCTTCTCATTCCACCAGTGAAAGTCCTCTTCATATACACATGCCCCCATTTCTCTCTCAATAACCAAGTGAATTTCATCCACATATTATCATGCAAATTATACTCCGCAAGCAATGATTCTCAAGCCTCAAATAATTCATGCTCTTCCTCATATCCATACACACACTCTTTAAATCGAGCAGGAAATTGTGAACCATCCTTATATATGTTCCCCAAATGTTTCAAAGCATTTTGGCAAAGGTGCCAAGTACATAACTCATGGTATGTCTCTAGCATCACTATAGAAATAGTCTTAGTCATCGCTTGATCTTGGTCCGTGAAGATGGTAATAGGATATTTCCCAAACATAGTTTGTAGGAATGTCTCAAACGACCACTGAAATGATGTTGTCGTTTCATCATACAATAATGCAGCTCCAAATAAGACTGTCTCCCTGAAATGATTGAAGCCAGTAAAACAAGCAAATGGTCGATAGTCCTTGTTCGTTCTGAAAGTAGTGTCAAATGAGACAACATCTCCAAAGTTGCCATAGTCAATAATCATCACTGGGTCGGCCCAAAAAATATTAGTAATATGCTCATCCGCATCCAATTGCACTCCATAATAGAATGATGGATTTTTAGCTGTTTCCGCTTGAAAATACTTCAACAAACTACCCGCCTCACCATACCTCAAGTCTCGTTGCCTCCTTTCATGGAGGTAATTCTTTTGGTCTTAACGAGTAAAACCAAGACTTTCCTTTCCTCCAGACTGAGTACTTAAAAGTTCATAGGAAGCCTTAAGTGACAATCCACAATCCGCTGTCATATCAATATTAATGTCTTGTGCTCCGGTAACCTTGCGTTGGGATGTCATCATAGGCATACATTCAGCAAGGTGCAAAGGATGGTTGTGGTTGTCGTCCCACTTCACCACAACAAATTTACAAATTTCTCTATTAAGAGATATGCACATATGAGCTTGACAATTTGTTCGTGTCTCTGCTCGAGGCTTCCTTATTTGCCACTCTCTTTTATCATGAACTCTTTGACCTTGTTTACAACAAACATATTTTCTATAAATGACAACGCCATCTTTCAAACTTTTATTCTGAAAATCTTTTCTCACGCTAAATCCCACAAACCCTCCATAACTATTGTAAAACGCATAAGCATCTTCTTCCACATCAAATTGCATACCAATATGAGGTATATTCTCAGTCGCATTAACTCCCAAATTATCCATCATAGTATCTATATAATAAAGTAGCTAGATTTCTTTGTCTTTAGCTTTTCGCGGCTCATATCATTTTTAAGTTTTTGATCCAACGATTCTAATTAATCTACGTTCCTACGGGACTCAACTACATTCCTTTTATCTCTCCTCATCCCCATTCAAACCATTGGAGAGATATCTACATCCTTACAGGACTCTACTACATTCTTTTTTATCTCTCCTCATTTCCATTCAAACCATGGGAGAGATTGACTTAGACGGTTTATACACACACACACACACACATATATATATATATATAATAAAAATAAAATATATCTAAAATCTATTAAAACTCTAATAATAAGAATTATCTCTAAAAAAAATATAAGTTCATTAACATATGCCGTCATATTTATATTTATATATTTATATTGATATCTATATTTATATATATAATTCAATTTATATAATAAACAGTTCAAACGCGTAATTTAAAATTAACAAAATAATAATACAATAACAAGGATTATCGCTAACAAAATATAGGTTTATTAACATATGTTTAATAAACGTGTCATATTCGGGTGAGACCTGTCAACCCGTTTAAATAAATTTAATATAATAATAAATTATATATATATAAAATAATGAATGAGTACAGAAAAAAAAATAAAAAAAACATTTTAAAAAAAAAAAAAAAAATAAGCATATCAATAGTAGGAAAGTGAAGTTTTGAGTCTTGAGGCATTGAATTGCCTTTTGGCCCTTTTCTTTGAATCCCACATCGACAAGGAGTGGAGATGGGAGACTTCAGTTGCCTATAAAAAGGGTAGTGAACTTCTCATTTTAACCAACCTTTGTGGTGTGATTTTCACGTGAGCTGTTGGCTGGAATTTCTTCAATTGAGGAAAGTACAGTTAGAAGCAAATAAATGGAGTGTAAAAATTTATTAAAATAATATTTTTTTTTATTTTTTTGTAAATGGGTTAAGCGAGTCGTGTCGTGTTACCTGTTTATTAAATGGTTCGTGTTCGTGTTAAAATTTTTTACTGGTTTACTCAATTATCGGTTTGACGTGATTATGATTAGAATTCGAATTTAGCTGAATTTGATTGTCAAGTATAAAGTATATATTTTTGTTTAAACTTAACTTTGCTTGAATTTTACGAATATTCAAAGTTGAAGTCAAAATTAAAATTGATCGTAAAAATAATAAAGAATAATTAAATTATATAGTAAGTAAGAATACGCTATGCTATGAAAAAATCTGTATTTAAATTATATGGGTTAAAATACAAATTTTTAAGTTTATATAGAACAAAAAAAATTAGAATTTAAGGTCAATTTCATGTTGGTTTAATCAACAACAAATAATATTAAACACGAAATGAACCTTAAATTGTAAATTAATATATATTTTTATCAGAAATTGACATTTAATTTTGTCCAATTTATATTCAACTTTGTCAAATTAATATCAAATTAATTTTTATTGTTATCAAATTAATATTAAAATTCATTCAATCAATTTTTTGGGGGTACTAAATTATATCAATTTTTTGGGTACTAAATCAAATCTTATTTTATTTTATTAAATTTTTAATTTTTTTGGGTACTCAAGTTGGAGAAAGGCAATTATAAAAATAATAATTTTTTTGGGATAAAATCATCTCTTTACGTTAGCAATATTGAAGGAAGGGAGACAAAGGGGTCTCTTTGTAATAAATTTTAAATTTTGGGGATTTTCGTGTTATTTATAAAATATCAAGGGGTGTCTTCATAATATTGTCAAAACTCAGGGGAAGTCCGTATTTTTTTCCCTATTTTTTAATTAGATATTAATTTATTATTATTTTATCATAAAAACTTGAATTATTATATTTTTAATAAAAGCAGTTATTAATTAGGAAGGTTTGTTGGTAGCCAAAAAAAAATGTGTGAAAGTATGTTTCTGTGTATATTTATATGTGAATGATTGAAAATTTGGTAATTAAATTTATAATTTTGTTGTGCCATTTGGGGTTGAATGGTGATAGTGGTGATAAATTTATGAGTTTTATAAATGAGTAAGATTTGGTTGATTTTATTTATCGCTTAACGATTATAAATTTAATTGTGTTATGTTAGTAATTTTTTTTTTTTTTTTTGCTTGAGATATATATTACATGGAGATAGGGTGGATTGAAAATATGGTGATTAAGTTTATAATTATATTCTATTATTGGATTGAGTGGTGGTAAATGTGATAAATTCTTGAGTCTTATAAATGAGAAAAATTTTATTTATTACTTAAAGATTGTAAATTTCAATGGATTATGTTAATATTTGTTTTTTTTTCGGAGGCATTTGTATATATGGTGTTGTTTTGAAGAGTTGTATATATTTTTATGACAGTTCTATTAATATGGAGGATATGATCGGCGATATATTTCTAGTCATTTTAAAAGAAGAATTGGTATGAATATTTTTGGCCCATTCTTTTTGAATTTGGACAATTGTGTAAGAATTTTTTGTTTATTATATAGTGCCTTCAGGCACAGGTAATGACTAGTCCTATAATAAGAAAGTTAATTGAATAAGACTGTATGTTGTGAATGAAACACATACTATATGTATGAAATTCAAAAAAAAAAAAAAATCAAACTACCAGTACAACATTCAAATGCAAAATATAAACATTAACATTAACTCCCACCAAATGCAGAATATAAACTCTCAGCATTCACATTAACTCCCAACATTCACATTAACTCCCAACAAATGCAAAATATAAACATTCTTTTAAATAGAATTTGTCATTAACTAACTCAGTAGTCATTAAATTTAAAGGCACATGGCATTATCCATCCAAAAAAAAACTTGACTACTTTAAAGATAAATTTGTAGGCAAGCATAACTTTGGCATAAAATACACATAACCTGTACATTCAAATGAATTTTTTATAGGAATACAATGAATATGAGCAAAAATATGAGTTGTACACAAATTTATGATGTAGTTGATTGGACTGAACAACAAAGAAAGCTTCAACTATTCATTATGCTATATCTTTGGAATGAAAAACAAAGAAAGCTTCAAGTATTCATTATGCTATATCTTTGGACCGAACAACAAACAAAGCTTCAAGAAGTATTCATTATGCTATATCTTTGGACTAAACAACAAACAACAAAGAAAGCTTCAACACATAGGTAATTTAACCAAAACCCTACTCTCTTACTTCGCCTCTTATTGCTTCTACACAGAAACCCTAGCATCAACCACCTCAAGGCCCAGCTCCTCAAATGCTTCAAGTTTTCATTATGCTCAGTTCGACTGAGTTGAGGAAGAAGAAGGCGGGAGAAGCAGAAAGCGGGGGAAAGAGGGAGACTGCAGATCTGGAATTTGAAGGACCCAAACGACGTCGTTTGGGTAAGGGTGAATAAAAAAAAATTGCAAAAACATGTGAAACGGCGGCGTTCTACTTAACCGCATGTCATGCGGTAACTTCCCAACTATAGAGGATCCGCTCCCGGTTGTTACGTAGTTCAATTTTTTGGAATACTTAATTTTTATATTAGATCATATCTTCAGGCACAAATTATTACTAATATATATATATATATATAATTCAGGGTGGGCCCATCCCCTCCTGTCCCTTCCTCTCTCCACCAGCCAGAGGCAGTCCATGTCGGTCGATTCGGTAGATCTTGGCACGTGGTTATCATCATAACTTTGAGAGCGTACGTCACCAATTTTTTTTGTTAGAATTGATCACTGAGAGAAGTTCAGCCTTCCACTCATGCATTCTTTCTATCAGATTTTCATGTGTATTTCAATTAATTTCTTCTCGGTCCAGTCGAAGATAGACTATTCACGCAAAGACTAGGTTATTCACGAGAGATAAATCTCTCATGACATGATCCTAAAAAATTGTCAAGATTAAAACTTAAGACATCTGAATTTATACCAATCACCACAGTCCAATCGGAAGGGTATGTTTGCCAATGAACCGAATTATTCCAAATTGAAAAAAAAAATAATGTGTTTATTTAAAACACTTGAAATATTTAGAAGAAAGAAAGGGATACAAACCAATTGTAGAGCCTCGTATATATAGTCAAAAATACAGGTACAATAAGGGTAAAATAAGGAAAACCCTAACAAATTAGGAAATAACTCCAAACTAGGTAAAATAAGGAAAACCCTAACAAACTAGGAAATAACCCCAAACTAGGAAATAACTCCAACACTCCCCCTCAAGCTAGGCGCAAAAATGTCAATTAAGCCAAGCTTGACAACGGAGTCCCGAAGAATGGATATAGTGACAGGTTTGGTAAAAACATCTGCAACCTGATCACTGATCCCCACAAACGATGGAGTGACAATACCACTGCTAACCTTTTCTCGAAGAAACTAGGTAAAATACTAGCATGCAAGCTAGGAACAGATAAAGACAAATCCATCTCTCTCATGTCCCCTGATAATAATCCTCCTGGTACTCAGGTCCTGTAGTGGTGGCAGTAGCAGAAGTCGGACCCTGAGAAGTCAGAGTGGACATAAGTATATCCAATCGGAATGTGATAGCATCCATATCATTCTGCCAAGGAGGAACAGTAGGAGCAACAACAGGAACAGCGGTACCTAGAAAATATTTAGAAGAAAGAAAGGGATACAAACCAATTGTAGAGCCCCGTATATATAGTCAAAAATACAGGTACAATAAGGGTAAAATAAGGAAAACCTTAACAAACTAGGAAATAACTCCAAACTAGGTAAAGTAAGGAAAATCCTAACAAACTAGGAAATAACTCCAACACTCCCCCTCAAGCTAGGCGCAAAAATGTCAATTAAGCCAAGCTTGACAACGGAGTCCCGAAGAATGGATAGAGTGACAGGTTTGGTAAAAACATCTGCAACCTGATCACTGATCCCCACAAACGATGGAGTGACAATACCACTGCTAACATTCTCTCGAAGAAACTAGGTAAAATACTAGCATGCAAGCTAGGAACAGATAAAGACAAATCCATCTCTCTCATGTCCCCCGATAATAATCCTCCTGGTACTCAGGTCATGTAGTGGTGGCAGTAGCAGAAGTCGGACCCTGAGAAGTCAGAGTGGACATAAGTATATCTAATCGGGATGTGATAACATCCATATCACTCTGCCAAGGAGGAACAGTAGGAGCAGCAACAGGAACAACGGTAGTAGGTAGTGGTATCTCAGAAATAGCAGCAGTACGGCCGCAAGGAGACGACTTAAGCTCCGGATGGAGATGGATTCAAGTAGCCCTGAGATGTTCTAGTCGGCCACAATAATCACACTGACGAGAATCTCCCTGTCTGCACTCGTCTGGGGCGCCCTAACGGCGCTGGTCAAACATAAATGTGGAAGTACCAATAGAGGTCTCAACGGTAGAGGTGTCAACAGTAGGGGTCTCAAATCCCTCAGTAATGCTCATAGCAACAATAATACTAGGGCACCCGTGACAGAAAAATAACTCTAAAATAAATAGAGAGATAAAATAAGGGAGGACAATATACCTCCAGTCGACCAATAGCGACAAATAAAGAAGATCCAAAAAAGCTCCCAAATAATCAGGTCACGGTGCCCAGAAATCCAAGAAATATAAATAAATGATCTACTGCATCAAGAGCAGATCAACGAAAAAATCTCTAAAATAAATAGAGAGATAAAATAAGGGAGAACAATATACCTCCAGTCGACCAATAGCGACAAATAAATAAGGTCTAAAAAAGCTCTCAAATAATCAGGTCACGGTGCCCAGAAATCCAAGAAATATAAATAAATGATCTACTGCATCAAGAACAGATCAACGAAGAAATCTCTAAAATAAATAGAGAGATAAAATAAGGGAGAACAATATACCTCCAGTCGACCAATAGCGACAAATAAAGAAGGTCCAAAAAAGCTCCCAAATAATCAGGTCACGGTGCCCAGAAATCCAAGAAATATAAATAAATGATCTACTGCATCAAGAGCAGATCAACGAAGAAATCCAGTCACGGTGCCCAAATAATCAAGTCACGGTGCCCAGAAATTCAGAAAATATAAAAGTGATCTACTGCATCAAAAGCAGATCAACGAAGAGTGCGAAGAACGAAGCCCACTCAACAAAAAACGCGACCCGACAGCGGGCTGATGAGTGAGCTGGTCAGTGACTCATCACCGACTGCCTTACAATCAGACTAGTCCAGCAAACAACATCACCGACTCAACAAACAGATTAAACAAACCAGCAACGTGACGGATCCTCAATGCACAAAACCAACAACGGCCCAAATTAACAAAAGAATAGCCAAACCAATAGCATCAACCAGCAGTAGCCAAAATCAACAAACCCTAGTAATTAGGATTTCTTACCTTGCAACGACTAGTTCAGCGAGGAAGACCAAACAACGAGAAACACTAGCAGAAGAGAGGAGACGATCAACGCCAAACAATCCAAAGTTCGTCACAAATCAACTCAACAATTTTGCAAATCAAATACCCATAACAGTCAAATTCGGCACTGTTCACAGCACGTGAACAGTACACGGCACTGTTCACAGCGCGTGAACAATACTTCGGTACTGTTCATAGCGCGTGAACAATACTTCGGCACTGTTCACAGCCCTTAGAACCTCAAAAAATCAGCAAACCTAATCCAAGAATATATTCTTTCTCCAACTAAATTACTGTGGTGCTACAATATATTTTGGATCGAAACCATGCTCTAATACCAACTTGAAATATTTAGAAGAAAGAAAGGGATACAAACCAATTGTAGAGCCCCGTATATATAGTCAAAAATACAGGTACAATAAGGGTAAAATAAGGAAAACCCTAACAAACTAGGAAATAACTCCAAACTAGGTAAAATAAGGAAAACCCTAACAAACTAGGAAATAACCCCAAACTAGGAAATAACTCCAACAAAAACAAATTGAGATCAAGTTCAAATTTAATTTTAAAACTTGTCTAATTAACATTCTGAGCTGGAGACTTGTTTGGATATACACACACTGAGTTGTACTTGTCTTAAGCATGATTTAGATTCAATTTTAAGTCTGAACACAAGCTTAAGCTCTAATTGATCACTTGATTAGATGATGTGAACCGAGTCCTAATTCAAAAAAAAAAAATTAAAAAGTCGAGTTTAAACATTATATTTGACTTTCGTCACGATTTCAAACTATTTTGTAAGCGATTAAAAACTAAACCAGGACAATCAATTTTTAAACTCAATTTTATTTGTTTGATCTTAAATATAAGTCTAAACTCAAATTGTGGCGAAATATTTTTAAATTAATATCGAGCTATCGTCACTAAATCAGTCGACGCAGTTTAACTACGCCAAATCAAATTAATTTTATAAATTCCAAGAAGATGACAAATACATATAGTCAGGCATACACAGAGATGCATGAACCAGATAAACATCGAAGTTCTCAATTTTCCATTACAATCCTTTTCACTAGAATTTGTGTAACACAAACAGAAGGTGCCAAATTTCAACTACATAATTTCTCACGCTAAAGTTAGAAATGCATTCATCATCACTTGTGGACTTTATTTCATTGCCAAATTATTATTTGTTCTACGATTGGTTGAAGTGGTCCGACACATCATTTCATTATTGCAGAAAAAAATAAATTACGATATTCAAATTCATCGTCTCAACTCAGCCCCGAGTCCATGACTCAGCCAACTCGATCAGAGCAAGGCGAGAGGAACCACTGTCCGCCGTGATTGCTGTCTCTATAGCTTCTTTTATAAACTGTGTCTTCTTCCTTACTGAATCTCCTTCCTCCGACTCCATCAACTCTCTGACTCGCTTCTCCACCTCGGCTGAACTCACAAACCCATCTTCCGATTCTTCCATTGGCAATGCCAGCTTCATTTCCTCCACCAAAATTACTCTATTAAACCTCTGCTCTGCATAGAGCGGCCACGCAATCATAGGCACGCCGGCACACATTGCTTCCAACACCGAGTTCCAGCCACAGTGAGTCACAAACCCACCCACTGAATCGTGATTCAACACGGCTACTTGAGGAGCCCATGACTTGATCACAAGTCCTCTCTCTTTTGTTCGATCCAAGAAACCTTCTGGGAGTAATGAGTCCAAATCCGGCTCAGCTGGTGGCAAGAAGCGCTTGCTTTGGTCCTCTGTTGGTGGACTTCGCACCACCCACAAGAACCTCTGTCCACTCCTCTCCAAGCCAACGGCTATCTCCTTCAACTGCTCCGCGGAGAACAACCCTAAGCTGCCAAAACACAGAAACACAACACTACGACTCGGCTGTGAGTCAAGCCACACTAAACACTCATGCATGCCACCACCACCTGTTCGATCATCGGCCGCAATCAATGGTCCTATGCAGAAAATAGGCGGAGTAGGTTCATCTGGAACACACAGACCATCTCTTATTGCTTTGAGAGCTCTTGACTCTGGCAACTCAAACGTGTTAACGATAATTCCAGCTAATTTTGGCAAGTTGACACATACGTCCAAGAAGCATTCATAGGCCTTATCTGTTCGATCGAGCATCGGTTTCGGCATATCAGTTCCGGGAATTGGTGGCAAGCCTGGGATGTCAAGATGGGTGTCAAGATCTTTAAGACTCTTTGTTGTGTTCCGATGGATGGTGGGGAGATAGAGGAAGGAAGCAAGGCAACAGGCGCCGGAAGTGAAGAAGCAATACGTCGGAATTTTCAGTTCAGCTGCAACGGTGAGAGCCGTCATGCAAAAGAAGTCGATGATAAGGGCACGGACGTTGCTTGTTTGGGAGATGGTGAGAAGGGCTTGGTGGAGGAGAGGGTTGTTGAGTCGGAGAAATTCGAAGTAAAGGGTTTCAGGGTGAGGAGAGGAAGGGTGGACAGAGACAGAGATGGTTGGGAGGTGGTAGAACTTGATGGCGGGAGTTGTGGCGGAGACGCGGCTGATGTAAGGTGCCGTAGAGCCGGTGTTGTAAGGTGGATTGGTGATGAGGATGGTGATGGAGAAGGAAGGGTGGTGCTTAAGTACAAGTCTTCCCAGCTCTACCATGGAGATAAGGTGGCCAATGGCCGGAGAAGGATACAGAACTATGGCATCCTCCATATGTGTGTGTGTGTGAGAGAGAGAGAGAGAGAGAGAGTATTAGGGTAGACTAGGCTAGGAAATCACGTCTTTCCCCCCGGTGAGTCACTTATTATACTGTTGATAATGGAGCAGATGACAATTATTGAAGCGAAGGCATGTTTTTTTTGTCAATGATTGTCCTCACGGCATGTCTTTTTTAAGAAAATGCTATTTGGACATAATTTGAAGACTTAATTTAAGGATCTAATCATGTACGAACATTGAATTGATTGTGGTTCCATCTAACATTAAAATTCAAAACTAATCTACTTAAAACTAATTTTTGTTTGTCGATACAGTACTGAAGTCAAAGAAATTTTGCTAACCTTAGGAATTGATCAAAAAAAAATAAAATAAAGAACCTTAGTAAGTGATGCCTTTCGTAAGCAATGATATAATGGGCAAAGTTAACATATGACTTTTCGTAAGGGTTCGTTTGTTTAGCAGAAGAAAGATAAAAAATGTAAAAAAGAGAATTTTTTTAAAATTTTCATGTGTTTAGTTAGCATGAAAAGGAAATCGATAAAAAAAATAATTTTCCTTCATGCTTGAATTTTCTCACAAATAACCAACTTTTTTTTCCTGTAAAAAACACAAGAAAAGCAAGAAAGTTGTGATCTATAACTATTTTATTGGTTATTAATTCTAAAAAATTTTGGTATGAATTTAATTAATCATATAATTTGGTCCAAAGACCTTTGTATTGATGATTGTCTTAAAATTAAGTTTCGAGCCATTTTTTTAACTTTCAATTATAATTACATATTTTTTTTTTGACTGATTTAATATAATTAAGGGTAGTTTAGACAATTAAAAAAAATTTCTTATAACTTTTTTTTCTTTCAAACAATAGAATGAATTTTTTTTAAAACTTTCCGGTAAAATTTTCATTCTAGCAAAATACATGTATGAAAATATATTTTATATCATTTTCTTTTCCTTCACTTCACTTTCTATCATTTTTTTCTTCTTAACCAAACGGACCCTAAAGTTATAATATAATGAATAAAATCATGATATAGTGGACTGGAGACAGGTACATAATAATAATAATTGAAATCGGATTTGGTGAGCTTATTTTTTGCCCAATTCACACCTCATCTAGGAAGTATGATGAATCCAATCTGCCAGCTCCCTTGATCATCTCTAACCAGTCCTCCAAAAGCAGCTGGTCTCGGATTCCCTCTAGAACTTCCATCAACATTCATCTTAAACCACCCTGCAAGAGGTAAAGACCATCCATTAAAATTGGGGGAATATCGGTCCTTCCTAATTAAGATATATCGGAAGGATGTCTTAATTTCTAGGGCTAACTGCCATGAATTTTTTGCTATGACATTGGGGGGGGGGGGGGGGCTGAACAACTGCTCCAGCTTACAAGCTGAATTATGGGCCATTTTCAGAGGCCTCCAGCTCATCAAAGAGAAGAACCTGAAGAATATTCTCTTGGAGAATAACTCTTTGGATGCCCATAGACTCCTTACTACAACAACAGAGGTTATCCATCTAGAAAGAGTCCTCGTAACGAGATGCAAGAACCTCCTTTCCCTGCTCAATACCCCCATCTTTCATACCCTTTGAAAAGGAAATTTTTGTGTTGATAAGCTTGCTAGTATGACAGGATCAGATGGTGATCCTCATTTTTCACCCTAACTTCTTGGGGGACTTTCTTAGAAATGACTCTGCTAGTACCTCTTATTTTAGCGGATTTAAGTAGTTTCTTTTTAATTTTTCAATGTACCGGAAAAAAAAATTGCTAGAAATAGTGGTCATGTTTGGTTTGCGTCTGCAAAACAATTTTTTGTTCTCAAAATTTTAAAAACACCCAAATCCTGTTTGTTTAGCATTTTTGTTCTCAAAATTTTCGGAAAAAATGAGATTTGAGTCAAAGAAATAGAAAACAAGTTTAACTTGTTTTCGGAGTTTTCTTTGAAAATTTTGAAAACAAGGAGAACAATTTTGGACTTTAATGAGGTCTGCCCTTCGAATCTCCTTAGCAGCAAATTTTTTCATTCATTTTTTTTTTTACTTCTTCCTCTCTCTCCTAATATATATATAATATTCTATTATATTATATAATATTATTATATAATATATTAGTATTATATTATATAATATTATTAAAATTCGTATATATATATATATATATATATATATATATATATATATATATATATATATATATATATATATATATATATATATATATATATTTATTTATTTATTTATAAATTCGTATATATATATACGAATTTATATATACGAATTAATAAATATATATATATATATACGAATTTATATATACGAATTAATAAATATATATATATATATATATATATATATGTGTGTGTGTGTGTGTGTGTGTGTATGTATAAATATATATATAAATTGGTATATATATGTATATATATATCTACGAATTTATATATAAGAATTTATAAATATATATTATATATGTATCTATATATTATATATATGTATAAATAGGTATATATGTACATATATATACATATATATATATGTACACCCAAATACATACATATATGTACATATATATACATATATATACCAATTTATATGTATAAATATATATATTATATTATATATATATTATATATGTATTAATATATTATATATATGTATAAATAGGTATATATCTACATATATATGTACATATATATACACATATATATATATATATGTGTGTGTGTGTGTGTGTGTGTGTGTGTGTGTGTGTGTAATTATATAATATAATATATTATATTATATTATAAGATATATTATATTTTAAAGTTTGGTTTATTGAATTTTTTTTTTTATGAAATTATCAATCTAAAAATAACTTTCTTATATTTTTTTATTAATGTTTGAATTACTGTTCAAACATATATTTAGGCTGTCCAAACAGGTTTTACTATTTTCTGTTCTGTAAAACTGTTTTTGAAATCATCTAACCAAACAAGTTTTTTATCTCAAAAAAAATCAAAACCATTTTCTCAAAACTCTTCTCAAAAACTGTTTTCGGATACCTGTTTTTGAAACGCAAACCAAACAGGCCCAGTGTTTTCAGTGATTCTGATAATTAATTATTCCACCATGGGATGGGCCCGACCTAAAAGACCCCAAAAGTAGAGCACGAAGACTCGGAGTCAGCCATAGAAAAGTTGAAACTAGCAAACAAAAACTAATAAATTGGTCTTGACGTTAACTTTTCATTGCGCCTGCACAAGTGGTAGTGGTAGAGCGAGATCATTCATCACCTATTCAACAAATTAAATCGATATTTTAAGTCCAACTAACATTTTTCAAAACTAACAAAGAAAATATACAAACCTTTTCTGGTTGTCGCCTCGTGTTGTGTTCAAATCAAACTATAAGCTTTGAAAAGTCATAGAATAAAATAAAAAGCTTAGGAGACCACAAATATTTTGTTGATAAGAGTTGTTAACCGGGGCGGAGCCAGTAATACCTATTAAGATAAACAAGTTGATAAGAGCTGTTGACTGGGACGGAACCAGTAATACCTATTAAGAGAAACAAAATATAACAGATAATAATTCACTAATTAATATAAAAAAATTAAGTTCAAGAATGGTAAAAAATTAAGATTCAAGGCAATTATTATGAACTAATAAAATCAATTTTTATTTAGCCGAAATAAAATTTGAACAAAAAGACATAAAATAATTTTTTAGTATATTTTAACCAAATTATATATTTCAATAAAATGCAACATTTTGTAAAATCTCTAAAATTTTATATATTAATTAAATATAGATTATTTCCTCACTAATTTCCTATCAATTCACACAATCACAAGTCCATATTAAAATCATTATTCACTTAGTTACAACAAATTTTTTGTTGTATCTAATCGCATTTTATTAGGTTGTAAACCAGTATTACTAAAAAAAAAAAAGGTATATGTCAACTAAAAATTATTTTTAAAAAGTAGTAAACATTATGTTAGATAAAGAAAAGCATTGTCTTTTAGTCAATATATAAATATATCAAGATATTTACATCTGATTTACTCAATCAAAAAATAACTTTACTTTAGAGAGTTAGTGGACCACAACTTTACTGGAAAAAAAAAATAGATACTAGAGCCATTATTGAAATGCTTACAAATTTAGAGGGGGCAAATATAGTATATTAAATAATTTTGTGGGTGCTCATCAAAGATAGTCCAAAAGTGTGGTAGTTGGGGAGGTGGGGCAAGTGCCCACCTGGTCTCCATGTGGCTCCGCCACTACCTGTTGAAATAAAGGAAAACCACAATCTTGCAATCTAAAGAGATCACATGTTTGCAGGGAATCTCCAAGCTTGTAGTTTGTGAAAAGAAAAAAAAAAAAACAGCAGACCTGAAGATAATGACGATAAATCAACAGCATACTAGAGACTATACAAAAGAATATTCTGCATTACCAGCACAAGAAGCAAATATGAAGTCCTTAAACCTGAATCAACCAGCTAATTCAGTTGATTAGGCTTACCCCACCACCAATCACGGCCACAATTACCCAAAATAGAGAAAGTAATTGCAAGAGTAATAGTTAGTGAAAAGAAAAGGACAGGGAAACATAATTGAAGTGTACTAGTAAGAGCAAATGTGCTTTTCTTGAAGACAGGACATCCATCATTTGAGTCTAATCTGTCTAATCTTTTGGTGGTGGGTCAAAGCTCTCTCGTGTGATGGTGGGGGGGTATTGGTTGTGGTGGTTCAGAGGCGTCATTCTGGTGGTGGAAGGGTGTTTGATGCAGTGACTAGAAGGGGCCTCTGGTGTGGGGAGAAAAATGAAGGGATGATCAGGCTGGTGGGGAGAGTTGGGGGTTGTTCTGGTGAAAATGGGCTTTGGGTGGTTGTGGGCAAAGGGGCTGCAAGAAGCAGGTAGATACAGGTGATGTGGTTGGAGAGGCAGGGCTGCACGGTGACCGGGGGAGGTGGCTAATGATGAAAGGGGTTTTACGGGGGTGTGTCATTGATTTTTATTCGACATAATGTCAAAATTCAAAATTTTCAGTGTGTCCACAACTCCACACACAAGATATACATTTTGACTAAATATTTTTTTTCCCAAACAAAAGGGGTATAATTCAGGTAAGATTCATTCAAAAAAATACCCAGAAAAGAACAAATACATCCATAAATTTGCATTGTCCATGTTTGCCTGCTTAAAATCAGAACCGCCACAGGATACAAACTAAACGATAGCCCTCAAGGCCTGCATGTCAAGCAAATGTACCGCCATGCTGAAGGGCAGGGGAGAGACTGAAATATGACGAGAAATTTTGATAAATCCTAGTATATTCTAAGGAACCAGCAACACATTCATAAGCAACTCCTGCAATCACAAAGCACTGATGGGGAATAGAAAATGGTGGTCGAGCAATACCTTGACATGCTATCCAAGTCCTCTCACGTACTGATCAAGAGTTGTATTGAATAGCTCACATCTACACAACCAAGAAAGGGCATATTAACATCCAAAACTTCCGCACTTTCAATCAATTTGTAACTTGAACCTAGTCATTATAAACACAATCAGCCTAACAATGCGAGCTCAAGATTGAGATGCCACAAAAACCAAGAACAGTTCGTAAAGTTCTGACGTTGCACTGAAAATTTGCGTTAACTAAATTCATATTTAATGTCTTCCAACTAATAAATAAGAAACTCATCAGAAAAGTTACTATCTGAACAATTAAAGGCTCAGTTTTGCTATATAGCAGAATTTGCTCTCCATTCTTGAATCTTCCTTAACTCTGAAACCCAATTCTTAGCATGTATTCCTTCATTGTCAAGCTCATGGTTACCACAATTCACTAAACCCTTAACGAGCCACGATCTGAGTACATCGATCCCAAACGAGGTGGGTTCACAATCCGGATCACCAAAATGGACGACCCCAACTTGTAATACTAACCTTAACTCAATTCGCTTCAGAACATGTAGCACAAATATAAAATACATATTAATTGACTACATGTATAAAGATTTATAATTATATATTATTTTAGATAATAAAAAATCAAGCATAATTATAAAATAAATGGTAACTAACTTAGTGTTTATGAATGTTTTGTAATATATAATGTTGTATAGTAGTGAAAACGATCTATATAAGAGTTCCAAAACGAATTGCGACCCAAAATATCGTACCAACTATAAACCTACCCCCATTGTACCGCGTACCTAAGAATTGTCGTATCCTGTACCCGTACCCATACCACGTACCAAAGCGACCCACAATCCGGGTAACATTAAGCTTGTTTCTACGACAGAGCTCACTTTAATCTGACTCAGATTTCAAAGTTTGTTTTTAATTTTTTTATATGAAGTTCCCAATAAATCTTATTCACCTATAAATGCTTAGTTCTGACATGGTGTAATCATCTTTCCCCCTTTCATGTAGCAAAATTAGTGATGCATCAAACCATTAACTTACCCTAGCATGCAGTAACTTGGACTCCATATTGAATATGCCACAAGTGCCAGAAGTCATTCAACTATATGTCATAAACTCTCTCTCTCATGATAACCCTCTATAATGCCTTTTTTCCAGTAATATCTGTAATATTGTTATAAGCTTTAAAACCATGATTCATGAACCTTGTCATGGTTCCAAATCTTTCCTAAAGCTAATTAGTATTGAGTTTTTATAACTTGATTGACTGTTCTTTGATATTCCAGTACAGGAACCTCATGTAAATTGTCAATAATACTGGATATTCTTAGTCACTAGTCATTCACTTCTTGAGTTGAACAAAATGTTTCTTCCTGGAATTGGACATAATCGTTTCTATCCTAGAAAATGGTTGACTGGTCCATTAAAGATTGCAAATAAGTAGCATATACAGATAGGTAACAATACAAATCTCATGTCTGATGCTCATAAAGAAACCAAGCAATGACTCCGAGCTAAAAAGATTGACCAGCAGCCAGCTTAAAGTTGTCTGATCAATAAAGCAACATAAATATACAAACATGAAGCTTTGGATTGATGAGTGTACTATTTTAGTCTACAACCATAGAAAATTTGCCACAACTTCATATGTACAAAATTGTAGGATGCACTTGTAAGGAATGAGAGAGCAAACAAATTTAATTTGACCAAGAAATCTCCATGCTGACATGAACCAACAAAATCTTCAACTATGCGTCCCCAGTCTTGAAAGCTAATCACTTACCTGATGGGAGTTCCTGGAGTATACAGTGGATTCTTCATAACATATTCAACATACAAGTTGTAAATGTACTTCAGAGCTTCTCTAAGATCACCGGTCCTAGGATGAGTAACCAGAATGATCTGCACAAAAGCAATTAGATATGTTAAAGAGTGCATTAAAAAGTGCAGTCTCAGTCTGGTACAGATGATGGATGCTAGATCAGAAAGGATCTTTCAAAATGGAAAACATATAATATAACTATACCCTTCAAAAAAGGTCCTTTTCCAATTGGCTTTGTTATTCATAATTAATGAGCTGCTGATTTTTTTCCTTTAACAAGTATATGCAACACAAAGACTTTACTAACCTTTATGCCAGATGGACTCTCCATGAAACTAAGTTTGTAAGTATTTGTACGAAAACTGTGAAATGAACACCCTTGTCCAGGTAACTGTGGCACCCCAAGATTTCCTTTATCAACGCTACCCAGGAAAAGTTTCAAAAAATGAGAAGAGAGCCCTTCAAAAACACAATTAACTCAAAAACCAACCACAATGAAAAACATCACAATCACTAGGTACAGTGTCAAGCACAGAATTCATGCCTTAATAGAAATTAGCTCCAAATTAAAACAATGACCGACTCTATCAAGTGTAGGAACACCAATACCAATCAATTATATATCTATCTACCATACGGGAATACCGAATTCAACTAATATCTGGCAAACATACAGAAAAAGTTAAAAATTTTAGAAGATGCTGACGCCACTAATGGAGGAAGTTTTTTCCGAATTTCCTGAAGATAAAACACTTCGATATTCCTATCTACAAGAAGAACCCCTTATAAACTGGTTTGATCAACTCGTAATACATCTCAAAATCAAGTGTCACGTAATATAGGAATGTCCATGCATACTCGAACACCTTGTCTTTAGTTATGGGTTCCAAACCAATTGGATCCCACTGTATGTAAAAGTGGAAAAACCTTGATGAAACCTGGTATTCCATGGCAGGCAGTCTCAGGGGTATCCCCCAATTTCTTAAAACTGATAGGTATCTTTCGTGTGCATCTGGTGGCCAATCCTCTCTCTCTCTCGTCATATAGATTCATTCAATCATTCCTCATGATCCTCCCCTTCTCTCTACTTGATTAAATCGGCATTGTTCAACAGTCAACACGTTCCTCTGCTCTTTTGGCTTGTTGAATTGCAATACATCTCAGACAGGTTTATAATGAACCTTAAGATTTTTATTGTATTGAATTCAGGTATACTTAATAAATTATTACGTCTCATGTAATGATTCAGACCAGATGATGGATTTATACCATCAAAATCCAAGCCAATAAAACCAAACAATTTCATTCAGATGGAACATCCTCCCAATTCGGGGAAAATAATTACTAATAAATGCAAGATTATTAAAAATGAAAAACAAACCTAGTGGGATCCATTTTGGCAGTCAAGGATTTGAGAGAAAAAAGCAGACCAAACATAAGCTTGTGGTCCTGTTGGGCATTCAGGGTCCGGAGAGGCCGATTCCACTCCCTGTAAAGCAAACACACTCCATTTCTATTGAACACATAAATCATATTGCCATTGTTTCCCGCTGCTGTTGGTGCTGGAGGTGATGGACTGATCTCTGAACCACCGAAAAATTGCATTGTAATAAATAGTTCAATCCACCCAAAGTAATTGGGTCGAAATGTACAATTCTGGATGCGAAAGAACAGTGATTCGACGTCTCTGCAAACATACAAAATTTTGCAATATATTTCAGCTAATTAGAAAAACATATATTCAAAGTATAGGAATATGATCTTAATGTTTTGCTTTGTATTGTAGCAGAGATAATGTAGGGAGAGATCAAAAGCTAAACTCTGGGATCTGGAAATTTTTCATTATTTCGGAAATCAGAACGAATTCAACCATTTGAAATTAGTTGGCTTTCATTTACCAATATTTTCAACAACCTATAATTGACACAGTTCCATTTTCCTCCCAGGCTCCTTTGGAATCAAATAAGCGTACAAAGATTACAACTCATAAACCCTAATTTCGGAATATACACAAGATCGGAACCAAATAGCTCGATTTAATCGGCCATAACCCTAATATTAAACGAATACTATTCAGCAAACAAAATAGCAGAATCAAATGTACGGTGTAAAGAGTTTTGCAAAGAAAAATGAGAGAGAGACCTGGAGAGCTGATCAAAGTGAAGCAGTGAAGCTTTCCACACAGGGCGAACAAAGCTTAGCACAGAGTGAGGGAGTACCAAATTGACTTGTTAGTTTACGTACTCTACTCTTCCCCTAGCTGGACTACCCAAGCGTCTAGCGGTAATACTGGAACTCTTGAACTATGATATGTGTTAATTAAGCTCCTATTTTTTATTTTTATTTTTATGTAAATTAAACCGTTGAATTTTTTGATTGTGTCAATTAATCTCTTTTGTCTAGCTCTGTTAATTTTTTTAACAAAAAGCGGTGAAGTGTGTCACTCAAGTAATACAAATGATTGAATAAACTATACATATCACTCTCAAATCTCAAACTATGAGTCTTCTGTCAATTAAACTCCTGAACTTTTTTTTTCCTAATATTATTTAAGTTTAATTTTGTTGACATGATATTTTAACCTAATTCAGTCTTAATAAATTATATCTAACTAACATTGTTTTTTTTTTATTAATAACAAAGGTCAACAAAATCTATTTATTGATTTTCTCCCAATTTGATGAATCGTATGTACGATGATGTATTTTACCACGCAAGGTATCTGATTCAAATTCAAAATAGCTCAATTGCGTCAAAGAAAAGAATAAAGAAAACATCTCACTCCGTCATGCATAGCTCAATTGGTGGAACTCTGTTCTTGTCATTGAGTCGTTGTAATTAAGGGTTGAATGTTTAATTGTTCATGCAATAATGATAATATCTTGTGCCTCAACCGATAACTCACTTTTTTGCACAAATTAACTATAACATTGGATTGGCGGAGTTGACAAATTTTACTTATTCGTTTATTTTTGGCTTTTGACAAATAGTGATCCAGTTTTGGGAATGCCACTGAAATGTAGAAGACAACAGCCAAAAATGCAGTCATTTTGACATATTGTTAAGGAGAGATCTAAATAACATGCAATATCATAATTACGGCAGCAATGCTCACGTGTGTTTCAAGAGAACCAGATTATACTAAAAATAAAAAGATCCCAGAAAAAGTACCACAACAAGAAACCACATAACTCTGGAATCCTTGAATTCGACCATGGAAGAGGTATCATATACAGTTCAGATGATCTTGAAGCATATAAAAGTTTATAGACCAAATGAATAGACTGATTCAAACACCACCAGGGAAAAGCTCCAAAAGAGAAAATTATGTCACACTGTATCTAAACTGGAGTTAAGACACTAATATTCCCATTTCCTCATCTCCATGCCATCAGGAGGGCTTCCTTCCACCACCTTTGAACCCACTTCTTTCCAATTTGTGGATAGCACTGTCCCATTCGACTCAACCTGTTAAGCAGCACCGGGAAAGGTAAAGGGCAATATTTATTAAGATATGTTTTTGGTGATGCTTGGCAGAAAGGAACTACAAACTTGTAAAAAAAAAAAATCTTAAGAAATTGTTTGGTTTGTGCGTCAAAAAATAGTATCTAGAAAATTGTTTTAGTGTTTTTTGTGTCTCGGAACTTGTTTGGTTATATGATTCCAAAAACAGTTATACAGTAACCCAGAAAACAATAACAACATAAATGTTGTGGTGGTTTTTAAATTTTAGAAAGATTGTTTTCAAAAACACACAAAACAACTCTAACTTGTTTTCTAAATTTACCCACTTTTTGTTCATAATTTTCAAAAAACAAAAACAAAAAACTGCTGACCAAACAATTTTTCTCCCAAAAACTGTTTTCGAAAACAGAAAAACAATTTCTAATATGCAAACCAAACTGGGCGTAAACAAGAAGGAAGATTGCGGGGACAAGATCGGGGAAAAAAGAAGAAATCAAAAGCAATGCACCCATGAACTAGTTTAAAGTGTATTTCAATCTTACAAAAGATTTTTGCATGGCTCTTCTTGTGTCCTCATCAGCATCTTGGTAGATGCCGCGGAAAAATTTGTTCAAAGCTGCATCTCCATCCAATTTTTCTTCTTTTTCCTGAAATTCAGACCACCAATAAAGCATGGCCAAAAATGGAATTTCAAATTGTCCAAACTTTGCAGGTCAATACAAAGCTGGAGGAAGACCAGCATACGGCTACAAGTTACAGGCATACCTCCTTTTTCATTTCTGCTTCCAGTTTATCCCAATTTTTTGTCGGTTTTGAGGAAGGATAAGCTAGTTTTTGATTGCCTATAAAATGCAACAGCAGAAAGTAAGCTTCTCAATATGAGAAAATAACAGAGCAAAGTAAGGTTTCCCAAATTGGTTAGAAAGCTGCCCACCCCAAGCACGACTTGGGGTTGAGTATCACCCGTCCCATAGCGACTCATCTCCCTTTCCCCTTAGAAGTAGGCTAGATTTATCATTGTCTACCAAAAAACAAAGTATGAGAACAAGGGAAACAGGGAAGACACATAAGGCTCGTGCACAAAAATCAAACCATGACATTAGCAATTCTGCAGAACTTAACCGTCACTTCTTCAAAACAGGAATCCAACTATCAGTTGGACACCATAAAGTCAAAAGCAGTCAGCAGCCCTGGTTCTGGGTTTCAAGACTCCACTATTGGCAGGACCTAATAAAAAGTATGGTGATTTTTGCTGCAATGCTGGATAAGGACATTCTTTTTTTTTTTGTGACAGATTATTAATAAGCAAAACACACCCTACAAGTTAACACAACAGTTGGGTATGAATTTCATTTTTTTCTTTTTTACTTGATGATCTTAGAAAGTAGTAGTAAGCTTTAGTTCTCTTAGGCGTATTTCTTTCTTTTCGTGTCACAAACCATCAAGTTAAACCAGCACAATCTCATTAACTGATATTTTTCTGATTTCAACCTCAGGTCAGGGTTTGAAAAAATCAATTACAGAAGAATGTTGACCTACCTGACGATACATTTATTTTCCGTAAAACTGTGACATCCTTGCTAAATTCAAGAGACGTCCAGTGTATGGGTTCAGCTTTTGCGAGGCGTATTTCAATCTTTGTAGACAAAACTTCATATCTGCATTTTGCAGGAATTATCTGTTTGAAATGAGAAGAACATCAAACGATAGAAATTAGTCTAAATCCATGAAATTATCTACAATTAATTCTGGTACCAAAGCAAAACAGATCTAGAAACAATTCAAGCAAACCATGATACCCATGATAAACCAGAAACTGCTACATCACTTAATGACAAAGTTTATGCATCACCTTTCCAAATAACCGAGATTGAAGAGTATATGAATCTTCACCCGGCAAATCAATGGCAACACTCAGCTGCAAAGCAACCCAAGAAAAAAAATAGTTAATGTACAAAAGATATGGTATAATATAGTGAAAAATAATTATGCAAAACACACAATTATCAAACGAACTAAAAGTGACCAACATACTATTTGTTCACCATAGTCAACCGCAACACTTTTTGCTGGTATACCCTTTGCAAATATAGTCACAACTATTTCCTCTGGTTTCTGATAAAATTCATGCCTGCAAAATAATTGTCTCTTGGATGACTAAATACATATGAGCACTAAAGGCATTCTTTTTTACAAAAACAGAGGTGTGAAGAAAATGTAAACCTTTAAACACACACAAACTAAAGGGGCCAAACAAAATAAATATAAGAAACAAACAGCAATAAAGCTCGAAAGAAACTCATGCATCACTGGCATTGGTTATATGAAGGCCCCTCGAGGACCATATGAATACTTAGAACACAGCTGTCCCTTTAATAATTCAAATTATATAGTTAACATATGATAACTTTAAAATTCTAATTACAACAATTTTCAGGAAAAACCTACAAGATTCTTACCAACAATTAAGTTCATGACTAATAGACGTTTACCATTTTTTTTCCCCTGCCAGGCTAAGAGCAATACTGACATAACATCTATGCATCGCCCATGAAAGTGCAGAATTTATGTGAAAATCCTTTTTCTTGGTGTGAAAAGTTAAGAAAGTTTCAGATAATCATAACTAAGGATAATACTTGTCAATTTTATAAATCAGCAAATTAAACATACTATTTACAATATTATTAGTTACTCGGTAATTCACTGTATGTAATTGAATATGTCAACAATCTTTAGATGAACTAAGTTAAGCACAGAAATTTGGGTTTACCTGTATTTTGGTTTAGTTGATGATACCATTGTGACCTGTTTGGAAAGGTTACTAACTAGCTGAGCATCGTTTGAAGCTACATCACTTTCATCCAATGATTGGGAAGCAGTTTTGTCCAATGGTTGAGAAGCAGGAGGAATCATAACGTTAGTTGGGGCTTCATCGACTGATTGCACTGGCAGTTCACCAGCTTCCTCTGAACAAACAAGCAAGACCCATCAAACAGATGAATGGATACACGCACAAGACACCGTTTATAGGTATCCCATTTATAGGTAATCTACCCAGATCTAAAGAAGTTTATAACTGATCTGACAGACTACCACAAGATAATATGTTTTTGTCATCAGTAAAAACTAGACAAAACATGCACTACAGTTATTCTTGTTGATGAAAATATTAAATCTACAAAAACTTGATTTCTCTGTGGCATTTAATGACAACATATTCAATTTACAGAATATACCATGAGGATGCTGTAATTTACAATTGTCAAGCATATTTCTATAAAACGCGTTTAGAACATTACCTGCAATGTACACTTCACATTCTTTGATCAAACTACTAAATCTTGAATCTCCTGGTGCTAAAGAAACACCTGTTTCCAAAGCAGCCTTGGCAGTCTGATATTCTTCAAGCTTGATACATGCAGAGCTTGTAAGCAGAAACAATAAATTAGCGAAATTAATAGGAAAATATACATATAATTAAGAGACTTGTGATACACTAAAACAAAGTATAGGACATAATGGGAGGGATATTGCCAAGCGCCCGGAGATAGAGAATTAGCATGGAGGCTTGGACCACCAAAGAAACGTTAATCCCATTATCAGCCGTCAAGAGTGCTAAGAAGTTACCAGACAATCTAGTTTCTTATTCATATACATACAATTGACAATCAGACAATAAACCATATATTAGCCATATCATACAGAGTTAGACATGTAGCAAAAGCCAAACCACAGGAATAATTAAGATCACACCTTATTCAACAAAAATCAAAAAACATATTCATGACAATCAAGAATACGACTCTACAGTTAACTATAAATACAAAAAAACGAGAGAACAAAAAAATTAAAAAAAATCCGAAAAAAATAATGTCTCGACAGTTCCAAAACAAAAAAAGAACATGACTCTCCAGTGCCAACAAGATCTTTAAAGATCTCCACAACATTTAAAGCCAATGTATCTATGCACTGCAGTCTGCAAATGTCTTCTGTACATATTTTTTTAAATCTTTCTATGTAAGCTGACATATTACACATGGATCCAAATTTTGGTGGAATGACTAAAAGCTTTTAGTTTTGTTGAAAATCAGATAAACTAGTGATGGAAAATAGAAATTGTTTCAAAATGTTTTGGTCAATGTTTCGAAATCAAAATTCTAATCTTTTTCTCTAAATCTACTATGATTGAGAAATATTTCCAAAAACTATACACCAAAACGAAATTTTGGTCCTCCCATGTGCACACCATCTAAGTGCCACGGTCTAGATGTCATAAGCATATTGAAGGCTCTAGGGATAGCAGGTGAGCTCATACATAAGCAAGTTAACTACACATTGAGATCAGCAATAATACAAAGATACTCACCCTTTACGCAAATATGCTTTAGGCATTGAAGGATCTAATTCAATTGCTTTGTTTGCGTCAGCAACAGCTTCTGCTCATAGGATGTACATAGATTAGTCACCAGCTCCAGAAATAGATAATTAAAACACATAGCAATGATAGTGGACATAATAAAAAGTTATCAAAAGAATGTATAAGTCTCAGTATATGCGCATGCATGAAAGCATTAAAATTAATGCACTATGAGAAAAGGATGAAACAAGGACAAAGAGTAAAGTGAGAAGGAAAATAAGTTTTTTTTTGTACTGAAAATGAAAATAAGTTGGTAAATCTCAAACTTAGCCTAAAGCTTTTCAGCCTTATCATATTCTCAAGCTCTCCACTAAACCATTGGCAAAAACATGTACAAATTTTTTATTCTGGAAAATTTAAAGAACAACTGTAAACCAACAAGTGCTCAAAACAGGATATACCAAGAACAGATAAACGATCACCCGTCATCTAGCATACCAAATTTGATCACTGAATCACTGACAATTTATACAATGAATCTATTAGATGCTTAACTAGGCAGACCTAACCACAGGGACATACTAGATTATAGGACTAATTCTCTACATGTGGTCCATTAAGCCTCCAAAGATGAGCTAAACATGCAAAAAATAGAATTACCAATATAATTTGCAACTGGTTATGGCACTGGCATCTTGTGCAAAACCAGGCAACACCTATAAAATGAGGAAAGAAGATTCTGAGTGGAGTAGCAGTAGCCAAAAAGTCAAATGAACAACCATCCCGGAGATTTCCAATTTTGACCACCACAAAACGAATTAAGAAACATGAAAGGCCAATGACAACGACTATGACCCCCACATAAGCCAATCCTTGCAAATTGCATTTGCAAGTTGGACTTTGATGTAACATTACAGTTTACTTGCCTGACCACTGTTGATAATCATCAACTCCAAACAATTGCAAAAGTGCCAAAAGGAATAAAATTCAGTACTCATTTCAACTCCCTGACCCTATAATCTTTTCGACAAGAAACTACAATCTTACTAACAATAAGAACCCTGATCCTATATTTAACACAATCAAAATACAGTGGTCTGCTTAATTGAGCCAAAAGTATATACATAATACCACACAGATATAGAAACTGAGTTGTGCATTTGCAAGTATAAAGGATATGTTTCAAAAGTGTAATCTACGCCTTCAAATTACAAGCAGAACATTTTTTTATCTAAAAGTACGAGCACACTCTACAATAACACCAAATGGACAATAGTTGAAAACTAAAGAAGCAAATACCAAGAAGAAACTAAGGTCAAACCATATATATAGCTTATGAACCGAGTGTACATAATCACTAACTACAAGCTCTATAGATAGATTACTGCGGGTTTGGTAGTTGAGAAAACATATTAAACATAATCTCAAATTGCATCTTCAATTCTCAATATGCGATAACAAAAACAAGCAAAAACCCTTGGTGATGTATTTAGCTTCGGCACAAAGACTTGATGTATTAAGTTTCTATTACAATTTCCTCGGATTTCTTGGCAACCAAACGGAAAATATAGGATGGAAGAGTACCAGGGAAGTGGCAGAGTTTGATATTGGCCTGTGAGCGGTCGGCGAAGAGCTCGGCGTTCTTAGGATTCATAGCGATGGCTTGAGAGTAGAGATCAACGGCAAGTTCGAAGTGGTCGTCGATGAAGGCCTCTTTAGCCCTAGTCTCGAGATCGGTCGCCATGGGGATCGGACAGAGCAGATTAGAACTCTCTAGAAACAGAAAAGCAATAGGCGATGCTAGACTGGAAGCGCTAACAAGTATATTAGGGAGAGAGAGAGAGAGAGGGAGAGAGAGAACGGCGATGCTAGACTGGGAGTCTGTCTTTGCTGCAATAATTTATTAGGCCTCGTTTGGTTATTGAAGCGCCAATAAAGGTAAGGGAGAATTAGATCTAGAACTTTCTTACCATTTAATCATTTAGATTCTATATATTGATGCTGTAAAATTTATACCCACATAATATTTAAATTTTTTCGTCAATATCCGTTAGAAAATTACACTCAAATTTTTTAAAATTTTTAGACATAATATATTTAAATTTTTCAAATTTAAAATATTATACTTAGACAAAAAATATTTCAATTAAAGATAAAATATCAAATATTTTAAATTTTACAACTAAAATTCATGTTTTATTATGTCATTTATTGAAATAAAATCAAAAATAAAAATTTAATTTTTTCTTAAAAAAATCATAATTAGTATACAATTATACTATCTAATAAAACTAAATGACCAAACAATAAGTTAAACCGTAATGGATATAATATCTTCTATCTTTAATTGGAATAATTTGATCGTTTAATAGATTTCATTAGTTCTGTAACTAATAAGCGATTTAAATATAATATTTTAAACTTGAGAAATCTAATAATTATATACTTATAAACTTCAGAGGGTCTTGATGTAATTACTAACAAATTTACTAACTAACATTAATGATACGGCCTAAGTGTTACGTGCGTACAAATCTTAAGAAATTTGTGTGTAATATTTTAAATGACAAGAGAATTAAATGATTAAGTGACAAAATTTAAGCGGAATATAATTCTCACATAGAGAGAGGGAGGGAGAGAGAGAAAGAGAGGAGGGGGGGGGGGGGGGGAGGACTTATTAGGAGTCTATGCCTTGCTGCAAAGAATTTATTAGGTCTGGTTTGATTATCGTATTGTAAACAAATAACTAATTAATATAAATTAATTATGTATAAATTAATAAAATATAAGATTAAATGAGGAATACAAATTTGTTTAATAGTATGAGTATGTATCTGAAATAAGTTTAGATATAATACCTGATGAGTCCTCGGAAATCAATCTCCCAGGCCCGAATGGATTAGGCTCTTTCTATGATTTTTTGACATGGGTTTCAGTGAATTTGAAGTTAAGCTGTGGTGAACAAACAAATGTGAGTGGTTCACCCAAACCAAAGGACTTGGGCTACGTCCACTATAATGGAGGCTCTTGCTCCTAGGTTGTGTATATTGATTTCAACTGTTTACAAGAGGATTACTGGTTCTGGACCAGCGACTCTGTTTTCCGTTTCGGCTGTCCTGGGGTTCTTGGCGAAAGAAAATACCGGCTAGAAGACGGGGAAGAAGGTCCAAGAAATCGATCCCCCTTCCTCCTTTTACCATTCTATTTATATGGTGTCTGCCCCTAGGGTTTTGTTGTCCCTGCTCTTCCTTTCCTTGATCTTGTGGGGACCGTTCGTCCTTTCTCTGCGAACCACTCAGATCGCCGGCGATTCTGTGCCCACGATCGCCTGGCTCGTTCGGCACTATCCCTCTGTTTTTGCAGGGAGTAACTCTGAGAAATCAGAGCCGGTTTCCTTTGTCCTTGGAGCACGTGGCGTAGCAGGCTTTAATTCGGGTTATGGGCTAAGAAACAAAGGGAGGACCGGCTGGGATCACTCCTTTTTGGGCTTCGGAGTTCTCACCTCAACATTTTATGGAGGCTTTTGGGCTTGGTCCCAATGGCAGCCCAGGCCAAAAAAACTGTCCTCATCAGTTGCCCCCCAGCCCCTGGTCCTGAGAATGGCGTCTTCTCTGACCTGGGGATAGAAAGTGTCTTTTCCGAATTCTTCGTAGTCACCATACGCGGCAGAGCGCGTGGTCAGGCGGCTTTGCGCTGGTTTGGTCTACTTCGACATTTGCCTGCTGTGATGGGATAGTTTTTACACGTGCCATCATCGGGTGAGCCCAACGGTACGGTTCCTGAGGCGAGTCCTGTAGGCTCGTTTTTCAAGGCATTAAATGTTTCGTATAAAAGCGGGGAAGTCCCCCTCGCCTACGTCACTCTCGCGTTTTTTGAATTTCCTTGCACTTCTTTTTCCTTCGTTGGCCTTCAAGGTGCTTTGCTTCAGACTTTCAGGCGACTCTTAAGGTTTCTGCGCTCTCGGTCATTTTCTGCATCTAGCACCCTAACTAGGTACGTCTTTCCTCCTTTCTGTATTCCTGCGCGATCTGGATCCCTTCAACCCTCCTTGGTGGGGTTTTGGGTTTCGCTTTTTGATATGGAGGTTTAGCTACTTTAGGAATCACTTCGACGACCTTTCTTTCCTTGCGTGTTTTGTGGACCATCCTACTTCGCTTAGGGTATCCTTCTTTAGAGATTGGTGTCTGAAACCCCCATTCTTGACGGACTGTGCCTTACACTTTCCTTCCCTCCATTCCGGCTTGCGGTCTGGATCTTTGATGGGGAAGTGGGTCGTTTCCTCTTCAGAATCGGATTCCGAGGATCCAGCAGACGAGGAGGTCGAGGTAGGTTCTCAGAGCGGTAGTTCCGCTGATGGGGCCGCTTCTGGGTCCGCTCACGAAGTTTCTGTGTCCGGGTCCGCCCTTGTAGAAGAAGCTCGTCCCCTTTCCTCCCTTCCCCCTGACTCTTTTGTCGCGTTGAAGACTAAGAAGTCCAAACCGGTTCCTCCCTCAATTCCTAGGAAAAGAGCTCGTCGGGACAAGGCCGATCTGGCCTGTTGCGCAGAGTCGACTCCCAGTTGTCTCAGCGACGAGGATTTAGACGAACTGAGGCGGGAGTATTGTTTTCCTGACTCCGTCATCTTACACTCTCCTGAAGAACACGAGAGGTGCAACTCTTCTATTCCCGGATTGGTCTGTTTTTACGAATCCGCTTTCCGTGCTGGTTTGCAGTTCCCTGTTCATCCTTTTATTCGGATCGTCCTTTCTTTTTATAACATATATCCTGCCCGGCTTTCTCCAAACGGATGAGGCCTCTTGATCGGATTTCTTGTCCATTGGTTGAAGAGTGGGAATGACTCTCAGCCTTCCATTAATGAATTTGCCTTCCTTTTTCAACTCAAGTCCTCCCCTTCCGCCGGTTTCCTTTATTTTTCGAAAAGGGTCAGGGCGAGGAATCTGATCACCGGGCTTCCTTCTTCCAACAAAGGGTGGAAACCCAAGTTCTTCTTTGTAAGAGGTGATTCCTGGGAGCTTTCCGGGAGACCAGGGGACGTCCCCCTCATTCCCCGGTCTTGGGGGGCCCCAAGGAATATAAGTAAGGCCCTTCAATTTAGCTACGTCTTTTTCTTTCCCTACTCTTCTTTTTCTGACTTAACTTCTGATTCGCAGATTACCGTCCTGTCCTTGGGATTGAGGAGGCGGCAAGGGTTGCTAGAGCCGAGGATTTGGGGTCGCAGTCCTTCTTTGATTTGGTGACGGATGAGAATTTAGCCCTCTACGAGCTCGGCCCTCCAGTTGAGCAACCCTCAGTGCCTTCACCACCCCCTACTGACCCAACTGCCCCTATGAAGAAGGATTTGATAATGGCGGTATTCTCAGATGCCGAGAAGACGAGGAAGAAAAGGAAGGTAGTGAAGGATTCCCGGCCGCTATCTACTAGCGCGTCGGTATCCCATCCCCCACCTGCTACTTCTGAGCGGAAAGAAGAGACCCTCCTTCCCTGCGAGGATGCGCCCCCCTGCTCCCTGTTGAGGCTTCTAGGGGCAAATCACCGACCGAGGGAGGCTCGGAAAAAGGACGCGAGGTTTCAGCAGTTCTTCCTCACTCTGCCCCTCAGGAAGGTGGGAAGATGGGCCTCGCTCGAGGTCCGTCTACGGATCCAGGGGATGGTTTTCTGCGCGACCCTGAGGTCGCTGTTGCTGCCTTATCCGACCTTGTCTCAACTTCAGATCCCAGGGCAGCCATGCGGGTTCCTTTTGACAAGAAGATCGATCGCGCTATCCGGGGCATGGCAGAGGTACTTTCTATCCTTGTCTTTTCCTCTCTTCCTGTATTTCTTTATGCCAAGGTCTCCGGAGATTCTTGTTTGATCCTTTTTTCTTCTCAGACGCTTGCCTGCGTAAAAATGCTAGGATTCCACTACAACGAGGAGCTTTCGAAGGCAGAGGAGTCCAGGGCCGCCCTGTTGGTGAGCAAGGAGACTGCCGAGGAGAAGGCGAAGATTTTGGCCTCAGAGGCCGCTGAATTGAAGAGGATTAACGACGAGATGGATGCTCGGCTTCAGGATTTTGTCAAGGCCATGGATTCCAAGGAGAACAAACTCAAGGCCGCCGAGGCTGACCTGGTCGCCAAAGATTCCGAGCTGTTGTCTTTGCGGTCTCGTGTTTCGCAGCTCGAGAAAGACTGCGCTTCCGGCTTTGTGAAGGGTTTTCTAAATCTTAAGGATCAACTTGAGGAGGCTCACCCCGACCTGGACTTGGACCCTTTTGTTCCAGTGCTGGACTCCGAGGAGGCAGTCGTGGTGGCTGAGGAGGCCGGGACCTCTGATCTCCCTGTGGTTCCCGATGCGGAGAAGGTGCCTGGACTTGTGGCGGCAGCGGCGGAGGGACCATGCATGCCAGCAGGGGCATCTGGTGAGGGGGCAGGTGATGAAGAGATCGCTTCTTGAGGTTGATTCGAGGCCTTCCTACTGTTTCCAATCTCCTTGTGACTCTTCAAGTAGTTTCTTTGTGGAGTGCTTGATTGTAACTTCCTTAAGTACTGAAATGAGAATTCTTGTGGTTTTTCCTTTATTTCAATTGTTGTGTGATGCTTTGCTACAAACTTCTTCGACTTGTGGTTGCGTTGTATTTTCCTTAGGCGCTGACTTCTGCTTTTTCGCTTATGGCTGAGCTTCTTTGGACCGAGCTGACCCTCACGCTTTCCCTTTGGTTCTCTTGGGCTTCTTTAGGGCTATTCTGGTCTTTTCACGCTGTTTTACTTGTAGTGGAGACCCGACGGTTTTGTTTGTTTGAGAACGTGCGCCGTCACGGAGTTTAGTGGTCCCTCGATCGTGGCGCCTGAAAATCCCCCATGATGCCACGTGTCGAATTCATTAATGGCGAGTGACATGCATTAACTTCCTTCGGCGTCAGTGATAAGGTCTGTCCTGTAGCGCCTATAAATAGGCCTCCTGGAAATGATTGTTCTTCACTGACCGTGTAAGCAGTCCGTAGTTTTCTGTTGTGACGTACCTTTCTTTCCTTGTTGCTCCTGAAAAATCCCCTCCGATTCTTACATTCATGGCTTCTCCTCCCTCCTCGTTCGAAATCATGGAGCGAGTTTTCGGCAATGTCGAAGAAAGCGAAATCGACGGGGATGAGGTTCAGCTCCTTGCCAGGCGCTTCGATTTTCCCCCTGGTGTCATCGTGCGTTCTGCGGACTTGCGTAGGTTTCACAGCTCGGTGATTGGTGAAGCTTGCTTCTTCGAGGCCCCCTTCTTGTTGGGGCTCCGATTTCCCCTACCTGACTTGATTCGAAACGTCCTTCACTTTTTCAGCTTTTGTCCTGCCATGCTCCTCCCCTCCGGCTGGGTGGTGCTATTGACCTTCCTTGCGGCGTGGGAAAGGATGTTCCCTGAGGCGAGGGCTAACTTGAGAGAGTTCCTTCATTTCTTCCGCCCCGAGGAGGTATCCGAATTCTACCACTTTGTCCCTAGGCGAGGGGGTGAAATTCCCATCCGGGATCTCCCGCCGAGCCCTGAGGGGTGGATAAGGAGATATTTCTTCATTTCTGGAGACGGCTGGGAGTTTGGTTCCCAATTCCCGGGTTCTGTCAGAGTTCTCATTGCCTGGGGGAGTCGTAGAAACCTAAGTAAGCTATATACCTTAATCTTTGTTGACGCTTGTGCTTGTGCACTAACAGTGTCAATGGTTTCTAATGCAGGAGAGCTCCCGCCTCTTAACTCTTCCGAGCAAGCCCGAGTTGACCAAGCTCGCGCTCGTCTGCCCTTTTCTTACGTCGAGCTGATGCACCCTGGGGTCCCCTTGGCGTCAGGTAATTGCATATGGACAATGTTTTTTTTTTTTTTTTACCTCTTTGCTCCTTAGTTCGGGACCTTGCTAAGTTTTTGATCTTGCCTGCGTAGTTCCTTCCTACTTGGTGACTCAGCGCCATATGATCATGGAGCGCGTGGATGAAAGAAGGCGGGGTAGGGCCGCAGGACCTCCGGCGAAGAGGACGAGGTTGGAAGTGGGTACCACTTCTAGCGAGGTCCTCGTTCTGGCTGGCGAGGCTCCTGTTCCAGGATCCAGTGCTCTTGTTCCTTTGCCCGAGGCCCCGAGGTTGACATCTGAGCCAGTCGTCAGTGAAGCTATCGCGGGTACCGTGGCGATTGATCCCGTTGGAGGGCCTGTTCGGCGAGGCATGGCTTTATCTACTGCAGCTGGTTCCAGCTCGGCCCGTGCCCCCCAGGCCTCCATTGCTGACCCAGAGGCCGGCCTACTTCGGGACGTGAGTTTGAGCAGCCGTGCTCTGATGGAGTTGATTCCCCGAGCTGACCTGCGTCGCTCTGTAGACCTTCCATTTCAAGTTCGAAGCCGTGATGCTCTTCACGCCCTTCTGGAGGTATTCCTTGGTGCTTTGACCTTTACTTCGAAATCCTCGGTTTCTCACATTGCTCCCTATGTTTCCAGTCAGCGACGCATGTCTGCGCTCTTGGGAGGGAAATCTTCATGCTGAGGGGCGATGTGCAGAGGAGAAGTGCCGAGGTTCTTAATGCTCGTCGGCAAGGAGCCGAGCTGTTGGACTGGGGCTTGGCCACTGAGAGGGAGCTGGAGCAGGTCCTTGAACAGCGGGCCCATACTTTCAGAAAACTGATTGCCAGTACTTCTGCTGAGGTCTCTCTAAGGGACGAGCTGGCTCGTTTAAAGGAGGAGCGGGAGGCTGAGGAAGAGGGACTGCTAAACGCGGCTGTTGCCCGCACTCTTCTGGAAGATGAGCTGAAGGAGTCCCGGTCTGAGGTATCTGAGCTGACCAGGTCTTTAGCTGCTGAACGCCGGCTCGTGGAAGATCAACGGAAAGAGCTTGAGAAGGCGAGGCTGGAGGCAGCTACGGCTTTTGTTGACGGGTTCTTTAATTTCGCTGACCAGGCGATGGAGAGATTTCCCGACCTAGATCTTGAGCAATTTCAGCCAAGGTTTGATGCTTCTTCAAGTGGCGGGGCTCCTGATGTTGCTCCTGCTCTTGATGCTATTCCTCCTACGGATCGGACTTGACCGCCAGGGTTTTCATAGCTGGTTTCTCTTTTTTTTTTGTAGTGAAACTTTCCCTTTGGAATGGAAAAAACCTTTGTGGTGCTCTTGTTGGTTGTTTCTTATGTTTATATGTTCCCTTGCCCCCCTACTCCGAGGAGGCCTTGGCCTGTTTGGAGTAGTATCATTACTTGAGATCTGGGTTTCTTTACATTGGATCTGCCGCATGTACCGTCTATAGATATATATGTATATACATATATACTCTTTGCAATATATGATGTAGATTTAAGGAAGTTGCTAGGTGGTTTACCAACCTCGTCGTAAGTTGAGCCAGCATTCAATGCTGTCTTGATTGCGATACTCCAACAGTCACCTATGGGCACTATTTATACCCGTCTGTCTCATCGATTTTCAAAAAAGACTTTATGTGTTCTTGAACTTTTGCAGCGATGGATTCTTCTCCACTTTTCAAGCAACGAGCCCGTGAATCGCTGAAGGGGGACTGGTGTTCTATCTTCCTTCTTCCCTCCAGGTTCACGGCCGCGGAAGCTGCTGGTATAAAGGGTCGATATGACCTCCCTGCGGGTCTGGGAGTTAGGGCCCCCACTCCTGACGAGCCTTGCAGTATGTCCATTCCAGGGGAGGTTTCCTTTTTCGAGGGCGCATTTGAGTATGGCTTTCGACTCCCTCTTCATCCAGACTTCGCACGGATTCTCTCACATCATGGTCTGTGTCCTTCTCGCCTTTCCCCAGAGGGGTGGGCCACTATGGTTGGCTTCTTCATTTTCTGGCATATGCAAGGTTTTGAGACCTTCCCTTCTGTCTCGGAATTCTTCTACTTCATTGACCTCTCTTTCGACTTTCCTCCGTTCTTCAGTTCTCTGTCTTTTAAGTGGTATTTCCACCCTCCGTTGGTTGCTGATATCCCCACTTCCCCTGAGGGGTGGTCCCAACGCTTCTTTTTCATCTCTGGGGACTCCTGGGAGTCTGCTGTTGGGGGTGATGGGCATGTCTGGGTTCCTCGTTCTTGGACAAGCTTCCGGGAGAGAGGTAATTTGCCAGGCTACCCGACCTTTTGCTCACAGCTAACTTACTGAACTTGTTTGTGCCGATGTTGTATTGTGCAGGTATTCCTGCTCTGACCCCGAACGAGGCTTTTCGTGTCCGGATGGTGGAGAGGGCTTCCCCTCGTCCTTACTCTGCTCTTGTTACCCCTCAGAACTTTATTCGTTATGGGATAGGGGGAAGTTCAACCAGGATCCAGCGCACGCCCTCCTTTGTCAACGAGCCAGAGGGAGTTGCCTCGGAAGACTCCGAGGTGGAGGTGCTGAAGCGGAAGTTGGCAGAGCTGGAGAGAGAGAGAGAGATGCTCTGAAGGAGGAGAATGCCAGGCTCAAGGTTGATGCCGCTGGGGAGAAAGTAGAGAAAGAAGTTCTGAAGGAGGGGAAGGTGGGGGAGGTCTTGATGGGAGAAGATGGGCAGAACTAGAGGCCCTGTTTCTTTTTTATAACTTCTATGTACTGGTTGGTGGTTGCTCCTTCTGAACTGTTGACTTCTATCCATAATGCAATGAAATCCCTTTCTTTTGTCTTCCATTTATTCCCTTTTTGCTGTGAATGTGGTTGTCTGTTGAATGTGGTTCCTAAGTTTACGAGCTTTTTAGACTGAAAAGTCTGTAGTTCCTGAGCTTACGAGCTCTTGAGCTTACGAGCCCTTAGACTGAAGAGTCTGCAGATCCGGAGCTTACGAGCTCTTGAGCTTACGAGCTCTCAGGCTTACGAGCCCTCAGACTGAAAAGTCTGTAGATCCGGAGCTTACGAGCTCTTGAGCTTACGAGCTCTTGAGCTTACGAGCTCTTAGGCTTACGAGCCCTTAGACTGAAAAGTCTGTAGATCCTGAGCTTACGAGCTCTTGAGCTTATGAGCCCTTAGACTGACAAGTCTGTAGATCCGGAGCTTACGAGCTCTTAGGCTTACGAGCCCTTAGACTGAAAAGTCTGTAGATCCGGAGCTTACGAGCTCTTGAGCTTACGAGCTCTTAGGCTTACGAGCCCTTAGACTGAAAAGTCTGTAGATCCGGAGCTTACGAGCTCTTAGGCTTACGAGCCCTTAGACTGAAAAGTCTGTAGATCCTGAGCTTACGAGCTCTTGAGCTTACGAGCCCTGAGACTGAAAAGTCTGTAGATCCTGAGCTTACGAGCTCTTGAGCTTACGAGCCCTCAGACTGAAAAGTCTGTAGATCCGGAGCTTACGAGCTCTTGAGCTTACGAGCTCTTAGGCTTACGAGCCCTTAGACTGAAAAGTCTGTAGATCCTGAGCTTACGAGCTCTTGAGCTTACGAGCCCTTAGACTGAAAAGTCTGTAGATCCGGAGCTTACGAGCTCTTGAGCTTACGAGCTCTTAGGCTTACGAGCCCTTAGACTGAAAAGTCTGTAGATCCCGAGCTTACGAGCTCTTGAGCTTACGAGCTCTTAGGCTTACGAGCCCTTAGACTGAAAAGTCTGTAGATGCTGCGGAGTGCATACTTTCAGAAAACTTTTGTATCTCTTCATTGATGAAATCGGATCTTTTTACAATAATTCTTCTTCCTTCGCGAGAAGGCTCTATTGGTAATATTGTTTCAAGTGGTCCGCATTCCACGAGTGCTGTAGGTCCCGACCCTCCTCGGTTTGCAATTGGTAGTTCCCAGGTCGGATGATCTTCTTCACCACGTAGGGTCCTTCCCAGTTCGGTCCCAACTTGCCATGGGCAGGGTCTTTCCTGGCTGGAAGCAATTTCTTCAACACCAGATCTCCTGGCTTAAAGCCTCTGCTTCTTACTCGTTTGTTATAGTATCTTGCTGTGCTCCTTTGATAGGAGGAGATTCGCTGCAGAGCCTCGTCTCTTTTCTCGTCCAGGAGGTCGAGGTTGACCAGCAGGGATCTTTCATTCTGTGCAGGATTAAACAGCTCGGCCCTAGCGGTAGGCACTCCGACCTCAACGGGAGCCATGGCCTCCGTCCCGAATGCCAGGCTGAAAGGGGTTTCTCCAGTTGCAGTTCGAGTAGTAGTTCGGTATGCCCATAACACTGCGGGGAGGTGGTCTACCCATTGGGACTTAGACGCCTCCAGCCTGGTTTTGAGTGCCAGCTTGATAGTTCTGATGGTAACCTCGGCTTGCCCATTAGACTGCGGGTGGGCTGGTGCCGAGAAGAAATTTTTGATTCCCAGTCCGCTACAGAAATTCGTGAACATCGGATTATCGAATTGCTTTCCGTTGTCCGAGACTAACGCTCTGGGGACTCCGAAGCGGCAAATTATGGACTTCCAAACAAAACTCTTGACCTTCTGAGCTGTGATCCTTGCCAGAGGTTCGGCTTCAGCCCATTTGGTGAAGTAGTCTACCGCGACCACGACGAATTTGCACTGGCCAACTCCTATTGGTAGGGGTCCTAAGATGTCCAAACCCCACTGTTGAAAGGGCCAAGGGCTGACCACCGGGGTGAGGAGCTCTGGAGGGCAGTGTGGCAAGTTCCCGTGAATCTGACAAGCTTGGCATTTCTTCACTATCTCTTTGGCGTCTTTGGACATGGTCGGCCAGAAGTAGCCTTGCCGTAGGGCTTTGCTGGCTAACGTCTTTGCACCGATGTGATTGCCGCACATGCCCTCGTGGATTTCTCTTAGGATGTAGTTCGCTTCCGTCCCTGTCACACATTTCATTAAGGGAAAAGAAAAGCCTCTTTTGTATAGATTACCTTGAATCAGCGTGAACCTTGCCGCCCTGGCCTTTAGTTTAGAGGCACTCTTCGGGTCATCTGGTAGTATTCCATCTTGTAAGAAAGATATGAGGGGGGCCATCCACGAAGCCTCTTCTTCAACTGGCATTGCCTGGGCTTCTGTGGCCGCCTCGTTGTCAAGCTGTATACTGGGCCACGCTAGGACTTCAATGGGCGTTCGCCCCGGTAAGTCTGTATTGCCGATTGTGGCCAGCTTGGCAAGGGCGTCTGCCCGCTGATTGGCTTCTCGGGGAATTTGGATCAGCTCGGCTGAGACGAACTTCCTCAGTAATCTTTGCACTTCCGCTAGGTATAGCGCCATCTTCTCGTCCCGGGCGGCGTATTCTTCCTCGACTTGCCTGACTACCAGTTGCGAGTCACTATACACCACGATCTGTTGAGCTTCCATTGAAAGGGCCAGGTTCAGCCCGGCTATGAGGGCTTCATACTCTGCTTCGTTGTTAGACGCCTGAAAGTCAAACCTCAAGGCATACTCTAGGTCATACCCCTCTGGTGATGTTAGGATCAGCCCGGCTCCACTTCCCTGCACATTCGAGGCCCCATCTACGCTTAATTTCCAGGTGGGGACGTCGGAGACGTGGTCTTGACTTTCTTCGTTTTCCTCTGGTGGGGACGTAAAATCAGCGAGAAAGTCTGCCAGGATTTGTCCTTTGATGGCGGTCCTCGGTTTGAACTTGATATCGAATTCGCTAAGCTCCATCGCCCACTTCATCAACCATCCCGAGGCTTCAGGTTTGTGCAGGACCTGCCTCATTGGTTGGTCCGTTGGGACTTCGATGGTGTGCGCCTGAAAATATGGTCTTAACCTCCGTGCGGCGACTAGCAGGGCCAGCACGAGCTTCTCCATTTTCGGGTATCTTTCTTCGGCGCCTCGGAGGGCTTTGCTGCAGAAGTAGACAGGCAGCTGGATCCGATCTTTGTCTCTAACCAGCGCGGCGCTGACCGAGAAGTCTGAGACTGCGAGGTAGAGTGTCAGAACTTCTCCCTCTTGAGGGCTTACCAGCATGGGTGTAGACGCCAGGTATACCTTTAGGGCTTGGAAAGCCTCTTCGCATTTCTCATCCCACTGAAAGGCTGCCTTAAGAACCTTGAAGAAAGGCTGGCATTTATCGCTGGAGCGTGATACGAAGCGGTTGAGCGTCGCTACTCTCCCGGTTAGGCGCTGGATTTCTCTGGTGGTAGTGGGGGGCTTCATTTCGAGGACTGCTCTGACCTTGTCCGGGTTCGCCTCAATGCCTCGGCTGTTGACAATAAAGCCCAAAAACTTTCCAGCTGACACCCCGAAGGCGCATTTTGCGGGGTTCAGCTTCATTCGATACCTCCTCATGATCTCGAACGACTCCCTGAGGTGCTGAATGTGGGTCTCGGCTTTAAGCGACTTCACCAGCATATCATCTATATACACTTCCATGGTTGAGCCTAGTTTCTCTCTGAACATTCGATTAACCAACCTTTGATAGGTGGCCCCCGCGTTTTTTAGTCCGAACGGCATCACTTGGTAGCAAAAGGTCCCCTGTTCTGTGACGAACGAGGTCTTCTCTTGGTCATTAGGGTCCATCCGGATTTGGTTGTATCCTGAGAAGGCATCCATGAAGCTCAGGAGCTCGTGACCGGCTGTCGCGTCGACTATGAGGTCAATCCGGGGCAGTGGGAAACTGTCCTTTGGGCATGCTCGATTAAGGTCGGTAAAATCGATGCAGAGTCGCCACTTGCCATTTACTTTCTTCACCAGAACGACGTTAGCTAGCCAGGTCGGATAGTCGACTTCTCTGATGGCTTTGGCGCGCGATAGCTTGGCTACCTCTTCGTTGATCGCCTTTTGCCTGTCTGGCGCGAAGCTTTTCCTCTTCTGCCTTACCGGCTTGCAGTTAGGATCTATGCTGAGGCGGTGCACGATCACGGCGGGGTCTATCCCTTCCATGTCTTCTTGTTTCCAAGCGAAGGCGCCGGCGTTTTCTCTTAGGAAGGCGATGAGTTTCTCCTTGATGACTGGTAGCAGTGTGGCGCCTACGAAGACTACGTGCTCTGGGTTCTCACCCAGCTGCACTGGTTCCAACTGCTCCGAGGGGGAAGGTCGGGCTTCCACCTCATCCCTCATGTCCAAGTCTTGCAACTGTACCGACTCCACCTCTTTCTGTCGCATGGAGGCTACGTAGCATTCTCTGGCGAGGCGTTGGTCTCCTTTCACCACGCCTACTCCACCTTCGGTTGGGAATTTCATCACCAAATGATACGCAGAGGGCACCGCCTTAATGGAGTTGAGGGACGGCCTCCCCAACAGGACGTTGTAGGCAGATGAGGCGTCCACCACTAGGAAACGGGTGGTGGTGGTAACTTGGCAGGGCGGATCTCCCATGGTGAGGACCAGCGGTATTGATCCGACTGGTAAAACTCTTTCTCCCGAGAACCCCAAGAGGTGGGTTTTCACAGGTTCTAGTCTCGACTTCTCTATCCCGAGCTTCTCGAAGGCCGCTAAGAAGATGATATCTGCCGAGCTGCCGTTATCGATTAGTACCCGATGTATGGTCTTGTTTGCTATGATTGCTTTTATGACCAAAGGGTCATCATGGGGGTGCTGGCACCCTTCTAGGTCCGCGTCCGAGAAGGTGATTTCTGCATCTCGACGGGGCACCTTGTTGACAGCATAAATTGTAAGGAAATCTTCCGAGCGGGCCCTTCTAGCGTGGGCTCGTCGGGCGGAACTCGATTCACCACCGCCAGCGAAGCCCCCCGAGATGACACGGATCTCTCCGATGGCTTGTTGATGTTGTGGTGGCTCGGCAGCAGCTCGGGCTTCTCGCCCTTGATTGTTCTGTGCTCTCTGCTCTCCTGCTATGTATTGGCGCAGATGGCCTCTCTGAATTAAGTACTCGATCTCCTTCTTCAACTGAATGCAGTCGTTCGTTTCGTGGCCCGTGTCTTTATGGTAAGCGCAGTATTTGGTGGCGTCCCTCCTGTTGGGATCTGACTTCATCCGTGGTGGCCACCTTACGAACCTCTCGTTCTGCACCTCTTGAAGGACCTGGGCTATCGAGGTGACAAGGGGCGGGAGCCGTGCTGGCATATACCGCTGTTGTAATTCTTGGGGAGGAGGCCCCAGGCGGTCTCGAACGTTCCCTCTCCTTTTAGGAGAAGGCTCTCTTCCTCTTCTCGGGGAGCGATCCTTCCTCGGAGATCGGTCGCGTCTCTTCTCCTTCCTGGGACTGTGATCTCTCCGCCTCTTCTCTCCGTCCGTCATTGCCGTGCTCCCCTTCAGGTGGAGGGCCTCTTCGCCGTTTATGTACTTCTCAGCTTTCGCCAACACCTCGGCCATAGTGGCTTGAGGATTCTTCGCGATCGAGAAGAGGAGGTCCTTGGACTGAACTCCGAGTCCTGACATGAAGGTAGTCAAGGCGAACTTGTCGTCCACGCTTTCTACTTTCAGGCACTCCTGGTTGAAGCGCTGCACGTAGCCTCGGAGGGATTCGCCGGGTCCTTGTTTGACGCTTAGTAGGTGGTAGGACGGCTTCCTGTAGGTCCTTGCCCCGATGAAGTGGGACACGAACTGTATGGACAGTTCTCTGAAGGACGAGATTGACGCTGGTCGTATTCGGTTAAACCAGGCTATGGCTGACCCTTTGAGGGTGATGGCGAATGCCCGGCAGCGGATAGGATCCGGGTATCCTTGAAGCTCCATTTGATTTTTATACAGGTTGAGATGGTCGACGGGGTCTTTGGTCCCGTCAAATGCATCTATCGAAGGGGTCCGGAATTTTTGAGGGAGGGGGAAATGGAGGACCTCTGGGGTGAATGGTGATTCCGTTTGCTGAACCAGGGCGTCCATGGTGTCGGGGGTTCGCCCCTTAACCACTTCTTTCATAATGCCTAGCTCCCGTTGGAGTTCACGGATTTCTGGTCCCCAGGCATTGTCATTTATATTCTGGGGGTGGGGCCTATCTTCTTGGTAGGCGGCCCTAGCCCTACTGTGAGCTTCATCGTCACGTTCCTCAGGGTGTCTTCTTCGGTGGTTTTCGCCAGAATGGCTGCGCTCATGGAGCTCAGTTACCCCGTTAGGTGGAGCTTGGCGTTCTTGCAGCGGAGGAGCGTCGTCGTGCTCCTCTTGGAGGGGAGGCGGCTCTTGTCGAGCCGGGGGAAATCGGGGAAGAGGGAACTGATGGGTTTGTATCCAGTCCATCAGCTCCTGGTTTTGTTTAATCAGCTGTATTGTGGTTCTATGGTAAGTTTCCAGTTCGTTGAGAGGAGGGACGTTTGCCGCTGGGGGATGACCCTCAACGTCCTCCATGTGCGCCGGAAAGTTCTCCGGCAAATTTGGGTGGCCTTGAGGATTGGCTGGAGCTTTACTCATATTCCGAGTGGAGACCATCAAGTATATTAGATTCACAAGAGAACGATGAAAACCGTTCCCACAGACGGCGCCAACTGATGAGTCCTCGGAAATCAATCTCCCAGGCCCGAATGGATTAGGCTCTTTCTATGATTTTTTGACATGGGTTTCAGTGAATTTGAAGTTAAGCTGTGGTGAACAAACAAATGTGAGTGGTTCACCCAAACCAAAGGACTTGGGCTACGTCCACTATAATGGAGGCTCTTGCTCCTAGGTTGTGTATATTGATTTCAACTGTTTACAAGAGGATTACTGGTTCTGGACCAGCGACTCTGTTTTCCGTTTCGGCTGTCCTGGGGTTCTTGGCGAAAGAAAATACCGGCTAGAAGACGGGGAAGAAGGTCCAAGAAATCGATCCCCCTTCCTCCTTTTACCGTTCTATTTATATGGTGTCTGCCCCTAGGGTTTTGTTGTCCCTGCTCTTCCTTTCCTTGATCTTGTGGGGACCGTTCGTCCTTTCTCTGCGAACCGCTCAGATCGCCGGCGATTCTGTGCCCACGATCGCCTGGCTCGTTCGGCACTATCCCTCTGTTTTTGCAGGGAGTAACTCTGAGAAATCAGAGCCGGTTTCCTTTGTCCTTGGAGCACGTGGCGTAGCAGGCTTTAATTCGGGTTATGGGCTAAGAAACAAAGGGAGGACCGGCTGGGATCACTCCTTTTTGGGCTTCGGAGTTCTCACCTCAACATTTTATGGAGGCTTTTGGGCTTGGTCCCAATGGCAGCCCAGGCCAAAAAAACTGTCCTCATTAATACCGAATATTTTTAACAATTAAACATAGTACAAGATTGAATTAGAGAATTTTAATTTGTTATGGCTACTTAATCTACCTTTTAATACTGTAACAAAACGAGTTTTTAAGATCTAATTACTGCACTAAAAAATAAGATATCTATAGAATTATTTTGTTTTAGTGTCTTATTTTATTTTATTGTTTTTATAATTAATAGCTACAAATAAAGTAAACTAAGATCAATAACTATAATTAATTTACGTGTATAGTACCACGAAGTATTTTTCAATATTATCATAAAAATTTATGCCAAATATTGTATATGATCCTGAACTATGGTTTGGTTTTAAAATACCTCTTTAATTTTGAATTATTTTAAATTACCAATATTATGTTGAAGTAAACTAAAAAAATCATAATATTTGTTTGAATTTATCCCCTAAATTTTTTTGGGTAAGTGTGTCACCGAATTTTTGATTTTATTTTATTGAACAGACCATACCATTAAGAGTAAATTAGAGACCAACGGTCCCATCCCAAATCAATTATCATACCAAAAATCAGTACTGTCAGCTGAACCAACCAACATTCTTGAATGGTTAACCACCTCCCCCAAACAAACCATGGTCACAACAATTTGTCTATCTTTGAAGATGACATAGTTATTCTTGGCAAGGCAACAAATGATTCCCCTTTAAAAACTTTGAACATAATACCTTACCTTGCCCTACAAGGACTTCCTTTGTAGCATATTCCACACATGTTTCACACTTTCACTTGTGAAGTAGGAGTTACCACTAAAAAAGGACATCTGAACACCAAGTCATCTAGGGGTGATAATTTTTGACACGACACGATAATTCGATACGAACACGACACAAATAAATAGGTTTGGGTTGACTAATTTTTGGTACAAATCCGTGTATGACACGACCCGTCAACACGAAATGTTAGTGGGTCGTGTTCGGCTTCAACCCGCTTAATCCGAATTGACCCGTCAACACGAAGTTTTTAACTCGAAGGAGATTGACCCGACCTTTTTGTTGTATGTATGAGTTTTCATGTTCTGATTTCTTGTTTTTTCCATTACCTCTGATGTTTAATTTGGCTGCGCGATATATGATTAGCATATTTAATTAGTATTATAGAAATAAAATATTAATTATTTATAATTGTTTATCAAACACTTACATAATTATTGTATACAAAATATATTATTACTCATTATAATTATTATTAAGTTAAATTTTAATTTGTAGAAAAAGTATGAGGAGATATTCAATTAAGTGAAAATAAAATTTTAGCGTTAAATTTTTTATTCAAAGTTTATGTGGGTCAACACGAATACGAACACGAACACGACACGAAAATAAACAGGTCAACTCGACACGACACGATTAGTTAAATGAGTTGGGTTAGGGTTGACTAATGTTCGACACGACACGACACGAACCCGACACAACACGACTCGATTGCTACCCCTAAAGTCATCCTATGGTCCTACTTTAACGATAATTATGAGTAATTCGTGTCTGAATGCATAATACAATATAAACCTAATAAAGTCGTAAGATAAATGAGAAGTGGTGGATTTAAAGGGACGAAACTCAAGTTGAATGATTTTGAGAGTGATATTGGTGGCTGTTAGATAAGTCTATTTAAGACCGTTGGATGAACTTATTAAATGTTGTCTTATTTTATATTATAGATTGCTAATTTGCAAAAAATCTTAGATTCCCTACAAAAGTCGAATATGATCAATTAATTACAATGTATTATATCTTTAAATTTAATCATCAAATTAAGTACAAATGTCATTATTATTTTTTCCATAGGCAATTATAGGACATTATGAAGCCACTTTAAGTGCCTGGAAGCATGAATTCAAGAGAGCCACCATATCTCTTAATAAGATAATAACCCTTTTAACATTACAACAATCACAACTACGAAAAAATATTTATTGCAACAGTAATATTATATCAGTATTATTACGTGATATCACCAATCAATAATATACAAATAAATAAGAAAATGAATCTCACACAAACCAATAACTATCAGTTCGTGTAAACAGATAACTACCACCCTTCTTTCATGTAAAGTTAATAACTATTCAAGTGGGGTTCACTTTATCCATTTGAGATTTTGTTATTGGTGATACCATGTCATTAATACTGACATGATACCACCGTTGTATTGAATGTCCCCTCCGCAACTACATAGAAGTGGTACACCCCAAATAAGCAGAAACCTAAGACAAGTAACTGATTATGAAACTAATGGATATCATACAATGATAGCTTCACTAACTTCAGCTGAACATACTTCAACAACTTTGTAAAGATTCTAACGAGATCAAGAATTAAAACAATGAAACAGAACATAGTTTATATTATGTGGCTGTATGTTTATATAGAGAATACAAGGAGAAAGTATAAAATTCAAATATCCTAAGAATAAGGTAACTGATATTCTGATGATAAGATTAGTTACAGCAGCATTGACCCTGGAGATATAGCAAGGATATCTGGCTGTTGGAGGCTCCAGTTACGTGAGGATTATGGGCTCTGAGATTTTGTATTAGCTGGCAAGTCATTTACTCCTATACTTTGTACTCATCAACGTCATTGATTTCATCTGAGTGAACTTGAGCATTCTTTAACAATTCACACGACTTCTTGCCAGCTTCATCATCAAACTTATTCACACCCTTGCTGAACTCATTAAGATACTTTGATCGAATTTTAACACGCTTTCCTTTAATGTAACGATACTCCCATTTTGGCGGTGGGTATTTCTTCTTCAATTTTTCGTATTTGTCCAACATACCCAACTTTTGAAATACATCTCCAACCATTGTAACAATCGACACAGTTGATTGGATGCCTCATAAACAATCGGCACATTAACATCTCCCTCTTAAAAATTGCAAATTTAAAATCAACACGCGATGACTTTACTTACAAAATCACTCAAAAACCTGTAAGTACCATAACATGAGCTGTGCCGTTGATTGAAACTCTTCAAATTAAGAATTCGAAAACTTAAATAGTCAAGCCTATACATAGAAAATAAAAATGCACTTCTCCTTGATCTTACATAAGGACCAAAAATATTTTAATTCATGAAAAAAGATTCTATGGCATATCAAGGAGCTGAGTGCAAAAATAATTATACAGTAACCAATTGTAGTAAAACCGAATGATCTGTAAGCTTCATGTAAGCAATGAAATATGCCACTGATGAGAATTTACCGAAAAATGAAAGTTTATAAATTTTTAATCAAAACGAAACTCACCACAACGCTGCGATTACTGTTCTTGAAAAGTTCAAGTGAATCCAGAATCGGAGTAAATACTGCAGGAGAGTACTTCAAAAAACTAAGCATACTGGAAAAAAGAGATAGAAGGAAGCAATTCAATAGCCAATAGGTGGTAATTATTTACAAAAACAACAAAGCAGAGGTTTATAGACTGAATTATCCTATTCAAACAATTTTAAAACACTAAAAACATACTCCATTAAAGCATTACAAACTGGATTCACTAGAGAGAGACTTCTTTTTCAAATCACTTAAATTAAGTGAGAAACGAGACGAAGAGATACTATTACCGGCCGATGATAGATAGTGGACTTCTCCCAAATTCCTTCTATTCTCGCTCTAAGAGCAACTCCAAGGGAGAGTGGCATCAGGGTAACAACCCCATAACTGCCAAAATGTCACCCTAAATTTAAAATTTTTCACTCTAAAGGAGTGGTATCAAGGTTTGAAAAATGACAACAATGCTCTTGGGGTGACAATTTTGGCAACTCTGGAGAGAGAAAGGGAGAGGTTGCAAATTAGTTGATGAATATAAATCCGTTAAATTGCTGAATGATCCAACGATAAATATAGATCCAACGATTCATAAATGACACTCCATTTTGGCACCTACTATTGGAGCATATTTATAATTCAGGGATGTCAAAACACTGTTCAATATTGCAAATGAATGATTTGACACCTCAAAATGACAACTTCCTTTGAGTTGCTCTAAGAGCAACTCCCAGGGGAGTGGCATCAAGGGTGGCAACCCCATATGCCACCCCAAATTCAAAATTTGTCACTCTAAGGGGGTGTGACATCAAGGGTTGGAAAATGACATCAAGACTTTTGGGGTGACATTTTTTGCAACTCTGGAGAGAGAAAGAGAGAGGTTGCAAATGGATTGATGAATATAGATCCGTTAGATGAATATAGATCCAACGATTCATATAGATTAATGAATAAAAATATGAAAATGACACCTCATTTTGGCACCTGTCATTATGACAAATTTATAATTAAGGGATGTCAAAATACTGTTCAAAATTACAAATAAATGATTTGACACCCCAAAATGACAACTCCACTCTAAATCTCTGGCTCACCTTCTATTCTCTCTCTCTCTCTCACAGATTTTATGTTTTCCCCCTTATATTTTTGCTATTTCTAAATATATAGGTGGGATAATATGACATTTGGGGATATGAAGAAGGGTAGTTTAGTAATTGGGTGAATTACACTTTGAACCTTAAAAATTTTTATTTTATATTTTTAAAGATTAAAATTTTCAAACGTGACCTTTCTCATTTTCCACCTTAAAAGTACAGCATCCCCACTTTCATTTTGTACTTTTATAGATTAAAATTTTCACATAACAAAAAAATATTATAGTGTGACCCTTTTATTAACTTTCCATTAGTTTTTTCGTTAGTGTCAATAGGTTGGATTTTAACAGAAAAAATGCAATTTTTTTTTTACATTGAGGGTAGAAAATGAGAAATTTAATTTTTAAGGGTATAAAATAAAAATTTTAAAATTTTTAGGGCTACAAAGTGCAAAAGCATTTAGTAATTTCAGAAGAAGGGGGGAGGGGGAGAGAGAGAGCTAGACAGATAGAGAGACCACGAAGCAGATAAAAAAGAACGAACCACACAGATCTCAGCTCAACAAAATGCTAATGGTCGAACCGGCGACCGCCGTTCGATTCTCCGCCGGAGGCTGCTTCGACCCGACCTCCCGCCGTCTCTCTCACTCCGGCAGCTTCTTCATTTCTGGGCAAAATTTTCGAAGATTAGGATATGGCTCTTGCGTCAGGAGTGATTTCATCAAGAATAGAGTGAGGGCTTCTGCCAAGGATGAGCAATCAAGCTCAGGTTCGGGTCCGGTGAAGCAGAATGCGAAGCCGCAGCGGTACCATCCGTTCGAGGACATTGAGGATTCGGAATTACTTGCGAGTGGGGATGCTATGCTTACGCCTGCTGAAACTACTCGGACCATCATTGAGGTGAGTACTTCAAAATGAATTTGTTTTAGCAATTCCTTTGAATATTTTCTATCAAATTCAGATGACAAGAGGTCGATCAATTTACTTAGCATAAGAGTATACCCATGAATTAGCTCTTCCTGCTAATTGCCCTGCAAATATGCCTTAATTTACATTGATTATGTGTTTGTTTCAGTGGAATTTACCTATAGAAACAATTTCAAAAGAAGCAAATACCCGTTGTCTTATACTATAGGTTTAGTGAGTGTCCTGGTTGAAGGTGAAGGGCAAATTTCCCTGAAATTTGAATTGGGCTTTGAAAGTTTAAATAAAAAACGAATTTCTCGTACTTTCCTGCCTGCAAACAGGCAAATAATCTAAATTGTCATTATTGGCCTATCATTAACAACTTCCTGATTGGTCTTGTGCCTGGCTGTTTGTAATGTTGCTTGTAACGTTTCATTTTTCAGGTAAACAGCAAAGCAACACTGATGTTTTCAGGTTTAATTAGTGACGAAGTTCACGAGAACATTTTCTGGCCAGATTTGCCTTATGTAACTGATGAACATGGGAGTAAGATGCATATTTCGCATTGACATTATTGTGTTCGGTTTATTTCCTAAATTTCATTTGTGGTTGGCTGCGTCATCATTATGTTAAATTGTTACCTGCTTTGGCTTCTTTTCAGATGTTTACTTTCAAGTGAAAAGTGATGAAGACGTCCTACAAACTCTGACTTCTGAGGAAACCCTTGTGGTATGCAGCATGAACTCTCAGCAGTCTCTCATTTACAGTATATGACATTTGTGTGTCTTGAGGTGGTATAAGAGTAGTGAACTAAGCTCTTACTTAATTCTAAACCTGATGCAGCAAGTTATATTAGGGCTAGATACTGCAGAAATGATCAGTGAGATGGAGTCACTAAGTCAATCAGAAATTGATTTTGGTGTTGAGGAATTTGATGATGAAGATACTGACGAAGATGACGATGACGATGATGGTGACGAAGATGAAGATGACGAGGTGGCGACTCTTTGTTGAGTCTTATGCTTTTCTGGCTTGAGAATTGGAGCTATGCAGCATTCATCATTTGATTTTGTGCATATGCTTGTTTCCAGGGCTGGGTTGCTATTCTAGATGATGAGGAAGATCAGGATGAGGATTCTGATGGATCGTTGGGGGACTGGGCAAAATTGGAGACTATGCAATCTTCTCATCCAATGTATTTTGCCAAAAAACTGACACAGGTAACCGTCATTGGTAAAAGGTTTATATTGCAGAGTAGAATTGTTTTAGAAAAATATATAACTGATGACCTCAATTTGGCTGTTAAGATAGAAAAATATATAGAATTGTTTTAGTTAAGTAAAATGTACATATCTGATAATGTCTCTTAAATAACTCTCTCTTCTGTGTGCCAAGTCTCTTTTCTTTTTGGACACTGGTTGTAAATGTACTGGGGTTTCATAATTTTGGGTGTAAATGTTCTTGTTGCTCAGGTTGTGACAAACGATCCTATAGATTGTATGGACCAGCCTTCTGCTGGTCTTGCGATTCAAGGCCTATTGAGACCTGCCTTTGTTGAAGAACACGGGGTCATCCAGAAGCAGATATCTGACCATCAATCTAGTAGTGCTGAGTCAAATCAGATTGCTAATTTTGTGGAGGATAAAGAAGAAGACATTCTGATTAATGGTCACAGAAACGAACCGAATTCATCTCAAGATAGCCCAATTTGGGCAGAGGAATTGGAGAAGGATGAGAGCCTGGGAAATGGAACTGTATTCTATAAGCTAGATATGATTAGGATTCAGTTAATTTCAGCACATGGACACCAGGTATGTTCTCAGGTTTCCTAAGTGAATCATGACAATACTTGCTTGTCAACTTTCTTTGGACTTGGAACATGTTCCATGTTTCCCTTAGTGTTTTTGGTATTCTTGGAGTATACTATTAAATATTATCCCTTTTCTGCAATATGAATTTTGGTCAGACCCATGGGCATATTTCACTCAGTAACAAAATGCAAATGATTGCTAGAAAACTCAGAAACCAAATAAAGGCTTTTCATGTCCTAATGGAATGTAGAAGGCACTTCTAATTTTGTCCCCCATAATTTGGCCAAGATGGAATCTTAACCTTCTCCCTCTTCTGCTTTTATATTTATGATCAAACTGGGAAGCTGACAACTAAATCTTGGACAGCTTCGGGCCTGTTTGGTTTGCGTTTCAAAAACAAGTATCCGAAAACAGTTTTTGAGAAGTGTTTTAAGAAAATGGTTTTGATATTTTTTGAGATAAAAAACTTGTTTGGTTAGATGATTTCAAAAACAATTTTACAGAACAGAAAATAGTAAAACCTGTTTGGACAGCCTAAATATATGTTTGAACAGTAATTCAAACATTAATAAAAAAATATAAGAAAGTTATTTTTAGATTGACAATTTCATAAAAAAAAATTCAATAAACCAAACTTTAAAATATAATATATATTATAATATAATATAATATAATATAATATTTATATATTATATTATATTATATTATAATATATTATATTATAATATCTATTATAAATATATTATATATTATGAGAGAGGAAGAAGTAAAAAAAAAAAAAAAAAGGAATGAAGAAATTTGCTGCTAAGGAGACTCGAAGGGCAGACCTCATTAAAGTCCAAAATTGTTCTCCTTGTTTTCAAAATTTTCAAAGAAAACTCTGAAAACAAGCTAGACTTGTTTTCTATTTCTTTGACTCAAATCTCATTTTTTCTCAAAATTTTGAGAACAAAAATGCTAAACAAACAGGTTTTGGGTGTTTTTGAAATTTTGAGAACAAAAAACAGTTTCCGGAAAGCTAACCAAACATGGCCGAATCATTTCCACAGACCTTCCGGAAAGAAAAAAAACACATCATTTCCACAGTGTCTGAGATGGTGAATTTTTACCATTAGTTCTGTCATTGTTACTTTATAGTCTGTACCAACTAGCTCGCTGGAAAAAAGTACTACATAATTCAAAGGAACAAATGGAGATATGTGGAAATGTGAGCATATTCAATCTAAAAGTTGTTCTCCATGCTGTTATGCTGACCTTTCCCCGGATGCATTGATGTTTTATCATTTGAAACAGAAGATGATGATGACCTAAGAAGGAAATGTTTTTGCTTGTAGTTTGCAATCTTCTTTTTGCAATAACAATTTTCAGCAAAACCATTTGTGTATTTGCTCCACAGACCTTTGTTGAAGTCGAAGATTTTAGGAGAGCCCGACCTGATGCAATTGCTCATTCAGCTGCCAAAATCATTTCTCGTCTTAAAGCTGGTGGAGAAAATACCACACAAGCCCTTAAATCACTCTGTTGGAGGTTCAAGGGTATCCAAGTGGAGGTAAACAATCAAGATTGTGAATGAAGGTTCTGAAAGTATGTTATGGCTGCGATATATATGCAAGCAATTGTATTTTACTTACATAGTGGTCTTGGTATATGGAGATGCAGTAGCTTATTAATCAATACCCTCTGTATTTGGAAATTATGCCATATACAGATGATAGAAGTAAACATGCTTTGTTTGTTCCATAGTGATGACTTCAACATTCATGCATTTTCTTTGAATACTTTGTGAGGAAGATGTTGTTACATTTTGAAACAGCTTTCCAAATGTGTTGCTCTGTGCATAGGGGAATTACGTTCGACTGTTCTTGACTGCGATTAAAGAAAAACACAAGAAAAAAAGAAAAGAAAAGATGTTTTTGATTGTGATTATTACCATGCTTTTAAGCGCCCCTGCTGACATGCATCGACATCTAAGTCCAGAGACCAGCGGATAGGGTTATATAACACCTACAAAATATTTGTCCGTTTAAAATTTTTTATTACTATGTTGAATGCGTGAAGGTTATTGTATAAATTTTTTTGCCACAATTTATGGCAGGAGGTGGTTCTCATTGGTGTAGATACCCTTGGTTTTGACTTGAGAGTTTGCTCTGGAACACAAGTTCAGACACTGCGATTTGCATTTAACAAGCGGGTATATCTTTTATCCTGAAGCCGCTAGTTATGTTAAAGATTCTTAATGTTGGAAGCCTCTTTGACGTGCACAAATTGAAATATAGTTTTCGAACTCAGCCCATAAGGACACAACTGTAATATATACCATAGAAGCCTTAGAAGGTGCATGAGGGCAAGGAAAGGCTAACCTATATGAGGACCTTACATGAAATTATAAAGCTTTGGATTTTTTTGAAAAATAAAAACTAGATCACAGGAACTTTCCATCTGAAGAGCAGGAGTAAGAAGAGGGAGAGGGTGAATAATATATCATCTGTAGTCCCTAACTGGTTTTTTCCTTGTGTTAGTCTTACATTTGTCAGGGTCCATTGTGTATTATCCATCTCACATCTGGGTCCATTAGAAGGGACAGTTCTAACCCCATAGAATGTGGAAATGATAATTCATCATGAACTTTGGCCCAAGGATAGCAGTGGCTGGAAGCCAGGGTATCCCTCCTAGCCTATAATTTTGTGTTTTCTGATAAGATTTCTCGATCCTGGAATCTAGGCTGCAAGTTCTTTCATTCTCAACATTCTTGACTCTTTGTTCTACAATAATTGAGATCATTCTCTATCGTCTCATGTATGACCCTTAAGATGGCTTTAGTCCTCTTTCAAGTTATTTGGGCTTTGTTGGATTACTCCTTTCCATGCAGCATCCGAAGCCTGCGAACAAGGCGTATTGATTGCCAATTGATTTTCTTCATGTGTAATTTCTTGATGCATTGGCTACATAAGTTTATTCTCGAATATTTTCGTCTTAAACCTTGAATTTTGAAGCTTTGACAATGTGAAGCTTTGAAGCACTGTCAAGGTCAAACTCACAATATCATATTCTTTCCACACTCCTCTGGGTTTTTCTTCCCTTTTCTGCTACACAACATAATATTACAATATGCTTTTACTTGATATTGATGTGTAGTGCTAATAATTATCTCCTTTCTCCCAACTATGTTGTATTTGTAGGCCTCTTCAGAGTATAGTGCTGAGAGGCAACTGAATGATCTACTGTTTCCAAGGATCCACCAGAAGCTGCAAAAAAAAGAAAGAAGCTCATCAAACTGACACATGAGAATTTCAAGTGCCAAAAGTCTAGTTCACCTCTTTAAGTTTTGTTGTTGTCTCAGGCTCAAAATTGTATATAACATGTAGCATATTCTTTGCTCAATTCCAGCCTTTGTATTTGTTTATTGCATTACAATTATAAAAATCTATCTCCTTTTCATTTCTTCTCTTAGCCTGCCTCAACTGTACAGCTTAATTTCTTGCTATTTATGCTATTTGGATTGATTCATTTTTCGTGGATATAGAACAAGTTATTGAAGATTTAATTAACTTAAAAGTGGCTAATCGTTGAGACAAACGTAGTAGTGTAAATGAAGTACCATACAGAAGCAGATTTTACTGAAGGAAAGAGTAAGTGACCCCCAAAGGAATTCTTGTAGCAACTGCAACACCAATAGTTATTAGGTATTCTACTTGCTGTCTATAACTTGTGAATTTTTTATTTTTTCATACGAGAATGCACAGTATTGTTAAAAAAAAAAAGAACTTGTAGCATAAATTTGTAGCATGACAATGAAGTTTAATCAGTTGATTGGTTTACACAGCTTGATGGCACTACACAAGTTGGCAATATATATATTTATTGAAAATAAGCATCTGTCGTCTCGTGCAGCTGTGTCAATCCACATGGGAGATTGTAACAATACTAAGACATTAAAAGGCTCGTTTGCTTCGAGTATAAGGGTAGTACAAGAGAGTGGTATTAGGAAAATAGTACGTAGGGTCTACCTTATACCTTGTTTGTTGGCTTTTTTTAGTCGGTATTAATTTTCGGGTCATAATACTGACCCGACATGAACAGTGCCAATAATCCCTTCTACAAGGTGTTGTTCAATACCACCTACCCGGTGGTATAATATCTCGGTACAAATTTGAAGGAGGTATTAAAGTATAAAAAGACCCAAATGCCCTCATCTACAATGCCTTTATATTGAAGCCGAAATTTTTGACTTTGGATTATAAGGTTAAAATTGTCTTTTTATAGAATAGTTGCAATTGTTGACTTTTTTAAATAGGTATTACACAAATAATGTTTGTGACAAACAAATAAGGAGAATGATGGGATTATAGTTTAAGACCGGGTATAATATACCATTGGATAGGAGTGGAATGAAAATGATGTCTAATACCACCCAAATTTAATACTAGAAGCGAACGGGCCCTAAGAGGTTGCATCTAGAACAACATATGCTTATTCATACCTAGGTTTGTGTCACAATTAATTTTTTTTTTTCAAAATGGGTGTAAAGGAGTGCAATATTTATCTCTCTCTGAACCCGTTAGGGCCCGTTTGCTTCGAGTATAAGGGTGGTACAAGAGGGTGGTATTAGGGAAATAGTACGTGGGACCCACCTTATAACTTGTTTGTTTAGCATTTTAAAACTAGTACTATTTTTCGGGTCGTAATACCGACCCGGTATGAACAGTAGTCATAATGCATTGTAGATGGTATTATTGAATACCACCTCCCCCTGGTATTATTTTCATGGGTTAAGTACAAACATGCAAATTGACACAAATGTCCTCATGTACAATTGTCTTTTTACAGGTCATAGCCGTAATTGTTGACTTTTTAAGTAGGTATTACACAGATAATATTTGTGACAAATAAACAAGGGGAATGATGGGATAAAAGTTTAAGACCGGGTATAGTATACCATTGGATAGAAGTGAAATGAAAATGATGTCTAATACCACCCAAATTTAATACTCGAAACGAACATATAGTATAATCTGTATGCTCTGTGAACAATATCAACACTTTGTTCTGAATCTATGGGTCTGGGAACAAACCCTTTTTTCGCAATCAAAGTAAAAAGCAAACCCACCTTACAAAGTTTCAATAGACTTCCACTTGACTTGCCACGTCAATAAACAGCCTTCTGACCATTAGTTTGGACTGGTAACAACCTGTCGACCTAATGGCCCTCCCAGTCCCACTCCCACTAGTCTACTGAATTTGGATAATATAGATATTTAAATAAAGATGTCAAATCAATTTCAATTGATTCAAATCGTATGGCTGTGTGTTTATCGTAATGAGATTTCTTCTGATTCTTGTGTTTTATCTGTGATTATTTTCGCTGGGTCAATTTGATGTTGAATAACCAATTACGGATGGTCCAACGCTGTAGAATTCACTTCATGTCAAACTGTAAACTTTGGTATTTTGGGTTTGGATTATGCCAATGTCTTTCGGGTTTTATTGGTGCTTATGATCAACACATAATTAGAGATATCTAGAGTCTATAAGGGGCTGTTTGGTAAAAGGGTAAAGGGGTCTTGACAAGATGTGTTTGAGAAAAATAGTTTAAAGTTTTCCCAAATCTTATGTTTGTATGGAAAATTCAGTCATGAGTTTTCAAATTCGGCTCATAATTGGTTCGAAGATTAAACCCATGTTCATTGGTTTCGCCAAACTTAGGAGGAGGGTGTGTTTGGGAAGATGGGTAAGGAGTTAAGAATCTAAAAAATAATTGCACTCCTTAATATGAGTTTGAATTTGATTGATCAAAGATAAAATAATCATTTATAGGACAAATAATTATTAATAATTATGATATATTTGTGAGTTTTACATGTGTATATGTTATACACCAAACATGAATATGAATCGGATTGAATGTTGAATCGCATCTTTATAAATAGAGATTTGAGTTTGAAAGAATTTGGAAAAGATAATGCAAACTCATTTTCCAAATTCATATAAACAAGTCCTAAAGGATAATTACAACGTGAGAAATACAAATAAGAAACGGCATCTAAGAATGTGAACCAATTGAAGCAACCATGATATGATAGGGGTGAGGTATTTGATATGGACATTATAATAACACATTTGGCATTAAGTATGATTAACCAAACTACGTGTTCCTCTATTATTCGAGCACTATTCCAATGGTTGAAAGTTGAAACTACGGACTAAAAAATCGATAAAAATAAAGAGTAATGTTATGTAACTCAAATTTATATTTTAAATTAATAACGATTATTGGATCAGTAGTTTTTATTTAAAAAACTTGATAGAATTCATTTATTCAATAGTCACTGTTCATTTGAGATACAAATTTAAGTTATAAATTTAAATTACATAATATTTTTTTAAAACAAAATAGATTTTTCTCTAAGATTTTTCTCCAAGTTGATGGAGACATGCAATTATTTATGGCTTTGAAGAGTTACGTCATAGTAACAGCCGCCATAGAAATAGAGAGAGAAGATATTATGGTATTTGTATAACACATGATAACTCAAATATCAATAACAACGACTTGTACACTTATTAAATTTCATGAATTTTGACAACTCCTTATTAGGCTGACGACTGATTGGAGTTTTGCATCGAGCTAAATTTGTCAAACTTATTTTTTTTAAACGAGCTTAAAAAATAATTTAAATTTGACTCATTTTCAAATAGTAATAACAACGAATTGTAAATTTAAATTTCATAAATTTGAATTTTGACAACTATTTAATATAATTGATAATTGAATTGAATTTTGTGAACTCGAGTCAAACTTATCGAACTTGTTTTTTTTAAACAAGCCTAAAAAGTATTTTAAGCTTGACTCATTTTAAATGAGTCGAGCCCGAGTCAAGTCCAAAACAAATTGAATCTAAGCCAAGTAATTCACTTATTTTATATATAAACGAACCGAATTTTACGAGTTAGAGTTAAGTCTTTTATACTTGTTTTTTAAATAAGTCTACAAAATTGTTCAAGCTCGACTTGTTTAAAACATGAACCAAACTTGAGTCAAGTTCTATCTGAGTCGAACCCGAATAACTCGACTCAATTATCAACTCTATTTCTTGGGACCACTTCATGAGAAATTTATCCCTCATGAATATTTTAATTTCAACGTGAATAACTTGCCTTTACCCTGACAGACAAAGAGATTAATTAACAAGCGCGTAAATTGATTAAAACACCGCTATTGACTAAACCATAATAATATATTTGTATTACTTAGAAACAGGAGAATCATAAGTTTGGTAGAGTAGCATTGTTGAACAGAGGACTTCAGTCAGAGTTGAATGATTTCATCATTTGCCCGTTTTCCAATTGGAACTTGGTTGACTTGAGGTTTTGAGATCTTGACCAACTAGTTCAAGATTTGATCAAATTACCCTCGAAATTACTAATAAATTGATTAACATCCTATGTGAAATTCAATGTCTTATTATTAAATTCATAAAAATAAAAGTCGAAACAAACAAACTCCAAAAAGACCAAAATTGATGAATCATGTACAGATCGAAGACTAAATTAAGAGAAACCAAACAACTATTTGAAACCACGAATCTTATAGCTCGTGGTTCAGTTCAGCAGCACATTGAAGAAATGGAAATGGACAAAGACCACTGACTGGTGCTCCTTCAAGTTTCTTCCTCGAAACTTGCAATGGGCCGTCAACTTTGAGAAGTCTTTAAGTCTAGTCTTCGCCCAAACAGTGTCGCATTGCAAACTTGTTAAGACGATGCCGTTTTTCATATTCCAAAACCTCAAACTACGTCGTTTTAAAACCGTGAATACGATAGACAAGACAACTACGCAACTTGTTTCTTCCTTCGTCTTTTTACCCAACCCCCCACTGAAGAATAGTGATCTTGACTTTGATTTGAGTCGGTGCCCCCCCCCTTCTTCTCTCTTTCTCTCTCTCGTCTCAAGACCCAACTCTCTTATTATAAAATGCTTCCGAGATACCTCCACTTTCGCAAAAGCTAATTACATTTGTCTTCTGATTTTGAGAGTTAGTTCTCTCTCCGTTGAATTTGCTTCTTCTTGAAGCATCTACGTCTTCGGATTTCTCTGGGAATATTACGCCGATCTCCAAACTTCAAGAGAATATGAAGGTTTAAATTCTCACTCTTATCCATGTTTATGTAAAAGTAGTTGGGTTTTCTTTAAGAACTCCGTATGGATGGCTTTAATAGGCTTTCAAGTGATTGGAATTCAAAATCTTTGTATAATTGAGCTCTCTAGTAGTGTTATTTTGCTGGGTTCCTCTCGATTTTGTCGATGGGTTTTTGGGTTTTCATGTGAAATTACTATATGCCATCAGAATTAAGTGAGGGATGAAGACAATTGTAGTTTAATTCTTCTTTTTTTTTTTTTGGTTCTGTACGACAAATTATGGGCTGATTCAGATGTTCTGGTTCTGTTGTTCTTTTTTCCATACAGAAAGTGGTGTTGAAATTGAACTATAACGATGATAAAGGCAAGCAAAAAGCTATGAAGAAAGTCTCTGGTATATCAGGTACTTTTTCCTAAGATTTTCCAGTGATCAAACTTAATGATGAACTCCTAGAAAGAAAACCCAGATCATAAATTTTGAAAATTTCTCTAGTGCTGATTGTTTTCTGTCTGTAATTTCTCAGGGGTTGATTCAGTTGCCATGGACAGCAAGGACAAGAAATTAACAGTGACAGGAGATGTAGATCCAGTGACTCTAGTGGCTAAACTGAGGAAGATCTGTAACACAGAGATAGTCAGTGTTGGACCAGCCAAAGAGCCTGAGAAGAAGAAGGAAGAGCCCAAGAAAGAAGAACCCAAAAAGCCAGATGACAAGAAAAAAGATGATGCATATCAGAAGGCTTACCAGGCCTATATACAGCAGCATTATAGCCAATACCCTTATCAGCAACACCCTCCCATGGTGCCATATCATCAAAATCCTTATCAGCAATACCCTCCCGGGGGGGCATATTATGCTAAAAGTGTGGAAGAAGATCCAAATGCTTGTGTTATTTGCTAACTGCTAGATCTTTTGATGAATTCAATTAAGACAAGGTATTGTTTCATTAACTATTATAAATGGTTTGCCTTTCTGCAACTCTTTTGTAGGGTTAGTGCCCAAGAGAGCTTCTGTGTACAGCAGGTGGTTGGTGGGAGGGAGTGTTGAACTTTTTTGTTTTTGTTGTTGGTTGTTCTTATTAAGAAATTGTTTAATATGTTGTGGATTCATAATTGATTCTACATGAATGGGAATTATCGGTGGCTTTTTTTTTGTCTAAATTCATCGTCACATGTGATGAATATTCTCACTTTTACATCACGTGTCTCTTGAATTATAACCTAATATTTGATTCACTCGATCTTTACATAAGAGTTTAGGTGAAAGTTGATCGCAAATTGGGATGAAAGGGATATATTTAAGTTAGATTTTATAGTTTAAAGGTTAAATTGACACAAAATATAATTTAGTGACTTAATAGACATAAATAATATAATTCAAATGTCAAATAATTAATTAACTCAATTTATATCCTCTATAGCATTTTCTAATATCTAGAGTTTGCTCGTTTCGTCATCTTTGTCTTCATTGTGTCAATTTTATTAAATTAATTCTAAAATATTTAATTTGTGCTTAAATGGTCTTTATGCAAATGCCCCCTTAAGTTTTAACAAAATTGATAAAGTGATATCGTCTGAGAAAATGACACGTGGTTATTTTTGTCAAAAAATTTAACAGACTATCCGAGTAGAAATCATTTAAATATAAATTAAATTGATAAAAATTAATATAATGGAGATTAAATTAATAAAATGTGTATATTGTAAGAACAAAAATACTTTTTTTTTTAAGTTTTAACCCTTTCGTTTTTTATTAACATGAGAGAATCTTGTAGTCAAAATTTTGAGGATTAGTGATCCAAGAATAGTGAAAACACAAGAAAATCACTGTTTTTCTTCTTTTATTTTTTTTTATGTATTGAACAACCACAGTTTGAATTTAAAAAATAATAATAATAATAATAATAATTCTCTAACAGGCGATATTCATTTATAACAAGTCTATCTGCAAACAAGAAAGGTGAGCCTCACTCACTTTCTTGAGGATCAACTACACATTCTGTATAAAGAAGTGGGACTCACTAATTCATTAGTTTTTAGTTGATTACGTCACTATCACCTATTAATTATGAGGTGGTGTAACGTCACATTGAATATTTACTCATTCATTGCACGGTCCACATAATGCAGCACATTCGTCTATACTGGCCCCAATAATAATTTTAATGATGTGGCATAGTTTGCGGATGGTTTTTGATAAGACAGTAAAATTATTTTATTGTGATATAAAAATCATCGAGTTGAAAGGCGGATTTTTTTTCTCTATTTATAGGGATAAGGCTGTGTACAGGGACGGAAAAAGAGTGGGGGCAATAAGGACAATTGTCCCCATTGAAATTTTGAAAACTTTTAAGGTTAATTTTAAATTATAATAAAAATTAAATTTTCTAATAACTTGCTCCTACTCATTTTTTTTTTTTTATTGAACTAAACACTTAGATATAAGGTTTGCTCATGATGATGCACAAATCTGTCTTCGTGTAAGATCAACAGTCAAGAATATCAACGGGTGTGATTAATGAGCAATTAATAAGTAGTTAATGGCAATCAAGAGTAAAACAATAAATAACGAATCAACACAGGGGATTTATAGTGGTTCGGTTTCGGATGACCTACGTCCACTCTCTGGAATAAAAGCGATGGCCGGTGTTCTTTATTGGTGAATAAGGGTACTCCAGAGAGTTACAGTGTATTGAGAGAGCAATGTGTAGAGGTGTAGGAGGTGTGGTGTGTGTAGATTATCAGATGCCTCTCCAAGTGGAGAGAGCTTACATTATATAGGTTCACTAAGGCGGTGAGTTGAGGCGGTCACCACCATTTTGGTAAGTGTAGTTATGATAGGATTCCACCACTTTGGTAAATACAGGTATGGTAGGATTTGATCTCCGGGGCGTATCCCGACATTTTCTCCCTCGTGCCCTATTCCATCGGAGGTGATGCTGAGATGAACCGAACTTGATTTGGAGGTGGGCTAAGCAGGAGGCTTCATTGGAACAAAGAGGCAAGGGAGGAGGAGACCAAGGCCAGAAGGAGGAGGAGAGGCAGGCGGCGCCAAGGGTGGCCTTCCCATGGGCGGCGCCCCCCTTGTCCATGGCCTTGGGTCCTTTTGTCTTCGCCTTGGTTTGGGCCTTGACTTGGGCTTCCTTTGTAATCCGGGCTATCCAACTCCACGTGTAATTTTCTTTGGGCTTTCTTGGCCCGTACAAGTTGGGCTTGGCCCAGTCAATTTCGGGCTTGTCATTTGCCCCCCATGCTCCGAGCTCCTGACTTCTATGGGAGGAGAAGGTCGTGGGCATGTACTCTGCCTTTGTTCGAGTAGGCCTTTCCTTACTTCCCACGTCTTCGGGAACCGATGAATTTTTCGGTGTCGGAAAAAATATTTCTTCTCTTTTTTTTTTTTGTTACAGCTTCTTTGTTTATAAATGGAGGTCACTGCTCAGGTTTCTTCATTTCTTGAGGCTTTCTTTGACAAATGTGTTCTTCCAAGCTTCCTTAAGAAGCTAAAGCTCCAAGCTTCTTTAAGAAGCTTTGCCTATCAAGCTTCTCCAAGAAGCTAAGTCTCCAAGCTTCTTCAAGAAGCTTGCCTTCTCCTATTTAAAGGGCTTCAAGGCTTCCATTCACCCATACTCCATCTATTTTTCTCTAAGGCTTTCTTTTCAATCCTCATGGAAACTAGGAGCTCCAAGGCTTTGGTGGTTAAGCAAAAGAAGGCTTTCGGCTTTGATGCTACAGGTGATGGTGGGAGCGCCAAAGTGGGCGGCGCCCATGGCGTGGGAGTTGAGGCAGGCGGCACCCATGCTGTTGGAGGTGAGGTGGGAGGTGCCCATGGCGAGGGAGGCAAGCTAGGCGGTGTGCACGGCGCAGGAGGCAAAGCAGGCGCTCATTTGGGCAGTACCCAGGCCGACGCCCCCCTAGGCGGCGCCCCCTTGGGCGGCACCTCCTTGGGCGGCGCCTCCTCGGGTGTTCCCTCTTCGGGCTCTGGTTTTCTGGGTTTGTCTCTTCGTGGTGGTTTTAGGTTGGCCTCCGCAGCTAGTGAGACACCATTCGGCACTGTTAGTGGTCCGCTGGATACAAGAAAGAAAACTTCGACTAATCCTTTCGGTGCAGCTGGAATGACCCAAGGTGTCGGAGTGCAGCAAAGAGGATCTTCAAAGGAGCAAAAGGGATCCACAAATGAGACAGGGGGTGGTCCAAGCGGTGCCCATGTTGTTCTAGGCGGTGCCTCAGGTGGGGCTCAGTCCCTTCTTCGTAGTGCTGGGAAGCGGCCACTCAGTGGTCTGGACGACACGAGCTCCCGAGGTATACTTTTTCATCATTCTTTTTCCTCTCTTGTTTATACAGTTAACTTATTTTAGCAATGGCTTGAACTTGCTTTCATGGGTGTTTGTCCAGTCGAGAGGGAGGCTGCTGGGGACTCAGACGGAGGTCCAGGTGCCGAGACAGACAAGGCTTCCAAGGTAGCTTTCTATACTTAGCATGTATAATCGTAAGGGTGATATAGCTGCCATAGTGTTTTCATACTGCATCCCGCCTAGTGTGACTTGTCGTCTTGCCGAGGTCGATGAGTCAGCGTGCTGTGACTCTCTGGGCGAGATAGTTGTTTACGAGGGCATGCTGGAGGCGGGTTTACGGTTTCCTATCCCGGGGCCAATTTGTCGGGTCCTTGAGCATTTGTCGCTGGTTCCGGGGAGACTGTCTCCCAATGGTTGGAGAGTGATATGCGCATTCTTTGTCTTGTGGCGGTTGGTCCATCCCGACTCCGTTCCCCATCCGTTCAAGGAATTTTTATCTGTTTATGCCCTTCATGAGAATCCTACGCCCCACCGGGGGTGGTACCGCTTTGCCCCAAGATTGGGGAAGTGTATTACCGGGCTTGTATCCAATCATCATAAGTGGAAGAAGAGGTTCTTCTTTGCTGGAGGCGAGTGGGCTTCTGAGTCTGATCGCGGCAAGGTTCCTACCCGATGCGATACAGTCCCTAAGACCAAACAAGGTGAGAGTTTTTACCTTTAACTTTTGTCTTGCTTGCCATGCATACTCTTTTTATATGGTGCATTGTCTTCTCATAGCTCCGCCGACACTATCTCTGGAACAAGAGAGATTACTTGAGACGTTTCGTGGCAATCCATCGACAGACTTTTCGGAGATCATGTCAGCGGGTGGTGTTTCTATAGCTCCTTCCAAGCCGGGGAAAAGAGGTATGTGACTCCCCTTGATAAAACATGATGTTGTAGATCTTTATCTCATACTGTGTCTGCAGGTTCATCCATTGATAGGTCCCTAGTAGTGGAAGTTGCTTCTTCTAGGGTGGTACCCCCTCCTGCTCCTCCTTCAAAGAGAGCGAGGACTAGTGCCCCCTGTTCTACTCGGTCGGGGTCTATCGGACAAGTTGGTCTTCTGGAGGCCGTGGTTGACGATGTTCCTCCTTCTCCTCTTGATGGCTTCACACCCCCAGGGAGTAGCTCTAGTACCGGGGCCGAGGTTCCAGCACCATCTTCGACCAGGACTGAGAGCTTGCCGAGTCGCCCTGTTTCGGGTGGTGCTCCGGTGTCCATGCTGCGGGACGTAGCTCTGTCCAGAGAGAGGTTCTGTGATTTTGTGAGCCACTCAGATGCTGAGGAGGTCGCCTCACGAAGCCCAGTTGGTGTAGTCAACGCTACTGTAGAGGGCTTTGCACTGGTACGCCCCATACTCCTTTTTCATATCTTTGACTTTCTCTGTATATATTTTGGCTTAGTCCCTGATTTCTTCCTTTGAGCATTTGCAGGTGGCAGCTGCCTTGCCTTGTTTATTTGCCAATACCCTGAAGATTGAGGAGGCTATCAGTGGCCAAGTGAAGGAGAGGCGGGCACGTGAAGCTGCTGAGGTGCAGCTTAGGACTGAGCGGCAGGCGCGAGAGGATGCCGCGGAGCTGGCACGGCAGGCACGAGAGGATGCCGCGAAGCAGCTGAGGCTCGAGCGGCAGGTAAGGGTGTTTAAATTTCCGACTAGCCGCAAGTTCCTACCCTACCCGACCCTACCCTACCCTACTGAACGGTTAGCCGCAAAAATCGGGTAGGAATGCGGAAGAGCTATCCATTTCCGCATTCCTACCCTACCCTACCCGCATTAATTAATTAATATGATTTTAATGTATTTCATATGGTTTAAACTTAAATTAATTGTTATTGTATTTGTGTAACAATTATGGTGGATTGATGTTCATACTTTCTTGTGTTTTATTATAATTGTTGTTGTAATTGTTTTAGATTTTAGTGTTATTGATTTATTGTGTTGTTAAATTGGTGCATTCAAAAATTAATAATTACAAAAGTGTTTACCCGATTTCCTACCCGACTTCCTACCCGATTAATCGGGTAGGAAGTCGGGTAGGAATAGCACACCTGTCGGGTAGGGTAGGCCAAGAAAAAATTCTTCCGCAAAGTATCGGGTAGGAAGACGGAATAGCATATTTCCTACCCGTAGGGTAGGGTGAACACCCCTAGCGGCAGGCACGAGAGGATGCCGCTGAGGAGTTGAGGCAGGCGCATGATGCGAGGACTGCTCAACTTGAGGCTGACCTCCGTGTAGCACTTGAGAGGGCTACCCAGGCAGAGGCTCAGAGAGATGCCGCTGAGAGAGACAGGGCTGGTGCCTTCATTGATGGCTACGAGGAGCTTAGGAGGAAAGTCACAGTAGCATATCCTTATAATGACTTCATCCTCTTTCATCCTCATGAGGCCCCCGATAGTGATGATGAAGATTACGTGAGTGGAGGCAGCGAGAGCCAGTAGGAGTATGGTGCTTTTGCCCTTTTTTTTTTTTGTTCCATTGGCAGGATATGTGTCACCTTTTGTAAAAAGTTCATGGATTTGAATGGAATACAACCCTTTTTTGAGAAAACATGGAGAATTTTATTTCATTGTTCAAAGTAAATGCTTGAAGGAAACTGACTAACACACACAAAAAAAACAAACAAGGTAAAATATCCTAGATGGTGGTCACCAACCCACGACTCATTGCCCCCAGCTACTGATAATATTTCTTTAGGTGTTCTGCATTCCATGGATGGGCCAGGGCCCTTCCTTCGAAATTCCGGATTCTATAGGTACCTAGCCTTACTACGTCCGTGACCGTGTAGGATCCTTCCCAGTTGGGTCCCAGCTTTCCTTCTCGGGAATCTTTGGTGGACAGGATGACCTTTTTTAGGACAAGGTCCTTGGGTAAGAAGGACCGAGGCTTCACCCTCGAGTTGTAGTACTTGGTCATGCGACGCTTGTACTCTGCGTTTCTGAGCATGGCTATCTCCCTTTCCTCCTCCACCAAGTCGAGGTTGATGCGGAGGTACTCTTCGTTACTGGTAGGGTCATGATGCTGGACCCTAAGGGAGTGTACCCTGATTTCAACGGGTATCACTGCCTCTGTCCCATAGGTTAGAGAAAAAGGGGTCTCACCCGTAGGACTTCTTGGTGTGGTCCGATATGCCCATAGTACTCCTGGGAGTTCATCTACCCACTTCCCTTTTGCAGTCTCCAATCTGGCTTTCAAGTTGCGAAGGATGGTCCTGACAGTAACCTCTGTTTGCCCGTTTGCCTGTGGATGGGCTGGGCTGGAGTGGGGCTGTTTGATCTGTAGGTCTGCACAGAAACTGTTTAGGAGCTTGTTATCAAACTGCTTAGCATTGTCACTTACAATGGCATGTGGTATTCCAAAGCGACAGACTAGACTTCTCCATATGAAGTCTTTTACTTTCTGGTCTGTAATTCTGGCTAAGGCTTCAGCCTCTGCCCACTTAGTGAAGTAGTCGATGGCCACGACTATAAACTTGCACTAGCCTCTACCCATAGGGAGAGGACCCAGGATGTCGATCCCCCACATGGAGAAAGGCCATGGGCTCTGGATGGTGGTGAGCTCTTCGGGTGGCTGTCTGGGCACAGTCGCAAAACGTTGGCACTTTTCGCATCTCCTGACAAAATCTTGGGTGTCTCGGATCATGGTAGGCCAATAGTATCCCTGCCTAACTACTTTTTGAGCCAAGGTACGTCCTCCTGAATGGTTTCCGCATATTCCCTCATGTATCTCCCTCATGGCGTAGTCTGCCTCCTCAGGAGTGAGACATCGAAGCAGTGGGAGTGAATGACTTTTCTTGTAGAGGGGTGTCCTGTAGGATGACATACCTGGATGCTCTTATCCTGAGCTTCCTGGCCTCCACCGGGCTATCTGGGAGAACACCTTCCTCTAGGTAAGTACAGATAGGAGTCATCCAGTTAGACTCCGAGGATATGCAGTGGACCTTGTTTTCCTCTGCCTTGGTGATACTAGGCTCATACTGATGGCCTGTCAATGCAGGGCCCATGAGAACATTAGCAGAGGCGAACTTGGCGAGGGCGTCTGCCATAGCGTTCTCTTCTCGAGGCAGGTGGTGGATGTTGAAGTAAGCAAACTTTGTAAGAAGGGCCTGGACCATGGAGAGGTATTCTTGCATTCTTTCCTCTTTTGCTTCAAAATGCCCGTTCACCTGGTTGACTACGAGCTGAGAGTCACTGTAGGCTGTTAAGTAGAGGACCTCCATCTCCAACGCCAACCTTAAGCTGGATACGAGAGCCTCGTACTCGGCCTGATTATTTGAGGTGGTAAAGTGGAGGGAGACAGCATACTTCAATGGAGTGCCCTGTGGACTTATCAATACTAGTCCGGCTCCGCCACCCTCGTTGGTGGAAGACCCATCAACATAGAGCTTCCAGCAGGTGGTAGGCAATGGAGGTGACTTCTTAGGCAGAGTGGGAGGCAAGGTGGGCGGCGCCTTAGGCAAGGTGGGCGACGCCCCAGGCGAGGGAGGCGAGGTGGGCGGCGCCCCAGGTGAGGGAGACGAGGTGGGCGGCGCCCCGGGCTGCTCAAGCTGTGGGGTTGCGTCCAGCTTCGCCTCTGGTGCATGGATTTCTTCGTCAAATACATTTGAACTAGCCTCCCGGAGGATGGAGTCAGTATGTACCATGCAGGCGGGTGCTGAGACCTCCGATGTCCCCTCTTCAGACTCATGCGATGGAGTGGACTCGGTAATGAAGTTTGCGAGTGCTTGTGCTTTGATGGCAGCCCTTGGTTGGTACTGCACATCGAATTCACTCAACTCCACCGCCCATTTGAGCAATCTACCAGAGACGTCAGGCTTCCCCAAAATTCTCTTAAGTGGTTGATCCGTGACTACCATGATGGTGTGGCCCTGAAAGTAGGGTCGCAGGCGTCTGGCTGTGGTGACGAGGGCAAGGGCCAATTTTTCTAACTCCGTGTACCTTACCTCTGCCCCTCGGTAGGCTCTGCTCACATAGTAGACGGGCTTTTGGGTGCCCTCATCCTCTCTGATGAGGACGGAGCTTACGGCGGACGGTGAGGAGGAGAGGTAGAGGTACATTTTCTCTCCTGGTAGTGCATGGGAGAGCAGTGGAGGTGTTGCCAGATAGGTTTTGAGCTTCTGGAAGGCTTCCTCAGTGTCTGGGCCCCACTGGAAAGATCTGCGGAGTATTTTAAAGAAGGGAAGACATTTATCAGCGGACTTAGAAACAAACCTGTTAAGGGCTGCTATTCTCCCACTAAGGCGTTGGACCTCCTTGGTGGATGCAGGGGACTTCATCTCCAATATAGCTCTGATTTTGTCCGGGTTTGCCTCTATTCCCCTCTTATGGACCATGAAACCCAAGAACTTTCCTGAGCTGACGCCGAAGGCACACTTTTCAGGGTTCAACTTCATCCTGTAAGCTCTCAATACTTTGAAGGTCTCCTGGAGATGTGCTACATGGTCTACTGCAGCTATGCTCTTTACTAGCATGTCGTCAACATAAACCTCCATGGTCTTCCCAATCTGACTTTCGAACATCCTGTTAACAAGGCGTTGGTATGTGGCCCCGGCGTTCTTGAGTCCGAAAGGCATCACTCTGTAACAGTAAGTGCCTCTCGGGGTGATGAATGAGGTCTTCTCCTGATCAGGGGGGAACATGCTGATCTGGTTGTACCCGGAGTAGGCATCCAGAAAACTTAGTAGCTCGTGCCCCGCAATGGCGTCGATGAGGAGATCGATGCGGGGGAGAGGGTAGCTGTCTTTGGGACAAGCTTTGTTGAGCTCTGTGAAGTCCACACAGAGGCGCCACTTTCCATTGGTCTTGGTTACCATTACTACGTTGGACAACCAGTCTGGGTAGGCTACCTCCCTCACTGATCCATTCACCAGCAACTTTTCTACTTCTTTCTCCATAGTTTGCCCCCTTTCGGTGCTTATAGCTCTCAACTTTTGGCGGATAGGCTTGTATTTAGGGTCAACGTTGAGGCGGTGGGTGGCCACCTCGGGGTCAATGCCCTCCAAGTCTTCGTGGGTCCAGGCGAAGACGTCTGTGTTCTACTTGAGAAAATCCACTAAGGCAGAAGCCAGCTCCTGGGAGAGTGAGGAGCCTACGTAGACCTTCCTCTCTGGAAGGTTGTTGTCGAGTACTACTGGCTGGAGTTCTTCTGCCGGTTCACCTCTTTCCAAGGTGTTGTCATCTCTGGGGTCGAGCACTTCGACTTGGAGAGTCTCGTGAGGTCTCCTAGTCCTCATAGAGGCCACATAGCACTCTCTGGCTGAGACCTGATCTCCTCTTATCTCCCCAATCCCACTGGAGGTTGGGAAACATAGGAGGAGGTGGTAGGTAGATGGTACTGCCCTTAGAGCATTGAGGGCAGGGCGCCCAAGAATGATATTGTATGCAGAAAGGCAATCAAGTACAAGAAAATTTATCATGATAGTAGAACTCCTTGGAGCAGTCCCTACTGTGACAGGCAGGGTGATAGATCCCAAGGGTTGGACTCTCTCTCCTGAGAAGCCAACCAAATGAGTCCTGACTGGTTGTAGCCTCTCTCTTCCAAGGTGAAGGCTGTCATAGGCTGTGGCAAACAGGATGTCGGCGGAGCTGCCACTATCAACAAGGACTCTTCTTACGTGGTAATTGGCCACCATCAAGGTTAGGACTAGAGGGTCATCATGTGGAGCTTGAACCCCCTCAAGGTCTCTGTCCGAGAAAGTAATGACCTCCTCTTCCCCATGTCGGGGTGTCTTCATTGGGCGAGAGTCATACGACTCTACCTGCTTGGCTTTCCTAGCGTGCGCCTTTTTGGCGGAGTTGGAGTCACCTCCTCCTCCTAACCCCCCTGCGATGGTCTAAATCTCACCAAGGGGCTGTTGGCGCTCGTGTTCCTCGTGTGGTGGAACTGGTCCTCGACCAGCAACATATTGCCTTAGTTGGCCTCGCTGAATAAGTTCTTCGATCTGTTTCTTCAACTGGAAACAATCATCTGTATCATGGCCATGGTCGCGGTGGAAACGACAGTACTTGCTAGGATTCCGACGCTTTGGGTCGGACTTCATCTTTCCGGGCCAACGAACGGCGGGGTCATCCTGTATTTGGAACAAGATGTGCTCCACTGAGGTGTTGAGCGGTGTGAAAGGCTGTCGGTCTCTTGGAGGTAGTGGACCAAGACGGTCCTTCACAGGCACTCTGTCAGCCTTTTTCTTCTTGTTTTCGGTCTCCCTCCTGTCTTCGCGAGTTTCCTTCCTCTTCTCCCCTCCTCGGGAGGACTCACCTCGGCGGGCCTTGGTGACGTCCTCAGCATTCATGTACTTTTGTGCCCTGGACAGCAGCTCGGGCATGCTAGAGGGTGGTTTCTTGAGGACTGAGAACATGAAGCTGGAGGTGCGGAGGCCGGCGATAAAGGCGGCTAAGGCTACCTTGTCATCTGGCTCCTTCACCTGGAGAACCTCTTCATTGAAGCGGGCAAGGTAGTCCCTGAGGCTTTCCTCCCTATCCTGCTTGATGGTGAGCAGGTGGGTTACTGGTTTTTGATGCCGCCGTCCCCCAATGAAGTGGGAGACGAAGGCTAGGCTAAGCTCTGCGAAGGAACGGATGGAGGAGGGCCTGAGTTTGGAGAACCACTGGCGAGCAGACCCCTTCAGGGTGGTAGGGAAAGCTCTGCACATGATCTCCTCAGGCACGTTGTGGAGTTGCATGAGGGACTTGTACGTGTCGAGGTGATCAAGGGGGTCTTTGGTACCATCGAAAATCTCGATGTTGGGCATCTTGAATTTTGAAGGCAGAGGGTAATTCACTATATCAGCAGTAAAAGGAGTATCAGTGCATCTTACCAGGTAGTCCACGGTTTCAGGGGCCTGAGCTTTGATGGCGTTGAGCGCGTTGCCAAGTTGGTTTTGGACCTCCTTAAACTTTTCATCCCAATGGTTGGAGACCTCTTCAGCCGGATGGTGGTACTGGCTTTCGTGGTCTCCATATTGGCTTTCTCTGTCTTCGTGCTCCTGCGCAGGTACATGTGGAGGGGGTACACGTGAACTCCCTGCGCGCTGAGGCTGGATTGCTGGGCGAGGTGCGCCTTGGTATGGCCTCGGGGCATTCTGGCGAGGGCCCTCCTGGCGAGGGGCTACCTGATGCCCAGAAGGGAGGGGTTGCTGGTCTTCGGCCGTTGGAGGGAAGGGTGTTCCTCCTGCAGGGTGAGGGGCAACGCCTCCTTGGTTGAGCATTAACTGGATGATCTGCTGGTTCTGTTCTACCAGCAGCTGCATGGTCTGCAAGAGTTGTTGCTGTCCGACGGCGGGAGTTGCCGTGGCAGAAGGTCCTGAGGGTGCGAGGGGAGGTGGAGCCTCCTCCCGGTGAACCGGGTTGTTGTCCCCGGGTTGTTGGGACTTCGATCTAGTGGTGATCGCCATGGATTCAATGAGTGAAGAGGTTGAATAATAGAAACTTAGTCTTTCCCACAGACAGCGCCAAACTGATGATGCACAAATCTGTCTTCGTGCAAGATCAACAGTCAAGAATATCAACGGGTGTGATTAATGAGCAATTAATAAGTAGTTAATGGCAATCAAGAGTAAAACAATAAATAACGGATCAACACATGGGATTTATAGTGGTTCGGTCTCGGATGACCTACGTCCACTCTCTGGAATGGCAGCGATGACCGGTGTTCTTTATTGGTGAATAAGGGTACTCCGGAGAGTTACAGTGTATTGAGAGAGCAATGTGTAGAGGTGTAGGAGGTGTGGTGTGTGTAGATTATCAGATGTCTCTCCAAGTGGAGAGAGCTTACATTATATAGGTTCACTAAGGCGGTGAGTTGAGGCGGTCACCACCATTTTGGTAAGTGTAGTTATGGTAGGATTCCACCACTTTGGTAAGTACATGTATGGTAGGATTTGATCTCCGGGGCGTATCCCGACATTTTCTCCCTCGTGCCCTATTCCATCGGAGGTGATGCTGAGATGAACCGAACTTGATTTGGAGGTGGGCTAGGCAGGAGGCTTCATTGGAACAAAGAGGCAAGGGAGGAGGAGACCAAGGCCGGAAGGAGGAGGAGAGGCAGGCGGCGCCAAGGGTGGCCTTCCCATGGGCGGCGCCCCCCTTGTCCATAGCCTTGGGTCCTTTTGTCTTCGCCTTGGTTTGGGCCTTGACTTGGGCTTCCTTTGTAATCCGGGCTATCCAACTCCACGTGTAATTTTCTTTGGGCTTTCTTGGCCCGTACAAGTTGGGCTTGGCCAAGTCAATTTCGGGCTCGTCAGCTCATATAGATTGAATCTCACAATTCTTTTTTTAGTCTCTAATTTTTTCTATTCCTTCTACAATGATTCATTTAATCTACCTAATCAATCCTTCTCGGAATTTGATTACTAAGACATAAATTTATATTGTTGACTAATTATTCAAGTTCGAATATACTATATCATATTCTAAGATTTTAGATTTGGACATTAACAAAATTTGATCTGATTATAAACATTTGATGAAACTAAGCGATGAAATTGAATTAAAATTAAAATGCGACAATCACATATATACTAGATTGGATTTTTGATAAAATTCCTAATATTTAATAAATTTGAATATGAATTATAAAAACAAGACCAATTGAATAATTATATTAGATTCAAAATAGAGTTTTCAAGACAAATTATTATTCGAATGAATCGAAATCTTATTATTAACAAGTCCACTCACAAAGTGATATGTCAAAATAATATTTTCTATAAAAACTATATTTATTTTAGTACTTTATACAAAATAATTTTATATTAATTTTTCTTAGTCAAGTCTTATTTTTATCACATGTATTTATATGTGAAATTTTTAAAAGTAAAAAAAAAAAAATGAAGAATTATTTTATAAAAAGTGTTAGATTATGAATATTTTTGTTTATAAAAAATGAAATTTTGAAAAAATAATCATGTTTGCAAGATTCAATAAATTTTAAATATTATTGTTTAGTCGTTTGTTTTAACTTGATGATTGCCCCACCAAAAAGAGACTTTAACTTTGTCGTTGGCCGTGTACATTTAATTCTCTTTAAATTCCGTAATAACGAGAGGCTTAAGACATAGTTTCATTTGGTCACTATAGAATAATTGCTGAATCTCACCGCAGGGAATCCTACCCCCAATATAATCGGCTCTTCTCTACCAAAAGGTCCAAAACCCCCGCATTTTTGTTCCTTCGTCATTTCGCTCTCTTTCTAACCACCTCGACTTTACAACAAAACAGTCACACACACACACACACACACACACACACACAGAGGACATGTTGTCTCTGAATCCGAACCCACCCGAAGGCTTCTACTTAGACCCCATTAGCATGGCCTTGCCGAACCTCGGCTCTTTCTCTACACCAACGGCCACCGCCGGTAATGTTTCGTCGTCGGAAGACCCCATGAAGAAGATTCGGAAACCGTACACCATTACCAAGTCCAGAGAGAGCTGGACCGATCCCGAGCACGACAAGTTCCTTGAAGCCCTGCACCTGTGAGTTTCACCTGCAAATTCAAATATGAATTGGTTGTTTTGAGGTTTTAAATTAGGGTTTTGTTGCGGAAATATTAGGGTTTTTAGTTGGAATCGATGATGGATGAGGTTTTACGTTAATTGCGTGCATTTGGATGTAATTAGGGCTGCGCACGAATAATAGCGTATATGTGTGTATGCAGATAGATAGGTTCGTAGAGAGCGTGCGAAATTGAGTGTTTTGGTGAGATAGAGAACGGGGTACTTACATCTAACGACCAAGGAGTCATCCTGGTCATATTTGGAGATAGATTGACCTTCTGATTTAAGAATCTGGAGAAAGAATCGGTGTAGATATTGGAACAAGGAGAAAGTAATGAATGGACTCTGTGAAGGAAAGAGGTGAAACCACTCCTGAAAAACTGATTGGAAAGCGAAGACTCTCTCTCTCTCTCTCTCTCTTTGTGATAGGACAATTGACAGATGGACTGTATTTTCCTTTCATTTGTTGCTTTGAGAATTTAAATTATGGTTTTGGTGTAAAAATGTTAATTCCGTGCATTTGGATGTAATTAGGGTTTTGTGATATGACATTGATAGATGGACTGTATTTTTCTTTCATTTTGCTTGTTTTGGGGAATCTGTTTGGACATTTGCTGAGTTGTTTTCCAACAGCATGTCGTTTATTCCTGAAATTCGAAGTTTATTCATGTGAATATTTTGTCTGTGATATTGGATTTGGGTGTGATGCCACTTTTGGTATATGCTGCTGAGCCCTATAGTTAGGTTATTAGTGTTATGTAGGTATGTGATAATCTTTATGGTATTTGGTGTGACAAGTTATCATTAAGGGTTATCCCTTTAAAATGTTCTTGTTCATAACGTTTGCCTTAGTTACCTGACTATGGTAACATTCATTTGGTGAATACAGCTTTGACCGTGATTGGAAAAAGATCGAAGCATTTGTTGGGTCAAAGACCGTCATCCAGGTAATATCATGTGCAAGATTTTCGGTATTGATTGATGATTTATTGAGGTTATGATTTTGTATGGTTTCTTCAATTAGGTTGCTTATAACATCTTGTCAACTTGGCATTGCAGGCCACATTCGAAAGTGACATATAATGGTCTGTTATAGTGGCCATTGCATCATAGGATAAAATGTCATTTACCACTTGGTTCTAATGGATTTGGGTTATTTTCAAGAAGAAGGGGGGGGGGGGGGGGTAGGACGGGTGGGAGGTTTACCCTGAAATTCGAACACACAAAAATTGTGGTTGTTAGGCTGAACATTCAATAACCTCAAAGTTGCCGCATATATTGTTAAATGATCGCAATGCAAGTTATAGTTCATTGGGTAGTTTACATTGCTAAGGAAAAATTATCGAGAGTAGCCTCAACCTGCCCGGCCATCAGAGAGGTAAATTAGTAATCCAAACAGTTGTCTTAATCTGGCAATTTTAACTTTGGTGGTTGAGGACCTGAGGTTATACTGAAACTTCTTTCTGACTTGCTGCATCCTTTTACCATATTGTATCTCATTACACAGTTGAGTTTGAGTATGGCTCATTTTGACATAATCTGTACTACAAATGATTTGTTGCTAGTTTACCATTTCAACTACGCCATGGGTGTAGTGAACATAGTCTATGAATGATTGGTAAAAGGTTACAGCATGGATTATTGTTCACATCAGTATTGCCTTTTTTATGGTTTAGGTTGTTTTTGTGTATGTTTTTTATTTTATTTCTTTTGGGTTTTTTTTTTTTTTTGGGGGGGAGGGGGGGGGGGGGGGGTGTGTGCCAGTGCCTGCCTTAATTTTTTCCTTCACTTCATGTTGTTTGCAAGGTACGAATGATAAATTATATCTCATTTAATGCTTCATATAGTTTGAGTTTTCTATTAGTTGAATTTTATATGATGCCATAGACCCTAAAGAGAGTAATAGAAATTCTATTAATGGAATTGTACATGGGGCCATAGACCCAAAGGAGGGTAATGAAAAGTTGATTAAAACGTTTGCAGATACGTAGCCATGCACAGAAGTACTTCTTGAAGGTGCAAAAGAGTGGAGCCAATGAACATCTTCCTCCTCCACGGCCAAAAAGGAAAGCTGCTCATCCCTATCCACAGAAAGCTTCAAAAAATGGTCAGGATGGATCAATTGTTGCATGCTGGTTATCATACTAGAAACTTAATTTAACCTTTGTCATATTTTGGCCTGATTGGCAGCTCCAGTGCTCTCACAAGTGACAGCACCCTTTCAAACTTTGCCCGTTCTAACTGAACCTGGATTTGTTCAAAGACTTGATTCTTCTTCATTACTTCGGGATCCAGTTTCTAATGCAGCCGTCTCTTCCTGGACTGATAACTCTGTACAAACAGTTGGTTTATCACCTGTGACAGAAGGTTCATTTATTCTTATGTTTTAAACTTGTTACATGCCTTGATCTCATCTTTTAAGCGCTGTTGCTTTTCCAGATAGTAATATATAGATTTATGTCCTGTAACAGGTGATATGAGACCTGCAGGGAAACCACTGGCAAAAAACTATTGTTGCAGCAGCTCTGAGAGCACTCCAAGGACACGGCCGACAGGTGAAATGTCTGATCAAGGGAATAATGGACCTTCCTTGAGAGGTAACTCCAACTTCATTGCATATGGCCAAGTGGCCAACTTATATATAATTTGAACTAAGTGTCTAACAACCTCCATTTAGTAAGAATCAAACACCAAGGATGAAGGAAAATTTATGCATTGTGCCACCTCTCGTTTTTCTCCATAAAAGAAAGCAAATCATTGGGCTGGCATCCCATTATTTTGTTGGAGATCACCAATTTAGACCAAATTTCCTACATTTGGTAACGTCTTCCAGCAGAAATTGTAAATTTTTGATGCCGTGACTTGTGATGAACGTCTATTGATATGCAATCACTATTGGAATAGAAATAACTCACGAATTTACGTGGAAGTAATTCAGAACTATGGCTCCTCTCAGAGATCTTGCTTACTAAATGTTACCTACACTGGTCTTTGGTACTAAATGGTTCTATCTAGTGAAGTTGCCAAAATGTGGATGTAATAATTTGTGTTACATTCCATTGAATGTTGGCAAATTAGATTTGGTAAGTTAGCTCAGCGTTCCTCTCCAATATTAGAACATTTCAACTATGAGGTAAGAAATTTTCCCTTCCATTTTGTGGTTTATCTTGAAATTCGCATAGAGGAACAGTGGCAACGAATCTGCGACTGTTTGTTTGTGGCATTTTCTGAATGCTGACAAGAAATTTGTGTTGTCTTGTATTTGATCTTTCCTGAATGTTGAGGTGTGGAATTAGTAACCTTTGAGGGTCTGGCCAGTGTTATTTAAGGCGTAAAGGGAACCGAAGCGACCAAGGCTCCTAACGCCTAGGCGAGAAGTGAAGCGACACGCTTTACCGAAGCGAAGCGAACAGTTAAAAAAAATAATAAATATTTTAGTTTAATTACTTCTAAACATCTAAGTTCTAATTTTATATATACTAAATATTTAAATGCAAGTAAAACCATAAACATTTAAATTAAAACAAACACTAATAATATCTCAAATCTTAATAACAGTCATAGCTTAAACATTTAAATTCAAACAAGCACTAATAATATCCCAAATCCTAATATTTAAAAATATAAGACACACAATTCAAGCAAATAAAGAAGCAAGACAACAAAACAGCAGCACAATCAGAAAAAAAAAAGGAGTAAAATCAGAAGCACAATCAGACAAAAAAAAAAAAAAAAGGAGCATGATCAGAATCAGAAAAAAAAAAAGGAGCAGAATCAGGAAAAAAAACAGAAGTAGAAAAAAGAAAAGAAAAGAAGAACTAGAACCAGAAGATAGAAGAAAAAAAAGAGAAATAGAAGAGAGAAGAAAAAGAGGAGACTAACCTCCAGCGAACAGTGAGGAAGGAGCAACTAGCGATCATCAGCCTCTAGCGATCGTCAGCCTCCAGCGATCGTCAGTCTCAGTCCAGCGATCGTGTTGGAGCAGCCAATATTTCTGTACTGTGTCGGTGTGTCCAGCGATCGTGTAGGAGTAGGAGCAGAGCAGAGAAGCCAATCTGACTAAAAATTAGGGTTTGGGTTGTATTTATGGGATAAGTGGATAATTCGGTGTATCAACATCTTATAATTTTTTTTCCAATTGCCCAATTCAACGGTCTATAAAAAAAATAAAACAACTTCGCTTCTAATGACTTAGGCGTTCGCTTTTTCGCTTAAGCGCAAGGCGCTCGCCTTTCTCGCTTCACTCACATTTGCTTCGCCTAGGGTACTCTAGGCGGGATCCCTTCGCTTCGTCTCACTTCTCGCCTAGGCGAGTGCCTAGGCGCGCTTTTCAAAACACTGGGTTTGGCAATTTTTGTGTATAATTTGGACAGATTTTTGCCAAACGCATTTGTTTCACTTTTCTCTTTCATAAAGGTGACCCTGCCATCAATAATATTTTTTAACATGAGGCCTTTTCTTATAGGAAAAAGATAGCTCATAAATGCCTTGGCCTCTGAGTTTTGAACTCATGCCTTAGGGTGAGGTAGTAAAGACCGAAGACCAAGAGATATTAAAGAGCGAATACTTTCGGCATTTAGGGTCAAGGAGTGTGTTAAGAGGTGGATCTGCCTTTGAGGATTTGGCAAGGGTTGTGTATAAACTGAAACACACTAGTTCCATTTTTGGCTTTCATGGGACTCTTCTATTGTTTATTATTTTTTTTTCTCAATGCCGTTTCTTATAGGAAAAAGATAGTTTCATAAATGCCTTGGACTTTGAGTGTGCTAGTAGTACAGTCACTGCCTTATATGGACTGATTAGTCATGAATGAAATAGGGTTTCCTTGGGTTGAGGTGAAACATTAGTAGTTGAAACTTCTTTATAAACGTAAACAATTTTAAAATAGTCTAGACACAGACAATTCATAATGGAATTTACGTGCTCTACTATTTATTTCTTCAAAAATTCCCCCCAAAATTGCATATTATTATCAAAGATCAACACTTTCTCATTCAGTTATAATGGAGAAAGTTGCAGTCTGCAGTTTTAACTCGATAGTTGCACTTAGGTAATAGCTTGAGTGTTGAATGCCCGTAAAAATGCAAGACGCTTTTCTTATTTTGTTATAGCCTATAAACCTTGTATGGACCATAGACATTAACAAAAAATTTCCACCTCTACATTAACGTTCTTTTATTTTAATTTTAGACCTGTTTTGAGAGGTTTTGTCCTCCTTTTGTTGATCCAGCTTCTTCTGATTGTAAAGTTTTGCAGTTCTGATATATATGCTTGCTGCAGTTATATACCTTGTTATGGTGTTTGTTTCTTGTGATGCTGCCAGTATTAATGCCCTTCTTGTTCATGCAGTTTTGCCTGACTTTGCTCAAGTATACCGCTTCATCGGCAGTGTCTTTGACCCAAATGTTTCTGGTCACTTGCAAAAGCTAAAGAAATTGGATCCAATAGATGTTGAAACAGTATGTTTCCAACTTGTATAATTTTGATCATCCTGTGATTTCAATGTATTGCCATTTGTTTCTTGTGCTATGTTTGTTGTTTGGGGGGAGAGCTTATAATTAATCTGTAGTTTGTGGGGGATAATAGTGCATCTTTTTAAACAGACTTCTGCTCTTGTTTGGTTAGTGCAAACCACCATTTCAACAAATATTCTATTGAAATAAATTGGGACAAAATACTATCAATCAAGTGATCAACTAATGCTGCGTGCTTGGTCCATTGCACTTGACTTTTCTAAGAGGGTTTTTTATATGAAATTCATTCACTTAATTTCTGTCATCAAGTTCATTGCAAGTGGTGTGTAGAGGATTAATTGTTAATCCTAGAGTTCTGTTCTTATACATATAGTTGATATTCAAAGAAGCGCAATGAAACTACATATGGGAAGGTTGCCAGCAGGAATGACCTTGCAAAATTACATACAAGGTTGACAATGATTGGATCAATAAACTGGCCTTGTGGTATTATGCATTCAGATCTTAATAAACTATTGGACATGGGTACTGGGAGGAGGAATGATGATAAATGCAGTAGATAGCTCTAGCATCTGCCATAAATGATCTCTCTCTCTCTCACACACACACACACACACACACATATACACACACACAGAGTAGTAAGAATAATTTTAGTCCTTCATCTTCTAAGTTGGAAGATATGACATCAATTTATGCTTCAGAACCTATGTTGTAGTTATTTCATTCTTTCTGGCTCTTATTCAGGTGTTATTGTTAATGAGAAACCTCTCCATCAATTTGACCAGCCCAGATTTTGAGGATCATGTAAGTGCTTATTGTACTTTGTTTGTGCATAAAAATTCTTGAATTCTATGACATCAGTGTAATTGATGTGGTGATCAAACAGCAAGAATTGCCATTTGACATGACTTGAATAAGAAAAGCTGCTCTTGGCATTTCAAGTCCATCAGCAGTTTAGGTCAATATCTCGTATAGTTCTTCATGAGATAAAATTCAAATGGTTGGGTTGATCAAGCATCCAAATGACATTGCTTGCTATAGTAGCAAATATATATGGATTGGAGTACAAATTGGTGGATTCGTCTTATCAGTTCCATACTGTCTGATACCTGATATGTTGGTGCAGAGGAGGTTGCTTTCATCCTATGAGATTGACTCAGAGAAGGAAGCTTGCGTTGGTGAAAATAAAGCCATCCAGGACAATCAATCTGAGAATGCTTCTCAATTGGGGTAGGCATAGATTCTTCGTAAGTTCATTTTCTTATTTGTTGTAAATTCATAACAAACACTGATTCCCGCTAGATAAAATTTCAGGACATAGAAAAATAGTCTCTGAGCTTCATTGGCTACTGGTAACAGAATCCTTCGGTTTGCTGGTTTGTAAGTACTATTTTTTTGTTGTAAGTACAATTTTCTTTTTTTGTGAGATCTTTGATTGTGAAGTTCGTCAATCATGTAGATATTGGCTCTAGAAAACAATGTATGTCAGAGAAATTGTAGTGCGGGAATGTAAAATGTAAAGCTTGGTTTCTGTATATTCAAGTTTTGACTCTGTCCTTTTGGTCCAGCTTATCTGATACAGGTTGTAATTATATGTATGCGAATGTTGGTCTTCATATAAGGAGAGGTATTTTTCGTTTGAGGACCCACTTTTGGTCTTTTATTTTGCTGGGTTTGTTTGGTGGAAAGCATGAGCTGGTATATTTTCTTGAGGTTTAAAGATAATCTACTGGGATAATGCAACAGCGTGATAAAATAAAAATGACTGTGGGGTAGTCTTGCCCTAACTTGTGGTTAGGGCCGATAATGTAGTCGAACTTGTTGATTTTGTTTTTCTAAGCAAGCTTAAAAAATTGTTCAAACTTGGCTTGTTTAGAAATCAAGATGAGCCTGGATCGAGCCGAACTCGAATAGCTTAATCATTTTACATATAAATGAGTTTAAAAAATGGTTCAAGTTTAACTAGTTTGAAAAACGAATTAAGTCCAAACTGAGTTTAAAATGAGCTGAATTGGAGTAACTCGGTTCGATACTTGTGGTTGTTTTATTAATGTTTTAGACAAGCCAGGTGTGTTGCCAGTCAATGTGGTCACTCAATACAGTGGAGTCCGATCTTAAAGTCAGAAGTGTTGATATTTAGGTGGACGCTCGGACTGAGTTTTTTTTTCTTTTTCTTGTGGATACCTGGCCTCTCTCTAGGTTGCATGGCAATGCCCCTGTTTGATCCACTCCACCCCCAAACCAACCCAATGGATTGCAGTTATTTCAAAGGATTCCGTTAGCCATATTATAGATCATCAGTTCTATATCTATTGATTACTACACGATGAAGACCAGAAAAAAAAAAAGATTACTACACGATAAAGATGTTACCTTCTTCAAGAGATGACTTTATCAGCTCTATAAGGTGGCCAAACTTAGAGATTGCACCCTAAGGTGGTCGTCCTCAAGGAGTTGGTGCATGAAATATTGGGAAACCGTGCTTGCTTGTGGTAGGATGCTCTTTCCATGCCTGTTTCCTTTCCTTTATATCAGCTTTCTACATTCTGCACTAATGGATCATATAGCAGCATTGTCTACATTTGAAGATACTCGACTGCATCTATGTGAATTGACTGCAACCATCAAGAAGTAAAAATGTTTACTACTTGACCTTTGAGATTTATATTCCTGTATTCTATGTTCAGTTTTGGTCTTCGTCAAAATCTTCACATCTGAACTAGATGCTAACTAAAAAATCAGAGTATAGTAAACCATCAATGGTAAACAATCTATTCCAAACAATGCCACTCGAAAAGAAGACGCAAAGTCATCTAACCCTGGCCAAGCCCCCCCCCCCCCCCCCCCCCCCCAAATGGGTTATCTACGATACCAAAAGCCGGTGCCATAGCTCTCCTGAGCTTGGCCATCTACCGCTGAAGAATTTGTCTGCGTTGCTTCGACTCCCATGTCCATGAACCTGTTGAAAACATTTCGATCATTGTATCCTCGGATGACACCTAGATCTGAAAACGACACAAAAGATCACAATGACTACAAAATGCTGTCCTGTATAGTGATTCAAGATATTCTAATGAGAACTGGTAACACAGTCTATTAGAGAGAGAGAGTAATGATAAAACAGGAAGGCATGCCATTCCGGCTGACATTCTGTCAGGCAATATCGTACTCATAGATGCATTTAGACAGCATTGAACATTTGCACTTTGATCTTCATAATCTATTTCTTTCCAGGCAAAGAAGTCAGAAGTAACAATAATGAGATTTACAACAGAGGAAACTGTTCAATATTGTAGGGCTATGTGCTTCAAAACCCATTGATGACATGAGTGAGAAAAATGACATAATGCAAAGATAGAGCTATACGCACAAGATAGAGCCAATTGGGCTAAGGTCGGGAAAAATGATATCCTATCATTTGACATAAAATTTGGCATCAAAGGTGAATGATGAAATAGGATTCACATAGTCAACCTCAAATGCATAGAGAACACAACTGAAATGGTTTCATCTTCAAGGACACTCTAATGATTTAATATAAGCTCGTTTCAAATATGTCCTTGCGATGCCCAGAAAACCTCGGGAGGATGTTATTAAGGCAGGCAGACAAAACTTAACAGCAAGATGATGCTCACCGCAAACTGAAATGACCACATTTTTGAACTTTTAAAGCTGGTGATTGCCTTTGATGTAAAAACAATAATACATGAAGAAAAGAGGTAGAACAGTTGTTGTTGTCATTGGCCTCCTCCTTGTGTTGGGAGTGTTCAGTGACAAGGAAGAGGATCTTAGTAATTCATCCACGTTACCCACAAGCCACAAAGGGCAAGAGAGGATAGGGAGAGAGGGGAACAAATACTCTCTCTCTCTCAAACACCCACCTACCCACCCACCCACCCACACACACAAACAGAAAGGAAGGGAGCAATTATGCTTGCTTTACCTGGATTTGGAATGCCAAAACTTCGATAAGTTGGCTGTTGAGAATAAAAAGGGAGATAACACTGGCCCGGGTTCAATTCTTGCGTAGAACAAGCCATCTGCTCAATGGGATCAAGGAGTGCCGTGCGTCTCAGCAATTGAGGAGACAAAATTGTTGGTTGCTGCCATAGTGAATACTGTACAAGGTGATCAAGCCCTTTTGTTTTGGCAGGAGGTGTCTTCTGCAAAGGTCGGGGATTCACATCTATAAAAGAATAACGACTCACCAGTGGAGTACATTGGATGATCTTGGGATCCATCAACTTGGTTTGAAAACTCATTTGAGCTTGGTGAGACTGCAACGAATGGGAAGATGACTTTTTGAAATTCATGTGTGCTTGATGGGACATTGGATAAGATTGTTGTGGATGCAGATTGTGACAAGCAGTTCCCATTCCCACTACGTCAGGAGGCGGTGGACCTTCCAAACCTGGTTCCATAGATCTTCCATCATGCTGAGCACTGTATAGAATTGTTGATTTATCAGCAATATCAATTTTCATGTTTGAGGTCAACATATCATTTTTCACTGAATTCCCAGAGCACCTGAACTTTGAACATTCAGGAACCAGCAGATAATCAATTGCAATTAAACTGTCCTCATCAGGCCAACAGATTTCAGCTTCCAATTCAGCTTTTTCATCACAGCCAGATACTGGATTGAGCTTTGAGTCCTGCTGCATCTGAAGAACCGATTCTATTTCTGGCATAGACTTGGAATGTCCAAAATTTTTCAGATATTGAATTGAAATCAAACTCTCATCATCAGGCAAATGGATTTCACCTTCTGAATCAGCTATGTCATCACATTCAGCTACATATCTTAGTTTTGACTCCTTTTCCATTCTCAGAATCGCGGATATTCTGGCCCAGGCATCGTCAAAAGCAGATTGATCCTCCTCAATCTTATCTGATCCAGTCTTCTCAGAAGTACTTGTGGTTCCAATGGATTCATGGTTTGTCCCAAATGCTCCACTTTCATTAAGAAGCCAAGTTAAGAAATTTTCATCCTCCACTGTCAATGAAGATTCACACAACTCTAAAGTATCATTTCTTGAGATCCTATCAACAGAACCTCCTTGGACTGAGGATGCTTCATTTGATCGAACGTCCTTCCTGAAATACGTTCCAAAACTTGGTTCGACAGTTTGGTTCTTCTGAGAGTTTCCAGAGTTCTCCTCGCGGGAAATATCAAGTACGCTGCTACCACTTTCAATAAGAACAGACTCCATTTCGGGCAAAGAATTTGAGTGCTCAGAAAGTGTCAGATAATCAATTGAAATCAAACTGTCCTCGTCAGGCAAACAGATTTCAACTTCTGAATCAGCTGTGTTGTCACATTTAGCTACAGAGCTGAGCATCAACTCCTCCATTTGCAGAATTGCTGATATTTTGGCCAAAGCATTGTCAAAAGCAGATTGATCGTCCTCAATCATATCTGACTCAGTCTTCTCTGACATGCCCGTAGCCTTAACGCCTTCATGGTTCATCCCAATTGCTCCACTTTCCTTAAGAATCGAAGTAAAGAAATCCTGATCATCAACTGTAAATGGAAAATCACAAGGCTCTAAAGCATCGTTTCCTGTAATCCTATCACCAGAACCTCGTTGGACTGAGAAGGATGCTTCATTTGATTGAACCTCCTTCATGAAATCCATTTCAAAAGTCGGTTGGACAGTTTGATTCTTATCAGAGTTTCCATTGTTCCCCTCGAGGGATTTCACACTGCTACAACTTTCTACTTTGAAAGCAGAATGTCCATCAGGAGATTGCAATTTAAATTCAGTAAATGTCGCCAAATATGGTGATGCCCTTTTCTGCAAGAAATAAAAATTCTGAGATCAATGCACCATCATTTTGATAGAAATTGAACACCTGCTTCACCATTTGATGATATTACTGTATAGAGCTTAACTATAATACCTGAGCAAACGGAGCAAAAAACAAATATCACCAACCAGACATAACAAACTTGATGATTGGGACAAATCATGGATCATTTGCATAGAATCAAAGGAAACATCAAACCTAAATAGCTACAGTTATTGAAAATTTATTACCACAACACGACTAATGCAACAAACATGGATTAATTCGTGCTTCTGTATGACAACAATAGAAAAGTGATCGATTGCTCTATGACTAATGGTGACTGTATAACTAACCCGATATTTCCTCTTTGAACCAAACTGGAAAAGAAAGCATGAAGCAATTTATTTAAGGTACCATGAGTACCTCAACGAGAGTGGATGCGCCACAACTGTCAACTTTTGCAGCGCTAGCAACATTTTCAAGGATGAATGTGGAATGCCCATGACTCGCCATTCCCATATTCAGCCTCTCAATCACTTTGTCAGCATCACAATCTATTAGTTCCTGCTCCTGAGCAGAAGCCCTCCATGGTGGTCTGCCATCGCCGTAAACTTTTTCAGCTGAGGATGGCTCCATGCCCTTATTACTATCACTAACAATGGGGAAATTGAGATTCTTAGTTTCATGCTGCTTATCACTGGAAACAAGCATTTCTGATTGTTTTTTCTCTTGATAATCACAGCACGTGTTTGCCACAGGAGTAGTTTTCCCAAGTGTATGGTCAGCTTCAAAGTTGACATTACAAACCTGCACAACCAACATATCAATATGTCACCAACAAGCAAGCAACAACACATGGAATCAGAGTGAAATAATACAGCCTTGACCATAGTTTTAAAGTAGATTTTCCCAACGACATCCTTATCTCTCCCTCAGTTGTGTGATTTTGCTCTCTCTAGAACTGTGTGAAAACGTATGAATTATTTTGTGAGAATTCTTAAGTCAATTATTTCGCTTCTGGACTAAAAAGAACCCATTGAGCACTTTGTGAAATAGTCCAGAATATCACATCTCTATGCATCTAATGAATTGGAGGAGAATCATGTTTATCAAGACAAAGTTTAAGCAACCGACCAAACCTTATAAGTATGTGGAGGGCGATAAGGTTTATCACTCTTCTTGAGCTGATAATGACCAGTTTCTTGAATCTTTGGAGAAACCTCGGTGGTACATCCATACACTCTAGGCAAGGCACCAGTTCTACAGAGTCCATCACTTTCAGGATTTTTCCAAGAACGTCGAGACAGGTCACCAACTCTCCCACAATCTGAATTAGAGAAAAAAAGCTAAACAATTTCTGCATGATTTTCATGAACAAGGTTAAAATCTAAAAATCAGAGAATACTCATCTTCATTTACACCAGGTTATGAAACAGTAGCCCACTCTGAAGAAATGAACAAAACTTGCATTTATTTTGTTAACACCTCGATTTGTGAAGTAGATGGCACAATTGAACCAAATGTCTCAAACTAATTTGAACAATCAATAGACTTAAAGACAAGTCTTTTTGCCTTATCCCTACGCTTTAATCGGCGTTGACTATCATCCAATTATAACAAAATGCAATTTCAGCTATAACCACAGTTTCCTAATTGTCTTATGGCTACAAAGCCTAAAGGGGAAGTATCATATAAAATCAAGTAATCATTAGTTTTGCCTTATAAAATCAGGAAATAATTATCGGTTTTCTTTTTCAGGTAGAAGAAGCCCTCTATTTTCATCCAACATGTCATGCCACAGCAAAGCTTCACACCCATGTCATAGTACCGGAAGCTATATCTTGTCATTCAAAAACATAATCAACACTTCATAAAATTTTTCATTTTCCTCTGCTTCTTTGTTTGATTCTCTCATTGTTCATCAGTGTGCATATTGCTACAAGGAATGTGATATAGTGGAAACAATACACTATGTATAGCCTTGCACAAACTAGTGAGACATGTCTGAGCAAAGAGAGTGATGTGAAGCAAACTCTTACTCCAGCATGTCCAGAAAATAAATCGATGTTAAAATTGAAATCCTGAACAGCAAGAAAAGACTTAAACCAAAGACCTGAATCACAATTGCTTCGTGAGTGACCATCTCTATTGTTCAGCCCAGATGAATGACTGTCCCATCTTCCACATAACCCTCCAAAATTGTCACTCAACTCCCATCTGGTCGATGCCGATGAATTAGAATCACTACCCCTAGAACTGTACAATGATATACTACCAGCTATCCTTGGTTTCTCCAATTTACAATCAAAAACATCATGGAATTCACTGTTCCAAAAAGAAACATCAAAGTAAGAGCAACAAAGAGCATGCACAACAACAGAATCTATCATAGACTAATGGCAATTAAACCACACAGGAACAGTGGTGCCTAACCGGAGAATTGATCTTTCCAATCCACTAGGTAACCCTTTGCAAATGTCCAAAGCATTAAAAGATAAAAGAAAATCTCTTGTATACGATGATTTGAATTGTCTGAATCATTAAACAAACACATAAAAAGAAGTGTAGTTAGGGTCCAAAATGAAAGAGTACAAAATAACAAAAAAAAATAGTCAGCTTAACGCATATTTGACAATTGGAATCTGTCAATCGACTGCATAATTTCTTGTAACAATTATTAGCCATAAAAAGTCTAGGTAACCTTCTGCAAATTCCGAGATCACTAAAAAAAACAAAAGAAAATATGTTGTATATGATAATTTCAACTGTCTGCCCGATCACACCAAAATAAATAAACAAAATAATCTAGTTAAGGTCCAAAATGAAACACAGTACGAAATAACAAATAAAATTACCTTGATGCAGTTTTGACAATTGAAATCAGATAATCTACAGCTGAATTTCTTGACTAGCAACAATTATTTTAGCAGTAAAAAAGTTGATAACAAGTGGAATCTCTGAACTACAAGTAATCATGGACACCGCAATAATAACAAAGTAAAACTTAACAAAATATAAGTAAATCTGTTGAATAAGCATTCTCTTACCTTAAAATTGACGGCTCAAATCCTCGAGGTAATCTTTTGCAAATATCCAGTTCGGTTAAAGATAAAAGAGACGCTCTAGTATATGTAATCTTTGACTTTCTGCAATAAATAATAATAAATCCATCACAAAAACAGAAATATATTAACTATTAATAATCATAAAAAGTTGTCGCTTTATACGCAGAGATCAATAAAAAGGTCATTAAATTACTCCGATGTATCCTCTGTACTTTCACCTAACTCCAGCCACTCAGACATGCATTGATCTTCAACTTCTTTTCTCATTTTCAAATTCTTCCAAGAAAAAAAAAATCACTGCTCAAAGAAATCTAATCGTTGTAATGTTTTTAAACTTCACTTTCAACTCTAGAACTTCGAATCTGTCAGTCTTATCTTGCAAAATCAAGTTCTGTATCCACAATGTCACTGTAAAAACCCTAGCTAGTGATCACTACTTTTGCATCAAAATCCTGCAGTTCTTCAGAAGCAGCGATTTATTCTATATACAGAACGCGTAGAGTGAAAATCACATCGTTTTGATCTGTGATATGAACAATGGGCGCAGAGATACAGGGTTTGTTTACTATAACTGGAACGAAAAGTGCAGCTCAGAGAGAGGGAGCAATGGCCGGAGAGATATAGGGTTTGTTTACTATAACTGGAACGAAAAATGCAGTTGAGAGAGAGAGAGAGAGGGAGCAATGGCCGCAGAGATACAGGGTTTGTTTACTGTAAATGGAAAGAAGAGAAAGAGAAAGAGAAAGAGAAAGAGAAAGAGAAAGAGAAAGAACAAAACACCCGAGGCACAAGGTTCTCCAGGATGATTTGTGTCGAGCCAGAAAGTAGGGGTCTGGGGGTGTGTGCTTATATATTGGTGTGGAGGGGGGGGGGGGGGAGTGTATTACAGTTCAACAGATCCAATTAATGCTTGCCACGTCATGGAAATGAGTTATGGATGCTCCTAAGACGCGGCTTCACGAGATTTTTAAGTGTGAAAAACTCTTCTCTATTATTTTTCACACAATTTGATTCAACGGTAAAGCTCTCGTAATGTATTCACCTACCATATCATCAAAGGATTATGGCAAAATAGAGAAAGGGGTTCCATTGCTTAACAATTCTGCAAAAAACTCCAGGAAACAAAACAGGCTTTAAGGAAGTGGAACAAAGAACAATTTAGAAATTGTATCAAGAAAAAAAAAATTCTTGAATAGCAGAATTGATGAGCTGCAACAGGAAGAGTCAAATCCATACAATACAAGGTTCTTTCATTTCATCATAGTTATTAGAGGAAGAAGGAACTCAATTGATTGCCTAAAGCTACAAAATGGAACATCGAAATCAGATACTAATGCTCCGTTTGGTAGGAAGGATGCAAAGTAGGAAGGATGGAAAGTAGGAGGATACACTTTCTATCCTTCATGCTCCGTTTGATAGGAAGAATGGAAAGTAGGAAGGATGGAAAATAGGGGATACACTTTCTATCCTTCAAGGAAGGAAAATAGGATGTATATACTTTCCTTCCTTCGTGTTTGGTTGGATAGATGAAAAATAAAAATAACTAATTTTTTTTTTGTGCTGGATAAGATTAGGGGTGACAATTGAGTCGTATTGTGCCAGATTCGTGTTGAGTCATTACGGATTTACGTCGAACATTAGTAAAATCTAACTCAACTCATTTAATTAATTGTGTTGTGTCGAGTTACGAATTGACTTGTTTATTATTATTATTTATTATTTATTTATTTATTATTTTATTTTTAAAATTTTTAAAAAAACATATATATAAATACATATTTTATTATTGTATTTTTATATGAAATTAATGTATATATTAAAAGATATATAGACAAATAAGATACATCTCAACACAAATAATTAACTTTTCATCCACTTTCCTTCCGATTTTGGAGGGATTGATTTTGGTGAGTTAGAAGGAAAGTTAATCCATCCACTTTTCCATCATTCCTACTTTCCTTCCTTACCAAACATGATGTTTTATTTATCCTTCCAATTTTTCATTCTTCCACTTTTTCATCGTACCAAACGGAGCATAAAGAAATAAGTAATCAGTTTATTTCTCATTTTCAAACTCTTTTCAACACATCGAATCCCATTTTCCCCACTCACTGAATGACTAATCACACCAATCATTACCCAATTCCCAGCATCATGAACTATGTGTCATACCTACAATGGAAGAAACAAAGTTACCTTATTTGTAATTTTTTCGTATAAGTTCAATTTTTTTTTTATTTTTCATTAATATCCTAATTTCGATGTGAAATGATTTGTTTTTAACTGAACTAAAAAGAAGATTAGTCGAGATATGTGTAAATTGAGTCAGACAACCTTGACTGTTGAAAAAAAAAATGTTCTTCAAGTGTAGCGTTAATTGTCAAACCTTGCACGTTACAAATGTTTGGGTTTCGACAATCACAGCTGTTGAGAAAAAAAATCGTGTTCTTACCCATTAAACTAATTGTTTGCTAGTTATGTCCAACTAATGATGTCCTTAAATCTGGTTCTATATTTTGATTAGGGAGCAAAATTCTCCTCCCCATGTAAAGAGAAAAATAAATTTATTATTTATAAAATAATTATTTTTTAAAAAAAAATTATTGTGTTATTAATATGTATATTTTATATACACTGCGTATGTCAAAATTTCTAATTATTCATTATATTAAAACAATAAGAAACACCCTTGGAGTTATTATATGAGGATGGCATAAACTAAATTCAAATATGTACTTCAATTAATATTATTAGAAAAAAAAGATTGGGTTGAATATTCACCAAGCAAATGCCTATAAATTTTATTATTTTCTTTTCAATTTAATCATATATAACTTTTTAATTGCGTGTGATTCCTCTCATAATAGTAATCCGGCAGGATATGATAAACCCGCAGACAAACAGTACCACAATGTGGGGCATACCCGAACCCCAAAAAAACTGATAGTAGAGTCAAACCGAAAGGGCAAGTCAACGACCAACGTCGGCGCATTTTACCATCATCCTTGACACCCAGAACGGAGGTGAATACGCACCCACACCGCCGTTTCGCCACCCTTCAGTGCCACATGAGCAGAACAGTTGATGGCGGGTGGATCCACCAGAAAGAAACTTAACAAGCGATCATCCCCCAAGCCTCAACAACACTATTCGTCCATGCCGTCTTCTTCTTCTTCTTCGCCGTCGTCGTCGTCGTCTCGTCTCAGTTACAGGAAGATCTCTCTGATTGTTTCAGTCATTCTAATTATAAGCGTAATTATTCTATTAAGCATTTCATCGAGCATGTGGATCAATTTCGAAACCAAAACCTCCCGGAATCAACTTTACTTCATTGAAGTAATCAACGAGTTTCCTCACGATCCCAACGCCTTCACTCAGGTTCAATCTTTGTCAAATTATCCAATGTATTTGTTATTTTGTGCCATCAGGTTTGATCTGATTATCATAGGCGATTAACATTCGATGATTGTTTATTTTCAGGGGCTTCTGTATGGAGGAAATGATACTTTATTCGAGTCAACTGGATTGAACAAACATGTGAGTTTTTGAGTTTCTGCTTCACTTTGGCCCCATAATGTCCTTAATATTTAGGGTTATTTCACAGATGCTTCCGAGTTGCAACTCTTATTATCATGCTGTTGCACTATGATTTAATTTTTGCGCTGTTTTGATTCTTCTTGCCCAATTTTGTAGTTTCGTAAATACCATTTCTAGTTCAAGTTCATGTCCCTAATTATTCAAATTTCATGTTTGCGTGATGTCTGTCCGAAAATAATCATCCACTTATAGTTCAGCTGCAATACCTTAGTCGACCTTTTCATTTTTGTGAATGCAGTCATCAGTTCGGAAAGTGGAACTTCAGACCGGGAAGGTACAGAACTATAAGACTTGAGTATGCAAATTCTCATTTGAACTTTCTATTCTCACATAAATTTCATTTAAATGTCCTGTGTTTTGAACAAAATCTTTCACCTAAAAGCTTTACAACTCTAATGTGCTAAACATTTGAATCTTTGTTTATTTTTTTGGTATGCACAGGTTGAGGCTATTCAGAAAATGGATAACGTCTATTTTGGAGAAGGCTTAACTCTACTTGGTGAAAGGTTTGTGATGGAAGAATTGACGATATCAAATGCCAGTGCATAAAGAAATTGAATTTCTCAATGTTAGTCTTAGCATCTGTTGCCTTTGAAATTTAGGTTCATTGCGTCAATTTGAGCCATTCAATAAGTGGTTGGCACTGTCTTAATGATAAAACAGATGCATTTTGATATTGTTAACATCACACTTTTACTTCAGAACTTGCTCATTTGACAGCGGTGATTGTCTGTATGTGGCATCTGACTGTAGTGTTGTATCCACAATGAATCTAGCGTTGACACTACAGCTATTAAATTTACTCTGTGTTGTTCTGTTTTGCACCAATTTCTTGATGCATTTCGTTTAGACTAATAGCTGGGTGGTGCCCCTGCAAACCACTAGAATCTATATTGCTCGCTGCTGTTTGTTAAGAAGCTAGGCTTTCATGCTGTTACCTTGCATGTAAGATATGTTGCTTTGCTAAATCTACTATTTGAAAGGGTTTGTGAACACCCCCATTCAGGTACTGTCACGGGAATTTTAAAATTTATGAGCCACATCAATTGAATTGATTCTATGCGACTTTACCTGATTGGGATGCTAACCAAGATTTGATAACAAGATTGCTACCCTTTACTACTATATATATACTCATGTTTTTTCGTGGTTCATCATACTTTCTTGTTCATTTTTATTATTCTACAGTTTGTTATTTATGCATACTTTTTGAATTCAAAAGAGCCCCCATTCTGATTAAGAAATTCTATCCCCTTTTTGTAGGTTGTTTCAAGTTACTTGGTTGAAGAAAACTGGTTTCATATATGACAGAAATAATTTAAGCAAAGTTTGTGCTTCTCCTTTTACTTGTATTGTATTGTTCCATGCCATTTTTGTTCAGAACCTTCTTTTCCTACTTGAATGTAAATGAAACTCTGAATAGAGCCACAATTGAGGTCAATGGAGTTTTCTTTTGATCATATAAAGAAGTTCATAATTTTGCCTGGAGTAGTTCCATTTCTGTATATTTGAGTTGAACTTTACTAAACTGGGTAGTTAAATTTTAGGACCTTCGAATTTGCATTAGTCCAATTCCTCTCTTGTGGTCAAAGTCAGAGACAAAATTTAAGGGTAGAAATTGATATAGATCTGATCCAAAAACTGTGTGCTGCCTTCCGACTAAAGTGTTGGCTGAATTTTGTCTTATGTGAAGCGAAGTGCTTCTCTCGATGATCACAATAGGCATATAGTATCAGCTGTCTCTGTCCTTGATCTTGATGTAGTTATCAACTCCCTTGTAGTTGTGTCATTTAAGAACTTAATCATTTGCATTGCCATTTAAACTACAAATGTTTCTCCTAGGATTGTTTTTGAAACAGTTGGAATCATAATTACCAAAATCATCCATTCAGAGAAACTAAAATTGAATTTGGGAAGTGAAAATCGTGGATGGTATTTGAATAGAAAGATTCAATGTGCCCAGAAAGCTGTGCCACATGGACACATACATAGATATGGATTTGACACGATGACTTGATATATCCTTGAGCATCAGAATATAGATGGGATGGATAAACAACTGAAGTGAACTCCATTTCTCTTGGCTATCAGACGGAGCTTGATTATAATCAGGGGCTTTGCGATATCATTCTCCAGGCTTATAGTAATCAATGAAGACCCGTTCGATAGTGTGAATTGAGATGATAACTTATGGAGTGAATTTTTTTAAAGGTCTTAGTTTTACTTTTTTTTTTATATATTTTACTGTTACTATTTATGTTTTACATCTCATTGATGTACTTATACACTAGTGCCTTATTCAGTCTGTTGATTAGTCTCATCCATGACTATAGTACAACAAAAAGCCTAGTCCAGTTTGTGCTAGGATGATATAACTGCCATAGTTAAAATCAACTTCTCTGAGGCACAGTTTCGTATTACATTCCAGTTACATAGATATTATGTTATAAACTTATGCATAACTCTCACCATAAGATAGGGTGTGTACAATCTCCTTGGACTGAGCTGGATGTCTTTTGGAGTGCTTAATAGATTGCTGGTTTATATCTCTGGTAATTTATAAACTGTACTGCTCAATGCAGTTTGAGAAATTTACTCATGAGATGCAAGATGGTTGGGGATTGGCAACTGATGGGAAAGTTCTATTTGGAAGTGACGGAACTTCAAAACTGTATCAGCTTGATCCTCAAACATTGAAAGGTTTCTCTCACATAAACGCCGTACCTTTCCAGTTCTTTTGTTTTTCTCATTTACCTTTTTCTGAGGGTAGGCATTTCTCCCTTAGAATGTATCTAGTTTTCACGTGATATGTGGTATCTTTTAGAGTATTCTTTCCTTCTTTTGATGTCTTTTTATTTTTCCTATGCACTTTTGCTTTATGAACTATTTTCCCATTATTGCAGTCATAAGAACAGAAACTGTGAAGTATAAGGGTCATGAAGTACACAACCTCAATGAACTGGAGTACATAGGTGATGAAGTTTGGGCAAATGTTTGGCAGGTATAAGCCCATTTTTTTTATTGTTTCTTCATGGGTTGGGTTTGCTTTTCTTATTTTGGAACACATACGATGTAGTCATCTTGTTAAAGGCATGGGCAGGCTGTATCTTGGGAAGTTTTCTTATATTGCCCCAGGAGGTTTATCATGAAGCAAAACTATGTAATTAAAAAGCAACTTTTTCCTGGATCAGCTCTCTTTTTTGGTTACTTTACACCGGTCTATGTCTATTCTTTGGTATCTTGTGACATACAAGGGCACAGTTGTCTGGAATTGTGCATTTCCAACGACAGTTCGGATTTTTGAGTATTCAAATGGCCTTTTTTCAAAATACGAAGTTGGCAATTATATTGCAAATGTAGCCTTATTTTATAAGTTTTCTCAGTGCTGTTTTTTTGCGGCATTTGATCTTTTAAAGAGAGTTTGATTCTTTGGATGGTGCCACCTTATCCTCAGATGTGTTTTGCGGGAAAAAAGGAAAAATGTTTGACCTTTTTGGTCAAGAGAATAAAGATCATAACCTGAGTTGCTCTTTCTTTTGTCCAAGTTGAGTAAGCGAGCAAGATGGCCAATGGAACCCTTGACCTCAAATTGACTTACTAATTCATAGGACCGGTGAACCATCATTTTTTAATGTAACAAGTCCATGTATGCATACTCATATACACATGCACAGTGATCTGGAGCCGATCGGGATGGATTTTTTAAAATCTCCCGTTTGCGCTCTCTCTCTAACACACACACACACACACACTCATCCGTGCTGTGCATCCTAGGACTGCTGCCAGTGTCATCAAATTTAGGACCATACATCTGTACTGCTATTATATCCTGACTTAAGCTCTGACCTTGAGCTACTTGTTGCATCCTACTATGCAAAGGCCTCTGATTTGGATAGTTCCTAAGTTTGAACAATGCAGAGATATTACGCCGTTGAATTTTGTAACATAGTCGTACTGACCAGGTTCTTTTTCCAATGCCTTTGAGCCTACTTAATATTGTAGATTTTTGCCACTGCTTCCTCAGCCATGAATGTGCCAGCTATGCCTTTTTTTGGTGCAAAAGTGATAATTTATCGGCTTTGAAGGGTGGGAATTGTTATAAATTCTATAATTGATTTATGGATGACAAGATGTCTTGCTCCCCTGGATTACCTTTTAAAGTGTTTTCTCTGCACAGACTGACTGCATAGCTAGGATCTCACCTAAAGACGGTGTCGTGCTAGGATGGATTCTCCTTCCCAGTTTAAGGTTCTGCTTTTTGTTTCTTCTTTCTCTATTATGGACTCGTGACCATTATTCTATGCATTGTAATAGCATAAACTTTTTTCTTTGCAAGCTTTTGCAAGAGAGTTGTATTAACCTATCATTTCTTGATGATTTTATAGAGATGGATTAATAGCGGCTGGAAACAGAGTAAGCATTTTCAGATAGATGCCTAGCCTTGTAAATAGCTTTTGTGTTTGCTATCAAGGAGGTATTTAAATTTATCATCGAGTTTACTTTCACTTTTCTGACTTATTTATATGGAAATTTACAGAACATCGATGTCTTAAACGGCATAGCATGGGATAGAGAGAAGAACCGCCTTTTCGGTAAGCTCTAGCCTTTCCGCTTTTTTTTTTCTCGTCTGAGTATCTACCACCAGCATCTTTTGGAATGTGACCTAATTCGTGGGAGGATTATGCTAGAAGTAACCAGTTATATTCATCACCACTATTTATTATGGTTTTATAGCAGTTGTCTGCTTGTATTGCATTGACGAGTAAGCCACTTCTGTTTGCACTTTACAGTAACTGGAAAACTTTGGCCAAAGCTATTTGAGATCAAGCTGCACCCAATGAGAAAACAATTTCATGGAGACATTAAGGAAATTTGCATGTCAAATCCAGTTCATTTTGCAATACCATAGATCAGTTTTGCCAGTCAAATTGCAAATACGTTAAGCTGCGGCACTGGTTCTGATGAATGTTTATTGAATACCATTAGTTTTTTTTTTTTTTTTGTTTGTGGTAGCAGATCTTTAATAGTGTTGATATCAATCGGCATAGTGTCAAAGGAAACACAAACTGGAAAACTGTATTTACCCTTTTTTAAGTCATTTTTGCATTTCTCATGCTATTGCCTGCCCAAACTAGCATTTGTATGTTTGGTGATGTACTCATAATTTGGATGGATATAGTTAAATTGTCCTCTCTATGTGTGCGCACGCGCGTGATACCAGTATTTGTATGTTGAGCAATATTATCAGAACCTAATTTACTGACTTAATTCACTATGACCTTTGGATTGACTATGAGCTCCATCAAACATTGAAATTTGGTGTTGATCCAATGGTTCCACTGAAGTCACATCATTATGTCAGCAAATTAAGTTTAAATAGGATTACTCTTTTATGTTGGGTAATGTACACATAATTTAGATTGAGGTAAATTGTTCTCAGTGTGTGTGTGACATTACCGGAATGCAGGAAAAGGTGAGTAGAAGCCTTCTTATTCTTCCATTTTACGTGCCTTGTTTAACTTCACATGTCTGGTGACACTACCCTTTTTTTTTTTTTTTTGGGGGGGGGGGGTATGCCATGAGTATTATGTTGTAATTTCAAGGAGGCAGATCATGGTTGATGCTGTCCTGATCTACGAGTTTCTCATGATATTGATTGGTGAGAATGTCACTTCTATTAGAAATTAAACAGTTATATATTATTTACTGAATAATCCGTATTATATAAGAGAATATATATAAGAACGACCAATATTTTAATCGGCTCATAAGTAAAATTCTAAAGGAGCGAAGCTATGAGTCTTGATCATTGTCTTAATCTAGATCAAACACTATTGGTCTCAATCAATGCTGAGTCTGAACTATTTTATCTTTGTTATCACTTTTTTTACTTTACGCAACTTTCTGCTCCAAATAATCAGCAGCCACCTGTTTACCATCAACTTTTTTTTTTTTTTTGCAAGAGACAGAGTGTTGCAGAAGAGTTCATAGATTCTCATAGAGGTGCAATCAACAAAGACTATTTCCTAATCGCGACACGGCTTACAAGGTTATCACACGAAGATCGTTGCTTTTCAATAGTCACTATGGGTAAACTTGAATATTCACATTATTTAAATCTAACAAATCTACTTGAGCGCAGACTTAAACTTTCACAGTAATCATGCAAAAAGTAGTCGTATTCAAATCCATTAATTGCTAGCCCGATTCATTAATATCGGGATAAAATTTTGTTAAATTGAGTTGATTGTTACTTCGACATTTCTACCACTGACCGGACTGCCCTAGTGTAACATTGATATACATGTTGATGGTGATTTGGCTCCACTCACAAAGTTGTGATCTCAATCCTAAAAGGTAGGTCTGTTAACGAATCGTGTTTTAAATCATATTTTGGATGATTCGAATTTGAATTCGATTTAAAAAATTTGATCTGAATCCAATTTGACGGATTTTATTTTTGTGATGTATATTTGAATTCGTTAATAATCTGAAATTCAATCCGATCCGAATAACTTAATTAACTAATTTCTAACAAATTATACCTAAATTTCAACTAATTTTTTTAAAATAATTAATTAATTTTTTAAGTATTTATATAAAAATATATAAATAATTCGGATATGACCATAATCGGATTGAATATAAATATATTCAAAATCCGAATCCGTTAAATATAATGTATCGGATTCGGGTTTGGATTCGAATTAACGGTAAAGAATATTAATCCATATTCAAATAACCAAATTTGGATTCGGATTCAGATCAGGTTCGGATCAGAATTCGATCCATTGACAGAGTTACTGAAAAGTAGATCACGTGATAACTGGAACGAGTTGTAATCTCAAACGTCTGGAGTTCGAATTTTGACAACTCCTTAAGAGCCAGACCAAGACCATGAGGGATTGATTTCTCATGAATGATCTAACCCGAACGTGAATAGTCTGTCTTTGATCTAATCGAGAGAGAATTAATCGGAGTGTGCGTAAGTTGATTTCGATACCCTTACCATTTCACCCAAAAAAAAAAAAAAAAATTAGTTGTTGTGATATCATGATTCCCGCTACATACGTTGGCTCAGTTAGTTATCAAGATTTGAATTTAAAAGGAAGAGTTATACTAAAACTCAACGTCTTCTGTAACAGCTAAACCAAGTCAAGGAAGAACTCATAGCTGAGTTCCATAGTCCTCCATTTTCATGAAGCTCAAAACCCCACTTCATATCTCTCCATTTCTTTTTATTTGAATCTCTCTCTCTCTAACTATGTCATTTGCTGTATCATTCATTACCCAGAAGCTCTCCGAGCCAACCTCATTCTTCGGCTTCAAGCTATGGATCACAATCGCCATCTGCATTGGATTAGTCATTGTATTGGCTCTTCTCTGCATTTGCTGTTACTTCATCTCCTGTCGTCGTCGCAAACCCCCTGAAGTCCGCTATCGTAAAGCGAATCCGGCCGCCGCCTCGAAGAATTTACGTAGTAATTACAGTGCTTCTTCGATTGATAGGAGGCTGCTGTCCAGCAATGGCTGGGACGTTGAGATGAGCATTGCCACACCGGAGAAGAAGGCGTTGTACTCGGATCAATGGTCGACAAAAACCGGCGGAACAACGAGTAATGTGACCGATTTAGGGGCCGTTGCGGTGGTTTCTGATGTATGCCGGGGAAGCAGATTTACACCGAGGGAAATTGAAGTAGCTACAAATGGTTTTGCTGATGACAATGTGATTGGGAGTGGGGATTACGGGATTGTTTATCGCGGTGTTTTATTGGATAATACTCGAGTTGCAGTAAAAAAATTGCCAAGTAACAGGTAAATCCTTGTTTTATATCTCTTTTGATCATAATCTATGCACTGTGATTGCTAAAAAAATTGGACAATTCAGTAAGATTGGTGATCCAACAATGTAGAAGTGAGTATGGGCCATCGGTTCGGCTGGAATTGAGACGCATTGGTCACGAAATTACAAAATGGTATGGAAAGAAATACTAAATAGTTGAAAAAAACTAAATAATACAAGAGATTCAGATGATGTTGTGGCGTTACGAAACGAAATCTTGGCATTGTAGAACGATGACTCAGATGATTCAGTTGAGTAGACCTTCATCGGTCTCAGAACAGGAGGTGTCGAATGGGAAACAAGTTGGCCAAGTCCTATTAGTATTTTACCGATACTTTGAACCATAGCTTAAAAACTCTGGTTGGATTGTGTGTTGGTGGTAATTCCTAGTGGTATTAGTATACTTTGAACTATGGTTCGGAGTTTAGTTTGGTTATTTTACTGATTTTTTTTTGGTCCGATGGTCTAGGGTATTCGGGTCAAATGCACTTTGACTAATCTCCTCTCATATCTAGTCAAAAACAGACTATCTATGCCGGGACTAAGGTATTCATGAGGGATAAATTTCTCATGGCTTGACTCAAAAGGGTTGCCAAGATTCAAACTCAGGACATCTGAATTTACAACTTATTCTTATTACCATTTATGCAACCCTTGAGTTAATCCTGATTGAAATAAATTATTATCAGAAAGACATAAATAATGAGGTTAGGTTGTAAAATTATTTCCTAATGATTGTTTTAAAATAATGAACTGACTGATAAGTACATATCAGGTTTAAAGCAGAGGAATTTGTAGGAAAAGTGGAGGCTATATGGCGAATTGGACACAAGAATCTGGTTAAATTGCTTGGATACTGTACTGAAGGAGCTTACAGGTACCAATTATTTTGATGAATCTTCACACCAAGGATTCAGATCTCGAGTGCTTCTAATACTTTTTCTCATTTGGATTATTAGATTGCTTGTGTATGAATACATAGACAATGGCAATCTTCAGCGGTGGCTTCATAGCTGCCTAGGGAAAGTTAGCCTTCTAACATGGGATATGAGGATGAACATAATCTTAGGAACTGCAAAAGGGTGTGTGTTACTCTCTACCAAATCCAGATTTTTGCCTATTCCCGCTTCATTTTTTTGCGATTTGATTCAATATTTGAAGATAATTTGTTTCTGCAGGTTGGCCTATCTTCATGAGGATATCGAACCTGAGGTTCTCCATCAGCACTTAAATTCTAGCAACATACTGCTTGATCGCCAATGGAATCCCAAACTCTCCGATTTTGGTATCACAAAGCTCTTAGGTCCTGAATGGAGTCCTGCCATAGCTCATCCTATGGGAATGTCAGGGTCAGTATGTTTGTTTTAATTTAGCAATTTCTTTTCAAAACAAGAACAAAGATTGGTTTGATTCTGAAGACGGACCTCAAATTTTCATTCAATGCAATTATAATTGATCCCAATCGTTAAAAAATTTACAAAAAAATTGGTCGTGGAATAAACGAAACCAGTATACAAATGAATCACTGTTTTGGAACAACATTCTCATGGAAAAGTATGAAATTGTATCCTTTTCAACATTGAATGTACATAGACAGTATTATACTGTTGAGCAATTTACTAGTAAGCTTTTTTGGTATGGTTTTGTAGTTATTTTGAACCCGAATATGAATGCACTGGTGTTGTAGACAAGAAGAGTGATGTTTATAGCTTCGGGGTACTTATCATGGAGATTGTTTCTGGGAAGCCCCCCATAGAGTATAGCGAAACCGAGATTGAGGTCTATGGTCCCCCTTCTGCAACCTTCAAATGCTTCCTTTTTCTTTTCTGTAACTTCATATAAACTCTTCTGACTATGCTAATGCAGATGCACTTGGTAGAGTGGTTTAAAGCCTTGATTGCTGAACAAAACTTCAGTCTTGTAGTGGATCCTAAGTTGCCTCAAATGCCTTCTCCAAAGGAACTCAAACGAATTCTGTTGATTGCTCTTCGTTGTGTTGATCCAGAGGTTGATAAGAGGCCTAAAATTGGAGATGTGATCCACATGCTCGAGCCACGCGATTTGCTACTCACTGATGTAAGAGGAGGAATTCTAGCAAAAAAAAAACTTCATGATTCAACCAATAAAAGTTATCAAACTTGGCCTGATCAATCACACTACTGTTTATTCTGATGATGCAGGGGTGTGTTTTGAAGCGAGAAATTTCTCGACGTAGTTTCTTAACAGAGAATTCAATGTTGCCAAACTAGGTGAGAGTGCTAACAGTATATGATCTAAAGAAGAAAACCCGCAACGATTTCTATAGAAGATCCTGTAAATATGCTACCATGATCAGCACAGGTCATTGACATATCAGTTGGAGCGGATATATTATTATGTTACCAGTGCAAAGTTTTGTTTGATTCACAAATGTTTTAGTAAAATTGGATTTCAGGGTTTTTGGTAGAGCTTACCAATTTATGGAATGCACTCCCTTAATGGGTTCACTTACCACTTTGTTGCATTTACACATTGTAAGTGAGACACTCTGTAAATTCGGACGTCTTAAGTTTGAATTTTGACAACCTCTTGTATCAGGCTATAAGGGATTTATTTTTCATAAATACCTTAATTTCGGAGAAAATGGTATGTCTTTGATCGGACCGAAAAGAGGATTAGTCGAGATGCGCGTAAATTAATTCGAACACTCCTGACTATTAAACCAAAAAAAAAAAAAAAAAACAAATGAAAGGTCTTGTTAGTTGAGCATAACCTGATATCTGCCACACTGCCATAACAAACTCATCCCATCTGTTTTTCATCCTCCCGATCAAGTCTACAAGAAACCTTCATTCAAAGGCTCGCTTTCACTCACTTTTGTTGAGTAAAAAATTAACGAGCATGTCATTATTGATATGTGATATCTTTAATTAATTATAAAAATATCGTCTAAAATTAGTAAATCTCATTATTTTAATTACATTCCCTTGCTTGTGTGAGTTTAATGCAATGTTAATATAACATCATTATTGATATCTCGTATTATCACATAATTGTATTAAATATATTTAATAATCTTATATGTACTATCTTAGACAATTGTTTTAATAATTGTTATGGATATGTAACAACAGGACACGTGGGCATTGCATGATATGACTATCAATGAGTCGAGCGTTTGTATAAAAGTTTATTTAAAACATTTTCGACTCATTTACATATAATTTAGTTCGTGTCGATGTATAAGTTATGTTTAGAAAATTTTTATCATATTTAATTAAATTTTGTGTTAACTTATTTATTTAATCAACGTAACGAGTTCACTCGTTTATTGTATAAATAAATCAAAATTCACTGATTTCGTATCACCTTTAGGTCTAATAAAAGGCAGATTCTATCAATAATTATCAAGAGGTGGACCTAAATTATTGACGTCACTAGGAAACTAATGTGGCCAATCATGGTCAGTTTGTTGGGGACAGGACAGTAACATCCTTAAAAAAGGTTGTGAGTGAGTGCTCCTGAGATGCGAGACGTGTCACACTGTAGCGGCAGTGAGGAGCCACAGCTAGAGTCCAAAACCCAAACAGCGAAACAACGTCGTCGACCTCCGAATCTTTCACCTCACCTGTTTGCGTCTATGTGATTCTTACGCGTGTGTGTGTACCTCCACCATCTCATAATCATTCCGTTTTTTTTTTGCCTATTAAAAAGGGTGCGCAATCAGACTGAAACTCTTGTCCGGACTTGACTATAGTAACTCGAACCCACAAGGAAAGTCCACTAAAGGAGCCTAAACGGCGAGAAATTACATGTGCTCTCAAAGATTGATTTTGAGTTATAATCTAAGACGATTTTTGATAAAATTAAAAATTGAATTCTAAATTTTAAGTATATATTAATTATAATTTTTTAAGAAAAAATTAAATCTTTATTTTTGATTTTATTTCAATAAATGTCATAATAGAATATTAATTTTGATTATAAAATTTAAAATATTTGATATTCTATCTTTGATTAAAATATTTTTTGTCTAAGTATAACATTTTAAACTTGAAAGGTCTACGTATTACATGTCTATAAACTTCAAGGGATCTGGATGCAATTTACTAATGAATATATTAAAGAACATTGACAGAAAGGGTCTAAGTGTTACTTAGGCAAAAAATTTAAGAGGTCTATGTGTAATATTTCAAATATCATAGACTTTAAGTGATTAAGTGACAAATTTTAGAAGGTCTGAATGTAATTCTTCCTATTTTTTTTTTTTTTATGACTCCTAAAATATAAATGCAGTTGGAATGGCACTTCGGTAATTTGGTGATTGTAAGTCGTATTAAATTGGAAAGAGCTTACAAACAGTACATGCGGTCTACGTGCATTTAACTTCCACCACCCAAACTCGTCTCCAGTCCCAACGCCACGCCTCTCTCTCTCTCTCTCTCTCTCCTCTGTGTCGACTTACCCAACTCTGCGAAGGCTCAGGCCACTACCCCGTTCATGGCGGTCGGAATTTCCGTCGCTAGCGGCCGATCTTTCCTCTTCGGACGAAACCCATTCCTAGGCCAAAAACCCACCTCCACACTCACTACCGCTTCGCTTCTGTTCTCCCCTTCAATTCGCCGATTCGATTCGACTCTTGGGTTTCGAAGAAAGCCTAGTTTTACAGTTTGTTTTGTTGTTGAAGACCAAAAATTGAACAGCCAGATTGAGACTCGCACGGAGGAGAGTGAAGAAGAGGTTGAAAAGCAAATCTCAGCGTCAGAGATTCGCGTGGCACAGAAATTGGCGAGGAAGAGTTCAGAAAGGTTTACTTACTTAGTTGCGGCTGTTATGTCAAGTCTTGGCATTACATCGATGGCTGTTATGGCTGTGTATTATAGATTCTCATGGCAAATGGAGGTACTGTTTCTCTTTCTCCCTCGTTTTGGCGTCTATTGCTGAACTCTCCCTCTCTCTCTATCTATCTATCTCTCTATATATTCTGAAATTGGGTTGTTTTGGGTTTATTAGGGTGGAGAAATTCCCTTGTCGGAGATGTTTGGTACATTTGCTCTCTCTTTTGGCGCTGCTGTAAATTCCAACCCACTCCTCTGCCTAGTTCAATAAGTTGTTTATTTTGGGTAAATTTGGGTGCTGAACCGTATTGGGTATTCTTGAATTTCAGGTGGGAATGGAGTTTTGGGCGAGGTGGGCTCATAGAGCTCTCTGGCACGCTTCGCTATGGCACATGCATGAGGTTTGCTTTCTGGGCTCTCTCTCTCTTCCCTTTCTATGTTCCGTTTGATTACAAAGAAAATGCAACGAAAACTTCCTTTTCTAGCATTTATTTTCATCAAACAAATGAGATTTGAATGCATAAGGGTCTGAATTTTGAGAGGTTATCATATTCGTCGTGAACTGTTTGATTTCTGCAGTCACACCATAAACCCAGAGAAGGCCCTTTTGAGCTAAACGATGTGTTTGCCATAGTTAACGCCGTTCCGGCCATAGCCCTCTTATCCTATGGTTTCTTCCATAAAGGCCTCATTCCTGGTCTCTGTTTCGGCGCTGTAAGTCTCTCACATACACACATCTGCAGTAAATCATTATCTTTAAACCCTTTATTGACCTTGTATTATTGTCTGATTGCTATTGATTATGTTTACCATTAAAAAATTTGGTCATTTAAACACAAAATTTCCCTGGTTTATTACTTAAAATATCCTCTCTGATTTTGTGCAGGGTCTTGGAATTACAGTGTTTGGCATGGCGTATATGTTTGTCCATGACGGTCTTGTTCATAAGAGGTTTACAGTGGGACCCATTGCAAATGTACCCTATTTCAGAAGAGTCGCTGTAGCTCACCAGGTAATAAATAAATGCACAATAATCTAATCATACATCTATATAATAAAGTAGCTTACAATTCAAATTTTAAAAGATAAACAAAATAATTTTTACTTTTCACGATTCAGATCGTTTTAAATTTTACTTTAAAGTTAATTTAACGGCTAATATTAACACCCTAAATTTAATAGGAAAAATAAGTCCCTAAATGTGTGTTTGGAGTGACTTTTTAAAAGTACTTCTAAAAATTATTTCTCATTATTTTCCTCACCACTACCTCTACCACCACCACCAGCACCACATTCACTGTCGCCGTCACCACTATCGTCGCCGCAACCACCACCACCACCGTCGTCGTCGCTGTCGCCGCCATCCCACCACCATCGCCACCATCGCTCCCACCACCACCGTCGCCGCTGCCGTCACCACCACCATTGTTGCCACCATCACCATCACCATCACCACCACCACCACTGCCATCGCCACCATCACCACCACTGTCGTCGTCGCTACCATCACCATTGTCGCCACCGCCGCCACTACCATCACCACCACCATCGTTGTCACAGTTACCACCACCATTGCTGCCATCGCTGCCACCACCATCACCACCGTCGTCGCACCACCACCACCGTCGCCCCCACCAATGCCATCGCCGCCACCACCACCGTCACCACGGTCATTGCCACCCACCACAACCATCACCGTCTCCTACCACCACCACAACCGATGCTTAAATTCATTTATCTCTCCGTTATATTTGTGATTTGATTTTGGATATGAATATAAATATGTTTATTGTTTCCCATTTTTTATTACTCTGTGCCTTCAAGCACAGACAATAACTAGTATATCTATATAATAAAGTAGTTTACAATTCAAATCTCAAAAGATAAACAAAATGACTTTTGCTATTCGCGGTTAAGATCGTTTTAAATTTTACTTTAAAATTATTCTAACGGCTAATATTAACACCCTAAATTTAATAGGAAAAATAGCCCTTAAGGGTGTGTTTGGAGTGATTTTTTAAAATTACTTATAGAAATTATTTTTCATAAGTACTTTAAAAAAAATAATAGCGTTTGAAACCGCCCCGTCACTACCTCTACCATCACCACCACCGTCGCCGCCGCCGTCACCGTCATCGCCTCCACCACCACCCCCACAACCACCGTCACCGCCACCACCACCGTCGTCATCACCACCACCGCTACCACCACCACCGTCGTCATCACCACCACCGCTACCACCACCACCACCACCACCGTCGCCGCCAACACCACCATCGCCGCCATCACCGTCACCACGGTTATTGCTACCCACCACAACCATCACCGTCTCCTATCACCACCACTGCCATCACTGCCACCAAGGTCATTGCCACCCACCACAACCATCACCGTCTCCTACCACCACCACCTCTCACCCCTACTACAAATTGATACTTAAATTCCTTTATCCATTCTCTATGTTTATGATTTAATTTTTAATATGAATACAAATATGTTTATTGTTTGCCATTTTTTATTACACTGTGCCTTCAGACACAGACAATAACTAATCTATATAATAAAGTAACTTACAATTCAAATCTCAAAACATAAACAAAATGACTTTTGCTATTCGCGGTTGAGATCGTTTTAAATTTTACTTTAAAGTTAATTTAAAAGTTAATATTAACACCCTAAATTTAATAGAAAAAATAAGACCCTAAGGGTGTGTTTGGTGTGATTTTTTAAAAGTATTTCTAAAAATTATTTATCATAAATACTTTAAAAATAATAATAGTGTTTGAAACCGTTCCACCACTACCTCTACCCCCACCACTACCGCCGTCGCCGCCACCACCACCCCCACCGTCGTCGCTGCCACCACCACCGCCGCCACCACAGCCATCACCACCACCACCTCCGTTGCCACCACCACCATCGTCATCGCCATCACCGCCACCACAGTCATTGCCACCTACCACAACCATCACCGTCTCTTATCACCACCACTGCCGCCCCACCTCTCACCCTCACTACAAACCGAATAACCGATGCTTAAATTCATTTATCTATTTTCTATATTTGTGATTTAATTTTGGATGTGAATACAAATATATTTTTTGTTTACCATTTTTTATTACATTGTACCTTCGGGCACAAGTAATAACTAGTATATATATATATATATATAGACTAACGATAGACTAAAGATAATTCCGTGTCTGAAGAACTGTAAAGTTCAAAAAATTCGAGTATTAATTATGGACACGAAAAAATAAGCAATAACCCATGCCTATAACCAAAAAATAGAAAAAGAAAGAATTCGTTTGCATTATTTCCACAAATAAAAAATGTTTCTTTAAAGTTTAGGTCAAATTCAATCAACTCTCTGGTCTTAATTTTAAAAATTTATCCCCTTAAAGTTTGAATATATATAAATTAAGTTAATTTCGATAGTAAAAAATGACAACAAATATTCATTTGCAAATTACATAATCTCAAATTCCACGAAGAGACAATAGCACTGTTTAGATCATTTTGTTTTGAGAAGAAGAATGAAAAAATTTTTGACGTAAATTCAAGGTAATTTTCTCTTTTTAACAAATCTGAGATCATGTGACTTAATTTTTATTATTTTTCATTGTCGAAACTAACAATTTGAGTTAATTGAAAAATGTACAAACTTTGAAGGGTAATTTGTTGAAATTCAAGCTAGAGGGAATTGATTTTAACTTGATCCAAATTTAAAGAGGGAATTTTTGTAATTAACATTATTTAATTATATACACATTTTTTTTAAGGAAATATTTGTAACGGAATCTAACGGACATGATCTTCTTTGATTTTTGATGTCTGGGTTTTCAGCTGCACCACTCGGACAAGTTCGATGGAGTACCATATGGGTTGTTCTTGGGACCTAAGGTGGTCCCCTCTCTCTCTCTCTCTCTCTCTCTCTCTCTCTTATATTCTTGTTGATTTTTTTTTTTTTTTTATGAAATAATATGGGATTTTGTATGAGCATATAGACTTAATATTGGTGTCATTTGGGTGCAGGAAGTTGAAGAAGTGGGAGGACTTGAAGAGTTGGAGAAGGAGATAACTCGGAGAATTAAATTGTCGAACAATAGTTCATGATCAACCCACCCACCTTACAATGTCACTTACAGTTATTGTCTGTTTAGAGGGAAAAGTAGTGTCGTTAATGAAATGATTTTGACATAATGTCTTGCTCCAATGGAAAAGGAAACGATAGTCGAAGAGGATACCAGATTTTTTCAAAAGAGTTTTATATTCATTGCATAATGTTTTCGCATATGGTGGAATAGACGGTCTTATTTTCATTTGAGAGGTTGATTTTAAAACTTGAACTAGCAAATTCTCCCTCGAGCATATGAGAAATTGTCATCGCTCCAAGTCCAACATCAAAAAACAATCAACTTGTTGTATTTTTTTCAATGCCTGAAGTTCAAACTCGAAATCGAAAAGAGCAATTAGAAGAGAACGATTATCGTCTTCTTTTTTGACGATGAGAAATTGATATTAAATACATTCTTATAAAATAAATTCTAAATCATTCGTTAATTATAAGTATTATAAATCGAAGACAAATCGACAGTTTGTTAGCAGCAGCTAGGCTGTGCAAATCCCTGTCCATATGTAAAGGTTGCACATGTTATGTTCTTAAAGGGCCTCTTTGGTATGTGGGATAAGAGGGATTTGGAAGATGGGTTGGGAATAAAAGTCCACAAAACTCATCAAATCCATGTTTGACAACTACATTTTTAGTTCAAGTTATCAAACTCAGCCCGCTTTAGTCCCGCAATTTAAACCCATGTTCATGGGTATCATAAAACCTAGTGGGGGAGTGGGTTTCATATGGGAGTTAAAAGGTTGAACATATAAAATGACATTTATACCCCCCATATAACCAAAATAATCAAATATTCAAATCTATATAAGAAAGTACAATATAATCCAAATCTCAAAAGATAAACAAAATGACTTTTGTTATTCGCGGTTGAAATTGCTTTAAATTTTACTTTAAATTTAATCTAACGACTAATATTAACACCCCAAATTTAATAGGAAAAATAGGCTCCTAAGGGTGTGTTTGAAGTGACTTTTTAAAAGTACTTTTGAGAATTATTTCTCATAAGTATTTTTAAAAAAAATAGTGTTTGGAACCGCCCCACCACTACCTCTACCACCACCGCCGCCGCCACCATCACTATCGTCACCCTACCATACCCACCACCCCACCACCATCACCATAACCATTACCACCACCATCCCACCATCATCACTACCACTACCATCATCGTCCCACCATCACCACCACTTCCACCACCCCACCATCATCACTATCACTACAACCACCGTCCCACCATCACCACCACCCCACCATTACCATCCCCACCACCACCGCTGCCGCACCCTATCATCATTATCACCGCTGTCACACCTTACCACCACCGCTACTGTCCCACCATCACCCTTACCACCCCCACCGCCACCCTCATGACCATCACGACTACCACCACCATCGCCAACCCACCACCGCCACCCCCATCCCCACCATCGCACTACCCCACCTCCACCTCCACCTCCACCCCCACCCCACTGCCACCACCATCGCCACCCACCATTTGATTACTACCATCATCGTCCATGACCACTACTCACCACCATCGTTATTTTATTCTTATATTTATTACCATTATCATCATCATCCCACTACCACCGTCGTCCACCGTCAGCACCCACCACCATTCGCCCACCATCGCCACCAACCACTGTCACCTACCCCACCACACTTACCACCGCTGCCATTCGCCACCACTCATCACACTGTCGCCTAGAAGCACCCATCGTCTCCCACCACCACCATCATCACTGCCCACCACCACCGTCGTCATCCCACCACCACCACTGCCAACCATCATCACCGTCGTCCACCACCACCACCACCGTTGCCACCTGCGACTGCCACTACCATCATTGTCCCTAAAAATTCACCACCACCACCACCACCACCATCACCATTGCCACCCACGGCTGCTACCACTACCACGGTCATCGCCTTACCCACCACAACCATCACCGTTTCCCACCATCACCATTGTCGCCCACCACCACTACCACCGCTCACCCCCATTACAATCAGTGCTTAAATTTTTTTATTTCTCCTCTATATTTGTGATTTGATTTTGGACATAAATACAAATATGTTGACAATTTTTTTTTATTATTCCGTGCCTTCAGGCACGGGGAATAACTAGTAATCAAATATTTATACCCCAAATAATCAAATAATTAAATATTAAAATAATGAGATAATCAAATATTTATACCCCAAATAATCAAATATTAAAATCATAATGACACGAGAAAATGTACGTATATAAACATGAGTTTGGATTAAATTCGTTAAAGGACACAATAGTCATTTTTATACAAATATATTATCATAATAGTGATATATCTGTGCGCATACCAAACATGAGTATGAACAAGATTAAATGTTGAATTTCATCTTTATAAAGAGGGGTTTGAGTTTAGAAAGGTTTGGACAAGCCAATCCAAACCCTTCCTAAACAATCAACCAAACATGCCCAAAGCGTCTTGTAGGAAGTTCTATTTCATCGTTTTGTTGACAACTGTCTTGATAGCCTTATATGTAAAAGATGCCTCCAAAACTCCATATTTCAGTTCCTAAAAAGTTGTCCCATGCCAAACCCACTTTGAATAATTAAGCAAATGAGCCAAATTTTGCACAGGTGGGTGGGGCTCTTTTTGGTCATGCACCACCATTACATAAAAATGACGATGAATTTCGAATTCGTGAACTAAAAAATTTAACAACAGAATAGTAGTTATTAGGTGGGATTTGGTCATTGGTTACAGAAACTTATTTTGGGGCAGGAAGGTAAAATTGCAAAAAAAACACAGGTTTCATTAGTAGTAGTTATTAATATTGTCAAATATGGGGTATATAATATATCATTTTAGAAACTGCACGAACATTCCCTCTAACTATAAGCTAACATGAGGGAGCGTTAATGCAATTTTACCACCAATGAGAAGACATTAATAAAGACCAAGAGAGAGAGAGAGAGAGAAACTAAGGGGTAATGCCTAACTTGACTAATAATTCAAGTTTTTTGTTTCAAAGGCTAATTCTACGCAAAATGTTGAGTGCAAGTTTGGGTAATTATTGGGCATACGTGTTGGAATTTAACTTCTACGGGGACCAAATATTGTAATGATTAAGAGTTTATGCAACCATTTTATCGTTTTTACAATGTTTACTTTTTTTTTTTTTGGTTGGTCGTCAAACTCATCAAAAGAAGTATTTTCATTTATAAGAGGAATGCTCATTTGTGTGACCACAACTCATTTTGTTATTAAATGTCAAACAATTAATTTTTTTTTGATTATACTACTTGAAATATTCCAGAGTTTTTTGAAAATCTAATGGGAAGTATATTATTTTTTGAAAATTTAAGGGGTTAAAAAATATTTTTTAAAAGATAAGGTAGGCCATGGCCCTCTTGGCTCCTTTGTATTGTAGAATTAAATTAAAGGTTTTGTCACCAAAATCGGCAAGGAAAAAGTATGCTATCCTTAAAGAATCTTGGAGATCCTCACCGTTTCGTTCATACCTAACTTCCAAGCAAATGGCATTGATTATTGGTAATTTAGAAGTGTCAGCCTCAAAACCTCCTGCTAAAGACTTCCACGTTTCTACTTCTCCAATATCTTTTCCCACCGAACCAACCCACCCACCCCACCCCACCCCACCCCACCCACCCAGCTAGTGTTGGCCCCATTTTTGTGGTGTTTTTACTTCCACTTTCTTCTTATTCTTCTCTTCTTTCTTGATATGGTTATCAACAATTTTAAATCCGGAACGAATAAGCATTCATACAAATATATTTATTTATATTAAATGAATTGGATTGGATTCGAACTTAATTTTAAACCTTAATTAATAAATAAATGAGTAGAATTTAATCAATAATTTGTCAAATTTGTTAGGCTCGTAAACGTATAAATAACATTTAATACTTAAAATACACTCTATATAATTAAAATGCATGAAAGGATAATTACTAATTTTGTGGGATTAACTTGTTTATTTGTTACATTCTTATTGATTAATGATATCACGTAATAATATTGACGTGGTGTAACTGTTACATTAAATATTTTATGGAAGTCGGAGGTTTTGCATGGCCACTTTTGTCCTCTTAACCCACCCTGAAAAAATCGTTAATAATTTTGGGTTCTCAGGTGTTTTGCTAGACATCAGTCCATTGGTACGAGCAGAGAATCAAGGCCTCCTCCAACTATAAGGATTTGGCCCAGCCCATCTCTTCTAGTTGGGCCCGTGAACAATCCGTGTTGGTATGTGTTTGCCTTATCAACTTACAAAACAGGGATCCAACTGCCCCATGTGTCAGAGCATGCTCATATTTTCTTTATACCAGTCTGATTTGGGTTTGTGTTTATACTTTATAGTGATATTACCTCTCTAGTATTTCTGGGCCAGTCAGGGTTTTTGGCCTAATTTATGTGTACTTCGACTAATTTTTTTGTCGGTTCAATCAAAAGTCAGCTATTCACGCCAGGACTAAGATATTCATGAGGGATAAATTTTTTATGGCCTAACTCCAAAAAGTTGTCAAGATTCGAACACATGACGTTTAAATTTATTGTTCGTCCGTATTGCTACTTGAACTACCTATTGAGATTCTCTAACATATATTTTAAGGAATAAGAGAGATCTCAATTTTTTAGTACCAAATTTGGAACTAGACCACCTCTTAAAACATTTTTCCCTTCCTTCTCTGACTGGATTGTCCTTCTTTGAACCTATATAGTGCCCTCATTCTACCTCATCCTTGGCAAAGCTGATCTCCATGGGAAATGATCCACAGGAATTTATCTGCAGAATCTAATATATATATATATATTTGTATTGAACTAGATGGTAGTAAGTTGGACAACAATAATGTGATAAGATTATAATGTGAAGCTGCTTGACTGCAGCTATCAACTGTGTTAAGAGAAAACATTTTCCACTTGTGTTCTGTTGAAGAAACTGTTGTTTGAACCGATATAAAATTCTAATAGAGCAAATTTTATAGATACTCTGGATTGAATAGTTGAATATGACTTCATCTTGTATGCAGTTTGGATTTTTATCATTTCTATACGTGTCTATTTGGGTTCCTATTTTCAACTTGGTGCCCCGGGGGGGGGGGGGGGGGGGTGGGGGGTGGGGCTGTTGGGTTGGGTTGGGGGACCTAAGAAGGGCCAATTTCTTTTGCTGTCAGACGCCCTAGAATGGTTGTTGAAGCTAGACGAATACAACGAAATCAGTGGGTGTAAAATTGCCCATCAGCATCCACTTTGTATTGCACAATAAGCCATAGAATCGGTCCATTACTGTTTCAGGATGCTAATGGAAGCTCTCGTGAAGAAACAAACCAGTGAAACAAAGAGACCGCTCTGCCAAACCTGAAGAAGTGAAGATTGGAACATCAAAGAGCCCTGCAATCATGCTGGAACCATGATCAAGGAGACCCTGCAATATCCTGATTAGCTGACAATGACATGAAACAGAGTGTCTGGACCTTGTGTGTGTTGGTGTTTGATTGTGGACACAGCAATAGTTCCCTATATTAAAGGTCGTGGAATTGGATTCTCTGTTACAGACCATGTCTTGGCAGGCTGAAGAAAGAGCATTGGATGAGTCCACCCCTGCTACGCAAGGAGAGGGATATCCAATTTCATTTTGCATTATTCCCAAAATGTAAGTTTTGGATGAGTCTTTGGTTGGAATTGTATCTGTTAGAGACCATATCGAGCACTGGATGGGAACCTAGTTAGTACTCAGCCATGCAGGGAGAGGCATATCCCATCTCATGTTGGACATGGCAAAAAATGGGGTAGGCAGGGGATCACCAAATGTTCGGCTCGGAACTATCCGCATTATTTAGGTGCTAATTTGGTCAGCAAAAAGAAAGGAAGTCAATATATAATTTAACACTTGGGTTGATGATCAAATTCCTATATGTTGTCTATTATAACCTCACCAAAACATAAGACTGACAAATGTGTGTATTATAAGCTCACCAGAACATAAGAATGCCAATAATGTATACTCAACAGACTGACAGAACCTGAATTGATTTGATCCTACTAATATGTAACAGAAAATGCAGTATAGTTACCAAAGCATATTAAAATCACTAAATTCGCGTCATTTAAAACCTTAAATCATCAAAATTGAAAGCTAATCACAAGGTTTTTCCAATGTAAAATGATCAAGAAGGCACAAACATCAGAAGTTCTACCAAGTAACAATTGATACTGTATAAAAAAATCAAATTTATAACTCAAGCAAAGTAATACAGTTGGGCTGAAAGCCTGGAATTGGTCACAAACTACAAAATAAAGCTCTAATGTAACACTAGACTCTGAACTATAAAACATAGAACAGTGAAATATAGTCAAAATAAAGAACAGCAAACCTTATATCCCTACTATGTACAGCTTCAAATCTACACCTCATCCCCACCAAGCAGTTCCCACTGAAAACACAAGCCAGACACTAGTCTCAAAAGATCTCCATTTTCAAATAATTCCACAAAATCAGTCCACAAATTATAGACAAATTCAGTTTCTAGCCCCCGAAAAAGGAGAAAAATCCACGCTTTTTTGGCTCCTCCTCCACCAACACAGCCGTCATACTATCCTGCTCAACCAACCTCCAAGCGGCCTGCTCAAAAGCCAACCCAGCCAACGTTGGTGGCCTATTCAACACAAGTGGGTAACCCCTATTTGTACTCCGAATCACCTCTGAATCCTCCGGAATCACCCCCAACAATGCCAGCCCCAACATCTCCTGAACATCGAGAACAGACATCATATCTTCCCCTTTAATCATATCTGTCCGAGCCCTGTTCACAATCATCTTAATATCCCTAATTCCATCGCATTCCAACAACCCAGTAACCCTATCAGCATCCCTTAAGCTGGTAATGTCCGGTGTGGTAACCAAAACCGCCTCATTCGCTGGCGTGATTGCCGTAATGAACCCTGCATCAATACCAGCCGGACAATCTATTAGTATGAAATCGGGGCAACCTTCTTGGCGATCTTTTAGAGCTTCAACAACCCAAACTAGGGCTTTCCCACCGAACCCAATTGGGAGTTTGGATCTGGGCTTTGATATACAGAGCAATTCGAAGTTGGACCAGCGCTTGTCGCGTACTAGGGCTTGGTCGAGTCGGCAATCGCCGTTGAGGACCTCAACAACGGTGTAATTGACGCGGTTTTCGAGGCCCAATAGAAGGTCGAGATTGCGGAGGCCGACGTCGGCGTCTATGGCGACAACGGAGAAGCCGTGGCGGGCTAATGAGAGGCCGACATTGGCGGTGGTGGTGGTCTTGCCTACGCCGCCTTTGCCGGAGGTGATGACCACGACTCTTGGGGTTTCTCCGGCTAATTGGGGCTTTCGGTTGTATTGTAGGACTGATTGGGTGGTGGGCTTGGATCTTTGGAAGGTTTTTGGAGGCGTTTGGGTTTTGGTTGTGAGAGGATTGGGAGGGGTTAGTGTGGAGGAGTAGAGAGAGGACGGTTTAGGGTTCGTCAGCAGTTGTAAAGATGTCATTGCTGGTTGGTGTGTGTGTGTGTGTGTGTGTGTGAGAGAGAGAGACAGAGAGAGAGAAGATTTAGAGGAGGAAGAACATGGTTTAGTGTAGTTCAGTAGTTGTCCTGCGAGCAGAGTGATGAAGACAGAATTGGAAGCGAGCGTTGGACAGAATAATGGAAGGAAAAATTGCCAAACAGCACACTAAGGGGGAAAAATCATCTTATCCTAATCCATCAGACTAGTGGTAATCTTTTTTTTTTTTTTTTGTAATAAACTCCAATTGGAATAATAAAATATCAGATATTTGAATTTAATAGGTGACTTAGGATGAAGGTTTAATTCTCTTTACAGTATCCTTAAAAAATCATAGTTCGTACATGAGAAAAAAATTACAATCTCGAATAGAGAGTGTATAAATCAATATCTATAATAATATAAAATAGAGTAGATTTCAATAAGTTTATCTCTCAAATAGACTCATTCAACGATCATCAACGTTTCTCTCAAAATCATTCACATTCAATTTTTTTCCCTAAATTCATCACTAATCACTTATGTTGCACTGTGCTTTCAAACACGAATTACCTCTAGTATAGAACATAATCGTGGAACTATGTTATAACAAATAATAATAAGGAGAATTACACTCAGACCTTCTAAGGTTTGTCACTTAATCACTCAAATTTGTTAACATTTGAAATATTAGTAAATTATATCTAGTCCCTCTGAAATTTATAGACGTATAATACTTAGATCCCTAAAATTTAAAATGTAATATTTAGATAAAAAAATACTTCAATCAAAGATAACATATCAAATATTTTAAATTTTACAACCAAAATTTATGTTCTATTGTATCATTTATTGAAATAAAATCAAAAATAAAAATTTATTTAAAAAAAAATTATAATTAGTATGCAATTATACTATAATATTTTAATAGTGATGCTTCTAATCCTCACTCGTATGTGCTGACTAAAGTTTCTAAATCACAATCAACGATGGTCTAATAATTTTCCTTATCTTGTAAATATTTTATCTTCTTGAAATCAAGAATTTTAATTTTCTAAGCAATAAAAAAAGTGGTTGATTGGTAGGACGAATTTTAGTTGTTTTAACAAATTGTATTCAAGTATCTGATGTGGGTTTAAATCCCAACCAAAGTACAAATCCTAATTTAACTGTTGTATATGAGTTGAGGGACCAGTCTATGGAGTAAGTGTTTATCCTTAATTCTACTCGAACTCACAAGCATCAATAACTTAAGTACGTCTCTACTTGTCGGAGATAAATTAGGAATTTCTCGCATTACCCAAAAAAAAAAAAAAATTCTAAATCACAACCGTTGATAATAAACGTATTTAACGTTCAACAATATTGCGGTAACCATCGGATGAATCACTAACCTCAATAACACTTGGCAACCTTTCTTTTGATCTATCCAGAGCCGTCCATGAAAATCACTCAATCCAACGGCTATAAAATTCCAATCAGTGAGACACCACTGCTATAAAATTCCAATCACTTCCAAATGTGCATCAATTGCCAAGTGTCCTTCACGCAAGCTATGGGATCGAAGCCTCCTTTCGTTTAACCAACCCTACACGCAGAAAAGTCAGTGATTCTAGATTTTCAATCCATCTATCCGCCACGTGTCCAATCTCATTGTCAAATGACATTTCTACCCTTCCTTATCCTACTCATCCTCGTCTTCCTTTTTACTCACCGGCAATCTCACGTGATCAGTTATTTCATCTCTCTCTCTCTGTCTCTCTCGTTCATCTTCTAGGTTTTCTTCAGATCCTCACTCTCTTTACTGTACTCGACAACCACGAGATAGCGGGGGGGTCTTCTTCTCTCCATCTGTGACAGGTTTGATTGGTTAATCTTTCTTTTTAGTTTCATTTTCTGTTGGCTTCTTGTTGCAATAGATGAATCAATTTCAGCTTTATTTTGGGTGTTTTGATCTGATGATAATTAATGTATAGAAATGAGTCATTATGAGTGAATTTCATGTTTTTGAATCATTTGCTGTAGATTATGGGATAGTTTGGATGTGAATTGAATTAGGGTCATTACAGCAGAATTGTCAATCGGATCCAGATGTGGGTTGATCAGATTTTAGTGTTCACATTGATTTTCATCGATCAAATTGGGGTTTCCATTAGTCTCCTTGGACCGCTTTGATGATAAGAGGTTGAGGGTTCAACACAACAAAATGAGATCAATGTGTTGACATATTCTTTCGACATAAGCAATCTCAGTTTTTCTGTTACTTTAATGGTTTAATTATATTGTGAAACATATTGTAATTTCAGTAAATGAGTCCTTCGGAAATCTCATTGGTTACCGAAGGTTATTGTTGTTTATAGCCAATATCTACTAAGTGAGCTTACATATTGGATTAGGCTTCTCAGTACGATCTGGTTATGTCTTAATGTTCTTTCTTTGTTGTATGCGCATAATGAATGCCTCCTTTTTTTCCTTTTAAAATAAATAGCTTTGTAGCTTCTTTTTTTTTTTTTTTTTTTGATTTTACGAAATTTTCTGTGTACCAAATTCGTCCATCTTACATATTAAGTTTTTTGCGGTTTTCCTACAGGAAAGAAGGCCATGTGAATTGTTTGAACCAACTGGTATTGCAGACTTTTTTGGTTAAAGTAGGTAGTTTAATTGGAGTACACGAGATGGGTAAATGCAAGGGTTGTGGGAAACTAGGAAGAATGGTACCGAGGGAGCGATCTTTGGATGCTTACCAATTTTCTCTTCTGCTATGTCCTGTTCTTTCTGTTTGGGAATGCATTGTTCGCAAAATGAGGTATTCCTTCAGACCTGAGTGGGTGTAGGTGGCAAGATTTTGACGTCATATTTAGTTACAAGTTGGGAATTAATTATAGGTTATTAGGATTAAACAACAAGTAACCAAAGGAAAGTAAAAAAACACACATAGAGGTAATGTATACGATCTTAGACAAGTTCTCTTAAAGAAAAAGAAGTTGCAAGAAAAAGAAATAGAGCCAACAGAACTGATTAGTTACAAAGCCTTGTGTTATTGTATAAGATGGACTGTGCGAAAGCACCATCTGGTGCTAGAAAGGTGAAGAAGAAGCAAGTGAAGGATGAGTTGGATCGTATCAAACAAGCTGAGAAGAAAAAAAGGCGCTTAGAGAAAGCCTTGGCCAATTCTGCAGCCATCCGTTCAGAACTAGAACAGAAGAAACAGAAAAAGAAAGAAGAACAACAGAGGCTTGATGACGAGGGTGCTGCAATTGCTGAAGCAGTTGCACTGCATGTGCTACATGGTGAAGACTCGGACGATCCATGCAAAGTCATGTTGAAGAAGGATGAGGAGTTGAACCCTTGGGATTGTGCTGGCAATTTTGACCTCTTTATGAGTCGTAGGAGAGCAACCCTTCCTCATCAAGACCTCTCAAAATATTCTCTTGACAGAATTGGATGGGTTTCTGATGCTCACGGATCTGGACCCCATTTGAATAACTGGGGAAGCAGCTACTGGACTGTTTCATCCAATCCTTTTGGGATGGAGTTTCAGACACCACACTTCGATGAGGGAGGTTGGGATACTACAGAAATCTCAGCAGATCTTACTGCAGCGCAGGCAGTTTCGTCACTGCAAATAGCCGAAGATGCACACGGGGACACCTTTGTCTTCAACCGAATGTTTAGAGGGTAAGAAACAAGTGTCGTTTGTCACGTTCAGTCACCTTATGGTATCTTAACGGTAGTCCACGGTTGTCACTTTCAGTCACCTTTTGGTGTCTTAGCAGTAGTCCATGGTTCTCAATAACATTGTATATATTTCCCGGTGAACATGCCCCCTACTTGTTTATCGGACATCATGCTTCTATAATTTCAAGCATTCTTCCCTATCTTGGTTTCGTGATTTTGTCCCTTGTTAAATGTGTCTGAGAGTTTTCTTTTAGTCCTTAAGAAGTGGTGTTCACAAATTTGAGGCATCAATAGAATATATTTCTAGATTTTCGTATGTATGGTAATTTCAGTGGTTAACGTATGGAGAATGTTAATGCAGAGCAAAGGTCATATAAGAAACATTAGGGCGTGTTTGTAAAACAGTTTTCTGTTTTTAAATTTCATTTCAAAAAATAAGAGAAAATTTGTTTGGTTTATTTTTTATTCTCCAATTTTTAGAAAAAAGTGAGAACTGAACCAATTTTTCGAGAAACATCTAAATGATGTTATCTCGGTGTTCAAGTCAAAATGAGAAAAAATGGGAAACACCTCCAGTTCAGATCTGAGCAGAGCTCTCTCTCTCTCTCTTTTGTTGGAGGTAGCCATTTTCAGACATTTTCGTCGGAGGCAGCTCTATATATACACAGATCTGTGTATATATACAGATCTGAACACAGCTTATATATATGCATATATATGTGGGTTTTGCGTGTGTTTGTTGTGTGTGCATGTTTGCTGGGTGTGTGTGTGTACGTGTTTGCTGGGTGTGTGTGTGTACATGTTTGCTCTGTGTGTGTGCGAGTGTTGGTTGTGTGGGTGGAGATTGAGAGGAGATAGTGGAGACTGAGAGGAGATAATGGAGAGAGAGATGGGAATGGAGATTAAAATTGGGGAGTTTTATGGATTATTGTCCAAACAGGTTTTATAATTTTTTGTTCTTTAAAATTATTTTTAAAAATATAAACCAAACAAGTTTTACAATATAAAATTGCATAGGTCCGCACCCTTGTGAACAGAGGAGTAAATTGGGGTACATCCGTGACACTTCGGTGATGAGATATCTACTTGACCTTCACCAGCCTACTGAATTAATACCTATCCATACAACAGTTCAGAACTCTGTCCGAGTTCATACCAGATCGTCCAGAGGATTGGAGAATTAATCATTTCAAACCAACCCACGGGGCAAAAGAAAAAAAAAAAAGAATGGATGTAGTCTATTTAACATATATCATGTCTACGGCTTTGCATGGTCAAATAGCTTTCACAGCCAGAATGCCCAGTGGAAAAACATCCTTAAATACCACACCTCAGTTCTGCTGCAGGGAAGCTTCTGCATATGGTCGCTGTTGCTGCTGGAGAATACCCTCATCCTGATCTTCCTGTTCTGAACTACTTGACGGTTTGGCACCGGAAGAAATAAAATTTTTAAACCAAGCAGCTTGGAATTTAGGAGTTCCTCTGTTCGAATTGCCAGGGGACTCTGGGGCAACAACTGAATTGTTGGAAGCAACGCCCGCTAGAAATTGGTATGCCACTTTACTGGCTGACACAATCTCTGTTTTAGCTTGTCTAAGCTGCAACAACCCATAGAAACAATCAGAGGAACATTAAACTCAACTAGGACTAAAGGCAGAATAACTATCACAAAGTAAGGCCAGAAAAAAAATCATTCCACGACGGATGGCTCTAATAATTCTATGCATTATTAGATAGGCTCTCCATTTCCCAGTCCAATTCGTAAGATTACAGGAATCAGTGCATCTATTCAGAAAGACAGATACTGCACAAAGCCGCAAGTGCCCACTTCAAACTGTTCACATGCAACAAAAAGATCAATTTGTTGTGTGAGTTAACGGATGTTGTCCTTTCAGTTTTTCTTCTTGACCCAGGAGGGAAGACATTATTGAGGTTTCACGACAGGAGTTTTCAAATTGATATGGAGTGAAATCAGTGAATGATAGGATAATCTCACCCGTGAGGCTGTACTTTCTGCTATTTCTGCGGCAGTATCACCCGCATGAGCAAACCTGTTAACCCAACCTGCAACAGAAGTTATGAGAACATGCTTTACATTGTGAATTGCAAAGAAGAATTATGCTATACAAACAGAATTTGTTTTCGTCAGTTAAAGGAACATAGGACAAAAGCACCGAGAATGTGATCATACTCCATATACGAGTCAGTCGGAAAACATAAGGAAAAGTTATCGAAAAAGGACAAGTAATATTTTGTACACCAACAATGGACAGCTTTAAGACGAGATAATTAAGTTTGCAATTTGGCCTTCCAACAAACTGGAAAACTCTAAAACCTCTTTACTGGTCATGTGCTATATTTGAGGCTGCTTCATACATTGACGCCACAGAGAAATCTACTGGTTATTAAGAACATGCTTCACAATTTTACTTTTTTTTTCTCTTGTAAAAAGAGGGAGAAAAAGAGATAGTGGGTTGAAATTATATCACAATTTTCTCATCAGAGAGAGAGAGTATATGTGAACTAGTTCTGTATAAGATAGCAAACCACTATATGCTCCAGTTGACTGAAACTCAAATCCTTATCCTGCATTACATTTCATTGATCGTCAATCTAAGATGAAGTTATAGGCTGCAAGAACAGATACATGTAGTGTATGAATCCTATCCACATTCCAGGCACTTTTAAACTCAAGCAAACTTCGTTCAAGCCACAAAGAATTAGCTACAGAAATTCCATGTTGCCACCACTTAGGCCTCCAGAACTCTGTAGAAAGAAGATAGAGATTAGCTAGTCCATAATATTAGTGGAAGCTAAAGGAAATGTCGATATCTGTAAACATTACATCCAGAGTTCGTGTGGGATGTTTCCAAGCATTATACACTTTCTATTGAGCAATTGTAAATGCATAGGCATGAATCACTACCCCTCAAATGTTCAAGGAGCACTAGAAAACATATTTATGATTGGCAGTTAACTCAAGAGATATTACAAAAAACTGTGTAACAGACGTCATGATTGCATTTCTTCTTTTTTTTTTTTTTTTTGGGGGGGGGGGGAGGGGGGAGGGGGGAGGGGAGGGAGAGGAGAGACAGAATGCAAACTACCAGGAAGTTTAGGCACACCAAGTCTTTCACCAAATTCATCACAGAAGTGATTACAATTCTTTGACAACAAATCATATGAGTTCCCGGGCCACTCCCTACTAAGCTCCCTCAGGATCTGATTGACCTTGGAGATGGAAAAGTTTGTTTCTCCAAGCACAATGCTTTCACGAAATGTGTACATCGGGTTCTTTCCACAAGGACACCTGAAAACTCCAGTGCCTTGTTCACAGAACCCAAATGACCATTCCTTATCACCATAAACCTGTCATACATAGTATATAGATAATTAGAAGAGCCCTACATCGAGATGCAACTTGTTCAAGGAAAGTATCTTAACAACATACAAGGTCACATGAGATTAAGGAAATTAGACTGCAGAAATCCAGAGAAATCAAATATCATTAACTGATGAGCATGAAGCGAATTAGAACAGACATGATAAAATAAATTAAGTTGAATGCAATAAGGAGAAATATAGTCCCTTGTTGACCACAAATTATTTCAGCACAAGTGAGACAATGCAAGAGAAGCGACTTTTGGCACCCTAATCCATAAAAGAGATCCCAAAACCAAGAAATTTTCAAAATACTTCAATTTGTCCGTTATACCTTAGTAACCAAAAAACCACATTACAAACCTGCCATGGATTATTGCATACATAATCCACAGTTGAAGAATGCAATGTAGTTTAGGCTCCAAAAAAAATTTACACAACAACCAAATTTTTTTTTTTGTTCAGCGATTAAGGGTGTCCGAACTAGGTTACGCGCACCTCTACTAATCTTCTCTTTTATCCGAATCATTGGATCAAACGCACCTAGTCCCAATTACCACTTATGGTACCCTTGGGGTTTCACAACCAAATGTTCAACTTGTTAACTATCTACCAAACAAATAACAAAATAAAACAAAACCTTATGTGTTTGACCAAATTCAAATTCACCACCACCACATCAGAGCTCCGAAAACTAAAGCTAGAACCCTATATCTCCTCAAAACATACAGCATTGCATGATTTGAACGGAAATGGTAAGAGTTGCACAAAAAAAACTAGATATATATCCATATACGTATACGTGCATGTATATATATACACACACAAACATATAAGAAAAAAAAAGAGAGAGACCTGGACGGCGCTGTGGAAGATGCCACCGAGACCGATACCGTCTTTAAAGATCTTATTGATCTGAACAATGGTGTTGTTCGTCTTGTCTGAATCACTATTGGTCACGTCGTATATATGGACGATCACCTCCGTCATGTTCAAATACTACTCTTTCCGGAAATCGATTCAATAAGCCCTACCCCGCCTCTCTCTCTCTCTAACTCAGATTAAGCAATTCAATTCAATCCAAAATCAAACAAGGACTACAATGATTGTCACCACCACCGATCATGATTCATTCAGCAATGCTACGGATTCTAAATTTGGTATCCTAAATGACAATAAGGATCATTGATCTAATGGATCCATTAAAAAAATAGCAATATTATGTAATACAAATCTGCAACTCAAATTTATATCTCAAATAAAAATGGATCATTAGATCAGTGGATCCCATTTAAAAAAGTTGATGGGACTCACTCATCGAATGGCCCCCTTATTTGAGATGTAAATTTAGATTATATAGTATTTTTCTTAAAAGAAGTTGAGGGGTGTTTGTCGGTGTCTCTGAAGTTTACGAACATAATTTGGAGATTAATGCTAGATTTAACAAATTATTTATCAAAATTTATATCTAAAATCAGTGTAAATAGTTTGATCGGTGGGATTTATTAATTTTCATCAAACATTCAATATATACGATTGTGACATATCATTTAGAATACACTAATTGGTAAACAAATTTGAGAAATATAGTTTTATCCAGTTTGTGGACTTAATGTATTGTTATTATTGGATTAATAATAGAGTGCATTTAATGTTGAAACTCACTGATAATTTAAGGGCAACAACCATTAAGAGTGTGTTTGGTAACGTTTTCATTTTTATGTTTTTTTTTAATAAAAAAACAGAACTAAGTTTTTTTTTTTGTGATAAAAATTAAAAATATAAAACATATTTGGTAGTCATTTATATTTCAAAAATTATGAAAACAAAAATAAAAAATTTGTTTGGTATTATACCAAAAATTCACCACTCAAACCCCACCACCCAATCCCACTGACTATCCAAAACCACCACCCAACCCCACTACCGAAACCCATCCCCCAACCCCACCAACGAAACCCACAACCCACCCCCACCACTGAAACCCACCACCACAACCACTGAAAATCCACACCCCACCTCCATCGAAAACCACAACCACCGAAGTCCACCCCCACCCCAACCCCCACCATCGAAACCCACAGCCCACCCCCACCACCGAAACTCACTACCCACACTTGAAACTCCCCAGCAAAACCCACCATCAGAGAAGAGTGAGAGAGAAGAGTGAGAAAGAGAGAGAGAGAAAGTGAGTCGAGAGAGACTAGAGACCTGAAAAAATGGAGTGATTGGCGATGGCGATGGCTTCGACTTCTTCTTCGTCGCTGGCATTGAGAGAGAGAGAGAGAGAGAGAGAGAGAGAGATGACAGACAGACAAATAGAGAAAGGTGAAAGAGAGATGACTTTTTATACCCCAGCAAAAAGATCTATTTTTTGTTGCTAAGGAGAATCAAAGTCAAGACTTCATTAAAAGCCCCGCACATGTTTTTTTGTGTGGATGTTTTCAAAAACATCTTTTTGGATGTTTCCATATTTTAGCCTTGTTTTTAAAACGAAGATGTTAAAAATAAAAATAAAAACATTCACCAAACGTATTTTTGTTTTTTTAGCCATAAAATGAAAACAAAAACGAAAAAAAAATAAAAACAGGTGGTTACCAAACGCCATCTAAATTATGTCCCAATAATAATGATCGTTGATGGTGTAAACCTGCGCGAATGAGCTATGAGACTGGATTATGTGGTATGAACGATCTGTGTGGGGCTCGATATGGCATCTGAGCTACAAGGCTCGTGTATCGAAGGACGAATGCTCTAATTAACTGACATGTAGTGCGTGTGATACAGTAGAAGTACAGTGGTTCACCGGCTAATGAGCTCGGCTAGTCCACTCTCTAATGGAGACTCTTGCTCCTTTCTCTTTATTGATCAATTTAATGTGTTACAGTAAAATCCTCTCGGTCTTAGGGTTTCCAGTTGCTCTCTTTTTATAGCCTCATACTTACCTCTAATTCGGAATTACCTCCTTTATCGAAGGGATTGCTCCCTATCTTCATCTATCATCTCGGAGTTACCTAGACTTCCTATAGCTGGTTCCAAATGGCTTGGTTTTTGCCTTTTATCATGGGATCCTCTCCTTGATTGTAGGAGAGGATCCTTGCTGGTAATGTGTTACGCGCCTTGGATTAGCTGAATTCCCATTATGAATATATCTACTGTCGACTGGTTGTCCTCTTAACATTTATCGCCTTATGTCTTCAGCTGGGAGTACAAGTGTTGACTGGTCGAGCTCAGATCGTGGCTGGGTGAGCTCGGTTTATTTTCCCTGTCCTCCAGAGCTGAGCTCTTTTCCTGAGCTCGTGTCTGGGGTTTATTTTAAGTATCATCAGTTGCCCCCCAGCCCTTGCCTTAGGATCTTAGGCAGGGGCTGACCTGTATTCCAGTCAGAGTTAAATATGCACGTGGCTAGCACGGGACTTGAAGATTTTTGACGGTTAGTAGAAATCATGACTCTCCTCGATTCCCGCACATGTCTCAGCCCACGTTCCCCAAGCTTTAAATGCCCCAAAACGGTTACCTGAACCGTTTCTGCGCACTATTCATCTTCTTCTCCAATCTTCGTCTCTATTCCCCTTGCGATTTCAGACGATCTTACCCGAACTTTCCTGATTTCTTGCTTGAAAACGAATTCCCAACCTTCGTCTTGAAGACTCGCATCGTCTCCTTCCCCCGATTTTGCTCCAAGTTCCTGTTTGCCGTTGTTCCTGAGTTAGGTACGTTCTTCGCCCCTTTCACCTCCTCCTCTGCTCTGGATCCCTCGGATTCGAGGTGGTTGCTACATTTTTGGGCCTTTCGGTTCTTTTACTTTTGGAATCGTGACCATTGCCTAGCTCCACTTCCTCATTTCGTAGATTGGAGCTCTATAGTCCACATTCTTGCCGTCGGGAGTTACTGCGCTGACCCAAGGGTCATTAGGGAGAGTTTGATCAGTGTTCCCCCTCTTTATCGCTCATTTAATCTTCCTTTTTCCTGCCCAATCATGTCTGCCTCCTCCGGTGCTACTTGTTCCTCTGTCTCCCTACTGGGCAATAGGTCTGGGGACACTGATTTAGGAGACGTGGGTGACGAAATTGATAACTTTCCTGGTGTGGAGGCTGTAGAAACTGAGGTAGGTACCGAGGAGCCTCCCTCTACTTCTTCTCCCATGCCCCCCAGACCTGATAAAGGCAAAGTCAAGGTGAGTGGAGTCGGGGTTGAAGAGAAGACCTCATATTTGGGGTCGGCCTTCAGGCATGCCGAGTCTGTGGGCTATATAGTAAAGAGGCCCCTGAGCTAATGAAGGCTTATAAAGTTCGGTACGGTTTTCCTCCTGGGGTCGAACCCTGGTGTCCAGACAAATCCGTCTACTATGTAGAACAAGTACGCAATAGGGTCTGCTTCTTTCTTGCCGCCTTTGATAACGGTCTTCGTTTCCCTCTTCACCCCTTCATCAAGGTTGTTCTGCAACATTTTCATGTGTGCCCTTCCCAGATTTCCCCCAACTTCTATGGCGTCATGGTTGATTTTCTAGTCATCTTCAGGAAGCATAAACTTGAGGTTCCCAGCATTTCCTTGTTTCTAGAGTTCTTTAACGTTAAACCGACCTCTGAAGGCTTCTTGTATGCCTCTAAGCGTGCCAACGTTAGGCAGCTTATTTCTAACATTCCGACCTCTCACAAGCACTGGAAGGAGCATTTCTTTTTTGTCGGGGGCACCAATTGGGAGTATAATCCTGCTGATAAGAATGATACTCTCGGTATCCCTACGGCTTGGGCTGAACCAGACAACTTGTGTGAGTCTTTACTTGAGTCGACTGAGCTCTGGTCTGGAACTTATAGGCTTATTGCCTTTCTCTTACTTGCACACTTTTCTTCTTTTCAGGTGATCGTTTTGAGCTCAGCCCTGAAGATCAGAAGGTGCTAGCGAAGTTGGCGAAGATCAAGCCGGAGAAGTATGCCGACCTGATTGAGTCAAGAAATTTGGTGCAGCTAGGTCTGAGCCTTCCTGTGGTGACTTTAGCGATTCCATTATCTGTTTTAGGGGCTGACGAAGGTAATTTCATCGTCACTTGTTTTCCTCTCTTCATCATTTTTCTTTTTCTTCTTTTTCTCCTTACATCTCTTTACTCCATCTAGACTTTCCATGTCCTTCTACCATGAAGTCTACTCCATAAGAGATTCAGGCTAAAGTTGCAGAACTGATGAGAGGTGGCCAGTCTGGAAAGCGCAAGGCTCGGGTCAGCTCTGGGAGTGGTCCAAACACTCGAGCTAAAATTCCCAGGTTGGAGGTGCCTTCACCCCCCTCTGCTACTACAGAATTGGTTCCCATCAAGGCACTGCCTTCCTTATCCGGCATTCCTCAAAATGTAGTCATCACTCCTCCTCCAGTGGCCCATCCTGGGTCGGTGCCTGCCCAAAAGGGAGATCAGGCTTCCCCTTCCTCCTCTGAGGTTGAGAAAGCTTTGGGAGTGATCCCTGATCTCCAACCCAGGAGGTTCTCATACACTGCTTCTGGGAAGGCAGAGAGAAAATTTGAAGAAGATGAGGATTCCTTTTTTGACAACATGGATCTTGCTGCAGGGGCTCTTTCTTCTATTTTCTCTAAGTCTGATGTTCTGAAGGCCGCTTCTATGCCTCTCGAGGAGTCCATTTCTTCAGCTCTTCAGGGAGCTGCTGCTGTAAGCGCTATCGCTTTTCCTTCTTCACTTATTTTTGTTTCGTGGTCTCATGCGTTCTTTCGCATTTTCAGGCTGTCCTTCATGTGAATGGTCTACTGCATCGGGTTCGGTCCCAAGAGAGCTCTTTTCAGGTTCTGAAGAAGTATAAGATCAAGGTTTCTGAATTGTCTCTTGAGAACGAAGATCTCAGAGCTCGGGTGGAGAGCCTCAAAGAGCAGATGGAGACCCTCAACGAGCAGACGGTGAAGCAAGCCTCCGACCTCAAACACACACTGACAGTCAAGGTCAGAGCTGATGAGGGGGAGAAGAAAGCTCGAGATGAGCTGAAGTTGGTTAAGGAAGACCTGCAGCTTAAGGTTGAGGCGTGGTCCAAAACTAACCAGGAGGCTTTTAATGCCAAGAAAGAGCTCATCCGGGTTAATCAAGATTATCTCGCCCTCAACGAGGCAAACGGCAAGCTCTGCGAGGAGCTTGAGGAGCAGAAAGACTTGGTCAATCAGCGGGATAATGAGATCGCCGAGCTAAGAGATGAGGCCACTACTTTGTGGGCTACTGGGTGGCTTGCCTTTAGGCGCAAGGCTATGAAGGCTTTCCCTGATCTCGACTTCAACTTCTCAATTCCTACTGAAGAAGAGATGGAGGAGTCTGGTTCTGAAAATGAGGCAGAAGCCTCTGCCCCCTCAGCCACAGCCTTGAGTCAAGACGCACCTGCCTCTGGGATCTCTGGTGCTCTTGCCGTAATTCCCGAACTTCCAACCGCAACCCCTGAGCTCCGTACTGCATCCCCTGCTGCTCCTATTACCGCACCTCTTTCAGCCGACTCAATGACTGAGGCCCATGCTCAAAATCCAGATTTAACGGAAGCAGGGACCCAAGGCATTACCGGAAGCTCTTCCCTTGTTTTTGTTGTTGCTGGCTCATCCACCGAGCTGCGAGACCCTTCAATTGCTCCCTCTCTAGATACTTAGAACTTTTACTGTGCTTATGTAACTTTTGTTTTCCTTTGTACTTTGAACTCGTTGCTTTGGAATATAAATTTCGTAGGGCGTTTCCTGAATTTCGCCTTGAATCGTGATATGTACTGTGTTGTGACTTGAGACATGAGCTAGATGGTTTTGCCATTTTCCTTTCTTCTCCTTGCACGGTTTTGCCATTTTCTCTTCTTTTTTTTTTTGTTTTGCTTTATGCTTACACATATCTTCCTTCCCCCTTTGCTTTGAGGGGTGCTGTGCATTTCTTGAAGCAAAATTGCTAAATTTGAAGAGTACAGGAGACTTGGTGTTATGCTCAACTGTTTCTCCTGAGCTTTTGAGCTCGGTAGTTGGTCTCTTAGGGATCCAGTCCCTATTCTTCTTTATTCTGAGCCGCTCAGATTGATATTCTGAACTGGTGTGCTCCTTCTGAGCTACATAGCTCGAGTTTGCGAGCCTATGAGCTCTTGCTGAGCTATACAGTTCGTCTTTTTGACCCTAAAAGCTCTTACTGAGCTTTTTAGCTCTTTTGTCTGAACTTAAAGGTTGTTTCTGAGCTTCATGGCTCTCTTGCCTGAAATAGATAACCAATTCCGATGCTCCATATTTCTGAGAATAGAAGACTTTCTTCTACGTTTCACATTTCTCTTCCGGCCACCTTGCTTTGAGGAGTGTTTTAGGCCTTCTTTAAGCAAGGCTATGAACTTTTACATGCTGTTAAGTTTCTTTGATGAACCGAGGAACCCACCAGGAACCCTTCCTTTCTAACGTGAGTAGGGCTCTTAGAATTGCAGGCCTTCAAGACTTGCTATACAGGTGGTCTTGTTTTTTGACTGGGCTGAGCTCAAATATGGAGGATATGTTGCTTGGTGGGGTCAGAATTCTTGTAGGTTGTTTTGAGTGCAAATAGGAGGGGTCGCTTCTTTTCCCGCTTTTTCTCCAATCGTTTTCCATAACCGCAACCACTTTCCATAACCGCATCCACTTTCCATAACCGCAACTACCTTTATTAATTAGGAAACTAAACAGGCAACTGATTCCCCCTTTCTTGACTCTTGGTTTCCTGAAAAGCTCCCAACTTTTCCTAAGCTTATTACCATCTGTTGAATTCCTCTTTCCCTTTCTTGCATGAAATATTCTTGCCTTTCTTCTTGATTTCTTGCATCTTTTTCCTTACCAGCACTTCCGATGGCTGCTTCTGCTTCTTCTCTGTTCCAGGAACGCACCTCCTTTGGAATCGAATGGAAGTGGCACTGTCGCTACCTGTCTCCTTCAATACTTGGATCTACTGATTTGGTGGATATCAAGAAACGGTTTTTTCCTGATCTTGACTTGCCTTTGCGAGTCCCTACCCCCGACGAGCCCTGCAACTACCTCCCTCGAGGGGAAGTCTGCTTCTTTGAAGGTGCTCTGGACATGGGACTTCGCCTTCCCATTCATCTGGCCGTTGGGCGAGTTCTTGCCTACTATGGCCTGTGTCCTTCTCGCCTTTCTCCACGAGGATGGGCTGCTATGGTAAGCTTTTTCTTGTTCTGCCGCCTGCACGCCCTTGGCAGGTTCCCCTTCGTCTCTGAGTTTCTATACTTCTTCGAGATTGAAGAAGATGATGCCCCCTGCTTCAGTTTCTTCCGTTGGAGGAATTTCAGTTTACGTCATTTGGTTCTAGATCTTCCCTCCAATCCTGAAGGGTGGTCTAAGCATTTTTTCTTCGCCTCTGGAGAGTCCTGGAGGTCTCCTGAGGATCGCTGCCGTAAAGCTAGGATTCCTCGGTCCTGGAAGAGCTTCTCTCGCATTGGTAAGCTCAAGCCGAGCTCTTTTGAATATTTCCTTTTGAAGATATACTCTTACTATGTCCCTGCTGTGCATGTCCATCTGATCTGGATGTACCAGGGATGATGAATATCAACGAGTTACTGCTTGTGGAATCTAGGACTTATTCCGAGCTGATGACGAGTGCAAACCTCTATTTGCTTGGGGCTGAGGCTACTGAGTTTGAGTTTTCCTCTGTTCCTTACTCTTCCTGGACCTCTTTCTCTGATTCTGATGAGGACGGGGATTCTGACGAGGATAGGAGCACCGGCACGAGTTCAAGGAAGCGTAAGAGGGATGGCTCCCCTTCGCCTGACTCTCTGTCCACCATCTTCCTTACCTCCGTGGGTCAGAAGCTTTTTGATTCACTTCACAAGGCTGAACAGGAGAGGGACGAGCTGAAGAAGGAGAATGCTAGCCTGAAGGAAGAGGTTGCTGAGCTGAAGTCTCAACTTAAAAAGGACTAGGATCTTTGTTTCCTTGTACTTTCTTTCTTTTCTTGAACGATGCCAGACTATGACTCTTTTCGCACTTTTCCGAACGTTTATATTCTTGGATACTCTGAATTATAGGTTTCTCATTCTTGAGTATGCATGCCCACATATGAACTCTTGGTGTTCAGAACACGGACGTAGATGGAGAACAGAAGATCATGTTCGCACTGACCTTAGTTCCTGTCTAGTTCCAAAGATCTGACCGCGAACATTGATGGAAAACAGAAGATCATGTGTGTACAGACCTTAATCTTCAACTGACAACGCGGATGATATCCGCTGTTCTGAACACACTGGGGTCCGCGAGTGTGTAGGCAGTGCACCAGGAAGAGACCAGCTTTGGATTGGACTGTTGGTGTCTCCAAGAAGAGGTCAACTTTGGATTTGACTGTTGGTGTCTCCAAGAAGAGGTCAGCTTTGAATTTGACTGTTGGCCTAGAAGCTTGTATGAGCTGAAGAGCTCATCTTGCACTTTATAAGCCCAAAAAGGCCATCGTTCGTCTATGAGCTGAAGAGCTCACATTGTATTTTATAAGCTTAGAAGCTTATCGCTTGTTTATGAGCTGAGGGGCTCATCCTTTTTATAAGCTTAGAAGCTTATCGCTAGTTTATGAGCTGAAGAGCTCATCTTTTTTTTTTTTTTATAAGCTTAGAAGCTTATCGCTAGTTTATGAGCTGAGGAGCTCATCTTTCATTTATAAGCTTTGAAGCTTATCGAGTATTTATGAGCTGAAGAGCTCATCTTTCATTTATAAGCTTTGAAGCTTATCGAGTATTTATGAGCTGAAGAGCTCATCTTTCATTTATAAGCTTTGAAGCTTATCGAGTATTTATGAGCTGAAGAGCTCATCTTTCATTTATAAGCTTTGAAGCTTATCGTGTATTTATGAGCTAAAGAGCTCGTCTTTCATTTATAAGCTTTGAAGCTTATCGAGTATTTATGAGCTGAAGAGCTCATCTTTCATTTATAAGCTTTGAAGCTTATCGTGTATTTATGAGCTGAAGAGCTCGTGCCTTTACTTTGGAAGCTATTGAAGGATGAATAAAAGACTTGCTCATTCTTATTTAAAAATAGCTCTATTACAAATAACACTTATTGAAAAAACTTCTTAAGGTGCTCGACATTCCACGAGTGAGGTAAGATCTTTCCCTCCTCTGTTTGCAATTCGTAATTCCCTGGTCGGATTACCCTTGACACGATATAGGGCCCTTCCCAGTTGGGCCCCAATTTTCCATGCGTGGGATCCTTTCTTGCAAGCAGAAGCCTCCTAAGTACCAAGTCTCCAGCCTTGAAGCTTCGGTGCCTTACCTTCCTGTCGTAATACCTTGCAGTTTTCCTTTGGTAAATGCGGACACGATGCAGAGCTCTGTCCCTTTTTTCATCCAAGAGATCGAGGTTTAATAGGAGAGATTCATCATTGTGGTCGGCATCTGCAAATTCCACCCTTGGTGATTGGAGCCCTATCTCCACAGGGGCTACTGCCTCGGTTCCAAAGGCCAGAGCGAAGGGGGTTTCCTGAGTTGCAGATCTGACGGTGGTCCGGTAGGCCCACAATACCTCAGGAACGTATTCCACCCATTTGCCTTTCAGGTTTTCTAGTTTGGTCTTCAAGGCTGACTTTATGGTTCTGATTGTGACCTCTGTCTGCCCATTGGATTGGGGATGTGCTGGAGCTGAGAAATAGTTCTTGATCCCAAGCTCAGCACAAAAGCTTTTGAATTTCGAATTGTCGAACTGTTTTCCGTTGTCAGACACGACCGCTCTGGGAACCCCAAACCTGCAAACTATCGATTTCCAAACGAAGTTTTGAACTTTTTGCTCAGTGATTGTTGCCAAAGGTTCGACCTCTGCCCATTTGGTGAAGTAATCCACTCCTATGATGGCAAACTTGCACTGTCCCACACCGGTGGGGAGGGGTCCCAGAATGTCCAAACCCCACTGCTGAAAAGGTCATGGGTTTACCACCGAGGTTAGGAGCTCGGGAGGACAGTGGGACTCATTGGCATGCTCCTGGCAAGTCTTGCATTTTCTTACTAAGTCGGTGGCACTTTTGAGCATGGTGGGCCAAAAATACCCTTGCCTTAGTACTTTTCCTGCCAAGGCCCGAGCCCCTATGTGATTGCCGCATATACCTTCGTGCACCTCTCTGAGTATATAATTGGCATCCTCATCTCCCACACATTTAAGGAGAGGCGTTGAGAATCCACGCTTGTACAGACCTCCTTGCAGCAAGGAAAATCTGGCTGACCTGACCCTTAGCTTGGATGCCTCCTTAGCATCACTTGGCAAAGTCCCATTCTGCAGGTACCCTATGATGGGGTCCATCCAGCTCGGCTGAGCCTCGACTGATAGCATGTCCTCTTCTTCGATACTTACTGAAGGCTCTGGGAGGTGCTCCACTGGTATTAGTCTATCCAAGTCTTCTTGCGAGGCAGTTGCTAACCTTGCCAATGCATCTGTTCGTGAATTTTCTGCTCTGGGCACATGTCTGACCTTAACCTGCACAAATTTTTTCATTATTTCTCGTACCTTTTTGAGGTAAAGGACCATCTTTTCGCCTCTCGCTTCGTATGTCTCTTCTATCTGTTTTACCACTAGTTGAGAGTCGCTGCAGATCTCCAGCTGCTCTGCTTCCATAGAACAAGCAAGATTAAGCCCAGCTATGACAACTTCATATTCTGCCTCATTATTTGAAGCTTTGAACCCAAATCTGAGGGCATATTCGACGTCTATTCCTTCTGGGGAGGTTAGGATCATTCCTGCACCGCTTCCCTGAGCATTGACAGCTCCATCTACTGAAAGCTTCCATATAGGGAGGTCTGGTATTAAATCTGTGGTTTCCATAGGCGCTGCTGCTGTGAACTCTGCGATAAAATCTGCCAAAATTTGCCCTTTGATGGCAGTTCTTGGCTTATATCTGATATCAAACTCACTGAGCTCTATGGCCCATTTAACCAACCTCCCTGAAGACTCTGGCTTATGCAATACTTGTTTCAACGGCTGATCTGTTGGGACCTCGATAGTATGAGCCTGGAAATAAGGTTTAAGTCTTCTAGCTGTTGTAACCAGGGCTAGAACAAGTTTTTCCATTTTTGGATATCTCTCCTCTGCCCCCCTCAGAGCTCTGCTACAGTAATAGACTGGTTGTTGAGCTCTGTCTCGCTCCCTTACCAGCGCTGCGCTTGTCGAAAAATCTGAAACCGCCAGGTAGAGGGTGAGGACTTCCCCTTCTAAAGGGCTTACCAAAACGGGGGGTGAGCTCATATAGTTTTTTAGGGCTTCGAATGCTTCTTCACACTTGGCATCCCACTGGAATGCCTTCTTCAGGACCTGAAAAAATGGCTGGCATTTATCGCTTGACCTAGACACGAAACGGCTCAGGGCAGCTATCCTGCCTGTCAAACGTTGCACCTCTTTTGTGTTGGATGGTGATTGCATTTCCACCATTGCTCTGACCTTTTCTGGGTTGGCTTCAATTCCTCGGCTGCTAACTATGAAACCCAGAAACTTCCCTGCTGAGACACCGAATGCGCATTTCGCAGGGTTGAGCTTCATTTTGTACTCCTTTAGGATTCGGAATGACTCAGCTAAGTGCTCGATGTGGAGCTCTGCTTTGAGTGACTTTACTAACATGTCGTCAATGTAAACTTCCATGGATGCCCCTATTTGCTTTTGGAACATCCTATTCACCAAGCGCTGGTAAGTAGCTCCAGCATTCTTCAACCCGAAGGGCATGACTTGATAATAGTATGTTCCTTGTTCAGTTACGAAGGAGGTCTTCTCTTGATCGATGGGGTCCATCCTGATTTGGTTGTAGCCTGAGAAGGCATCCATGAAGCTGAGGAGCTCATGCCCGGCTGTGGCATCCACTATTAGGTCAATCCGAGGCAAGGGAAAGCTATCCTTGGGGCATGCTCGGTTGAGATCAGTGAAGTCAATGCACAGTCGCCACTTTCCATTGGTTTTCTTTACAAGAACCACATTTGCTAACCAGATGGGGTAATCAACCTCTCTGATAGCCTTGGCATGTAGGAGTTTGCTGACCTCCTCATTGATTGCCCTTTGCCTTTCGGGGGCAAAGCTCCTCCTCTTCTGTTTGATGGGTTTGCAAGTTGGGCTCACACTTAGCTTATGGGAAATAACCGAAGGATCAATTCCCTCCATGTCTTCTTGCTTCCAAGCAAACACTCCTATATTCTCTTTTAGGAACTGGATGAGGAGTCCTTTGAGCTCAGCGTTCAGTCTGGAACCCACATAAACGAGGTGTTCTGGCTTCTCATCAAGCTGAACTGGTTCCAACTCTTCCGATGGCATTGGTCTTGTCTCCATTTCATCTCTCATGTCGAGTTCGTCCAGTTGGATGTTCTCAACCTCCTTTTTCTTTATAGAAGCCATATAGCACTCCCTCGCTATACGCTGGTCTCCTCGGACTACCCCGATTCCATTATTTGTAGGGAATTTCACGACTAAGTGATAGGCAGATGGGATTGCCTTCACAGAATTAAGGGATGGCCTTCCAAGCAAGATGTTGTATGCAGATGGTGCATCGACTACTAGGAATTTCACCGTGGTAGTGGCTTGGCAAGGCGGGTCCCCTAGGGTGAGCACGAGCTGGATTGAACCTAGGGGGAGCACCCTTTCCCCGGAGAATCCCAGCAAGTGAGTGTTCACTGGCTCGAGTCTCTCCCTTCCTATGTCCATCTTGTCAAACGCAGGTGCGAAAATGATATCCGCCGAGCTCCCGTTATCGATTAGGACCCGATGAACGGTTCTATTAGCCACCACAGCTCGTACCACCAATGGATCATCATGTGGATACTGGCATCCCTCCAGATCAGCGTCTGAAAAAGTAATAGCTGTATCCAAACGTGGTACCTTGGACACAGCGTGCACTTCCAGAGCTTCTTCGGCTCTGATTCGTCGAAGGTGTGCTTTCCTGGCTGAGCTGGACTCTCCGCCTCCTGCGAACCCTCCTGATATTACTCTGATCTCCCCTAGAGGCTGCTGGTGCGGTGCAGGTGCCTGCTGTCGGGGTGGTGGAAGTGGAAGAGCTCGGTTCTGGTTGTCATTGGCTACAAAACGACGTAATTGACCTCGTTGGATCAAAAACTCGATCTCCTTCTTTAATTGAATGCAGTCATCAGTGTGGTGACCATGGTCTATATGGTAATTGCAGTACTTGGTGGGGGTTTTTTTTGGCTGGATCTGTCTTCATCCGAGGTGGCCATCTTAAGAACTTCTCGTTTTGGACCTCATACAGAACTTGCGATACAGCGGCAGTGAGTGGGGTGAATCGCTGGGGTCCATATCTGGGCTGCAGTTCAGGCTGCATGGGGCCCAGGCGATCTGACATTTCCTCTTCTTTTTGGCGAGCGGTCCCTATCTCTTCTGGGAGACCTCTCTCGCCCTTTTTCCTTCCTGGGACTCATGTCCCTTCTCTTCTCCTCTTTTTCCTTCTCCTTTCGTGAGGATGTTCCTCCTACTTTAGAAAGGAGTGCCTCTTCGCCATTTATATACTTCTCTGCCTTGGCTAGCACCTCAGCCATGCTTGCCTGAGGGTTCTTTGATATAGAGAACATCAAGTCCTTTGATTGCACTCCCAACCCTGCAATGAAAGCAGTTATGGTGAATTTTTCGTCTGGGACGTCTACCTTCAATGTCTCCGAGTTAAACCTTTGGACATAAGACCTCAGGTTCTCTTGGGGACCTTGCTTCACGTTCAGCAGGTGGTAGCTTGGCTTTCTGTATATCCGGGCTCCTATAAAGTGAGATACGAAAGCTATGGAGAGCTCTTTAAAGGATGAGATCGAGGCTGGTGGGAGCCTGTGAAACCAGGCTAAGGCAGAGCCTTTCAATGTGATGGCAAAAGCTCTGCAGCGTACGGGATCCTGGTATCCATGTAGCTCCATCTGGTTTTTATAAGTGTTGAGATGATCCACGGGATCTTTTGACCCATCAAAGACCTCTATTTGAGGCATCCTGAACTTCGGTGGGAGAGGGAAGTGTAGCACCCCCGTGGTGAATGGGGACTCGGTTTGCTGAACCAAGACATTCATTGTAACCGGAGCTTTACTCCTTACAGCCTCCTTCATGTGGCTGAGCTCTTGTTGGATATCTTTGAAGCGTTGCTCCCAGCGCTGCTCTTTCCTGTCCGGTGGATAAGGGAAAGAATCATCCCTATCGCCCCCGTCGTTCTGACTTTGCATCTCGTCGTTATGGCCATTCCTAGGGGGTACATTAGGAGCATACCCCCTGGTCTGGCTGCTTTCTCCTCCTTCGTCGTCCTCTCTGAGGGGGTCCCAGTGTCGCCGTTCCCTGTAAGGGAGGTTATCCTGGCCTTCTTGGGTCGGTCGTGCCTCCTGTGGGCGTTGTACGAGCTTTGATAGCTCTGCATTTTCCTTTAGCAATCGTTGGTTGACGAGGCGAAGGGCCTCCAACTCGTTATTAATGGTGGAATTCGCCTCCTGGATGTTCCCGGGTTGTCTGCCGTTGGTGGCTTCTTGCTGATCTTGCATTCGTGGTAGGTTTGTTTGACTTCTGCTCATATTTCGAGTTGTTACCATCAGTCACTGAGGAATCAGCTTACTTGTAACAGGAACAGTCGTTCCCACAGACGGCGCCAAACTGATGGTGTAAACCTGCGCGAATGAGCTATGGGACTGGATTATGTGGTATGAACGATCTGTGTGGGGCTCGATATGGCATCTGAGCTACAAGGCTCGTGTATCGAAGGACGAATGCTCTAATTAACCGACATGTAGTGCGTGTGATACAGTAGAAGTATAGTGGTTCACCGGCTAATGAGCTCGGCTAGTCCACTCTCTAATGGAGACTCTTGCTCCTTTCTCTTTATTGATCAATTTAATGTGTTACAGTAAAATCCTCTCGGTCTTAGGGTGTCCAGTTGCTCTCTTTTTATAGCCTTATACTTACCTCTAATTCGGAATTACCTCCTTTATCAAAGGGATTGCTCCCTATCTTCATCTATCATCTCGGAGTTACCTAGACTTCCTATAGCTGGTTCCAAATGGCTTGGTTTTTGCCTTTTATCATGGGATCCTCTCCTTGATTGTAGGAGAGGATCCTTGCTGGTAATGTGTTACGCGCCTTGGATTAGCTGAATTCCCATTATGAATATATCTGCTGTCGACTTGCTGTCCTCTTAACATTTATCGCCTTATGTCTTCAGCTGGGAGTACAAGTGTTGACTGGTCGAGCTCAGATCGTGGCTGGGTGAGCTCGGTTTATTTTCCCTGTCCTCCAAAGCTGAGCTCTTTTCCTGAGCTCGTGTCTGGGGTTTATTTTAAGTATCATCAATCGTTAATTAAAAAAGTTTGAAACGAAATTGCGAAGTCTGAAGAAAGTGTGATGGTGGCATTTTTAATCTCGAGTAATGCTAGATCGACAAAAAAAAAAAAGATAAATAAGGAACAACTGAATCATAACGGTATTGTTGGTCTCATTTTTACACAATTAAAATTCAAAAAAAAAAATTTATGATAATGTCACATTATTTGATATCGATTTTTAGTTTCATTTTTTTTGTCATTGTAGCATTACTATTTTAATCGCTCTCAAATAATCAAAAAAATTATTGAGTGTAACGGTTACATCACGTTAGTAATATCACATGGTATAATCGTTTGTTAATAAGTGAACAAACAAACAAGTTAGCCCTCATAAAATTCAATAAAACACTCAGTTCATGTGGTATGCAATTACCTCTGTGTAATCAGGTGAGACTCTATTTTCTAATATTTCTATTGAACGGTTGCACCACGTGCTTTACTGATATAGTATAACTATCATCTTACGTATTTACTCTAACAACTAAATGGGTAGGTGAGCATTGTTGGATAAAGAGGCTGATTGAAGCAAATAAAAATATTTAATGTAATAGCGACACCACGATATCAAGGAAGGAAAGATGTCACCAACTAATTATAGAATAGCAAGTGTGGATTTAATGGACTTCATTACTTTAATAAATATCAATAATTACCTCACCTAATAACTATCATATTTAAATAATAGGATTCACTAGTTTTATTTAATATTTTATTATTAATTGATAATACTTCATGATGAGATGAGGACAACTCGCTAGTCATCAGACAACACGTGGCATGGTATTGTCAATAGATGTGTCCCCCAAGTTGCCATGTGCTGAAACTGAACGATGAATGTCCTCAAGGCAGAATTAATATGCTTGACGAGGAAACGAACATATTCACGTTTGATACCGAGAATTAATTGTCTTGGGAAACACGTTTAGTGTAGTATATTGATGTGATGAGTAATAATTATCTTATCCCATTAACTTGGGTTCATCACCAAACCTCCGAAAAAGAGGAAGAACGCATTGCCCTTACTGTCATAAATAGGCCTTTGGAACATCAAATTGAATGTTCGACATGAGACCATAAATGTTTAAGACATGATTGCACCCCTCTCGGCAAGCATTAATGAGGCATGACAATGACATGGTGTACTTATTACACTGCTCGATGATCGGATACCAACTTATATGATGGTTCTAAGGAGGAATTTGGTCGTAGACAGTGCGTAGATTTGGTGTACTCAAGTGGTTATCACGTCATTATATTTGAAATTATAAATAGTCCAATGAAATAGAATTCGGGTATGCATATTGCACTAACTTTATACAACGCATTTATCCTCTCAACTTTGGACGAATTGACTTAGGCATTGAAAAAAATAGACCGAGTATATTCCTGTCTTCTTTATCCTCTCAAATAAACCGAGTACATTCCAATCTTTTTTTGACTTTGTTCCTTATTTCAGAATCTTCCCAAATTTCGGCCAAAATCACTATCCCAAACAATTACAAAAAAATCATCTATACACCACGTAACAATATTATCGTGATATCACTCAACTCAATATTTACTCACTTATTTCTATTCACTGTTACACACCAAAAGCGTGGAAAACATTTACATAACTTAGGGGTATAGTCTCTAATGTCAAAAAGATTTTGGAGGGATAAAGTGGGAGGATAGCGGTTTCATTCATGGCCTCTTCTCCTCTCCTAGGGCCGGCATCGATCATCAAATTCAACTCAAATTTGATCATCATCGTCCTCGACGGTTAAGAAAAACCAGAGGCATCGAATAGCGTCATCGTCCTCGACGCTCTCGTACTCATAACAAGTCGATCATGGAAAGCCAACTCAAATTTGATCATTCCAAGGCTTTATTTGGTTCCTTGTTTCAAATCTCTGGACCCGACCAAATTCTGATTGGTTCTTGTAAACCATTAATCCTCAGCTCAACATCTGCGTACTACTTATCCATTGCATCAAGCTGCGAGAATGTTGATGGAGCCATAAAGCATTGCAATACTGAGGTATCATTGATTTTCTATTTTTTTTTTTTTTTAAATTTGTTTCAAGTTTAGGGCTGCAAGAAGTATTTTATTCCTCCGCTCCCAACAATACACAGAACTGTGATTATACATTATTAATTGTGCTGGTGATGGGTCAGATTCATTGGAATTTTATTCAGTTTGTTGTTGGATGGATGCCTTTTTAATTTATCAATCTTACATGTTTGTTTTTCCCCAATTTCGTTTTCCTTTAACTTTATGAATCATAACATCCTGTTATGGTGATGATGCTATCTTATCTGTAATCAATTTCGTTGGTTCTTGATAAAAATCAAGTATGGAGCAAAGTTATCCATACCCTTGGCCTTTTTTTCGGAAGAGAAGATAACCTTCAAGGAAAATTAGAATACTTGTAATTAGAAAATTATATTGTTGTCCTTCTGTACATTGTATTTGATACTTCAATCTTTTTGATATATTTGTAATTAGTCTAAGGTAACACCATAACACAGATAAAATAGAGCTTTTATATGATGGATATTGAGTGGATTTCAAGTTTTTTTTTTCTCTCTCTCTCCTTGGATATATGTACTCGTTAATGGATAGCTTGTTTCAACAGGCTTCAGCCCATCTAATGAGGAGGCTGAGGTTCCCTGATGAACATATGCAGCGAGTTCAGGTGAAGGAAGTAGGTCATTAGTCTCGATGCTCGTGCTCGATATAACCCAAAATTAAGGAAATTTGACATCTAACCCCTCATTTTGGAAGTCGTCTGGCTTTTCTTATATGCTGGACTTCTCTATAGAGCTCCTGTCAATGTTTTTATGGCTCTGCTCAGAAACCTGTGACCTCTTGTTTGGCTTGAGCTTAAAGTGGTTGACTTTCTCTCCATGATCTAGCCTTCAAAGAATTCCAATGATGTTTGCCAAACACACAACTTTCATTAATTCGATTGTCATAATCATATAAAGGCAAATCAAAAACCGAAATCAAAATTTCAATCCGGGGGTTGATCTGTGCAGGATTGCTAGTCCTGCACAGACCTTGCACTGCAGACCCCTAACCTCATTCTCTAAAGTCTAACCTTGATCACCTCTGAGTAATGTCACTTTTGAGCTCTGCTACCTCCAAATATTGATGCCAAAATCCAGTATGCCAATAAGTCTACCCATTTGTGACCTGCAGATAAAAAAAGTTAGGATACACAGAGAGATGCCCGTGAAAGAGTCTCCGATGCTTAACCCATGTCATGGCTGAATTTTGATAGCATAATACTATAAATGAAGGAAGTAGAGCTTCTGAGAGGGGGTATTCCCTTAAGCCCAGCATGTGGTGACCCAATCCTACAGCTTGGTGACGTGTTTGTGACGTGTTGTATTAGCTTAAGTTTTAGGCCTTCATTGTACAACACGTTATAAAGTCGTATGAGGCTAGTCCAAAACAAACAATATCATAAACTTCGGTTGGAAATGCTACACAGCATATGTTGAGGTGTGTAGGGCATAAAATCCCTACCTTGTTTTCAAAGTAAACAATTTATATAAGAAGTTTATGAAGTAGGTATAGATGTGATGGGGTTATTGGTGATGCAGATGGTGTGTCAGCTAGAGTTGACTGGGTTGTTTTCTTTTCAAAATACTCCCATCACTTTCTATATAAGGATCTATGAATACATCCACTTGAACAAACATATTGTTAACGGTCAGTGTGTGTGTGTGTGTGAGAGAGAGAGAGAGAGAGGGATGGGTTCAACGGTGATGAAAAGAGCTCATCAAGGAATTAAGTCAGTTCATTTAGCAATAAGGCTGGTCATAATGTTGATTTCTTCAGGGTATATGATGTTATGGATTATGATGCCAATCGATAAATTTTTGCTACATTGGTTGCCGGATATCTATTCTAGGACCAATTCAACATATTTTGGACAAGAAGGTATGCTTTGTTCTTTCCATAGCTAAAAAAACAGTTTCTTCTTTAACATGACTAGTCACTTTTGGGATGAAAATGTAAGCAGCAAATCTATATTTTTAAGCATGGTATCTCCAATTATGCAGGTACAAATATTCTGATATATACTTTTCCAGTCCTTCTCACTGCCACTTTGGGGAGTTTATGCCTCCATCTAGAAAAGAACTACGTTGATCGTGTTGATGAAAGGTGTTTGGTTTATGCTGCAACATTTAATCTTAGAATTGTCATCATTACTTTCTGGATGCTTTGAATATAACTTAGTAAGCCTATTTATGTGAGATAACTTCATAACAAACACTGATTTCGTAAAGACTTAATTGGAATATTGTTTTCTGTTGACAGCACTGCAGAAAGTTCCCATTTGACCTCATGGAGGCAGCCAGCACTTGTGAAAGGCCTTCTTGGGATTGTTTCTTGGACTGAATTATTGTTTTTATTTATGTTCATTGCACTCTTGATTTGGTCATTCTCAGCTTATTTACATGACCTGTTTGTGTATTACGAACAACCTGCAGCACGGATGGGAGAGAAAATGTAGTTTTTTTTTCTTTGAATGGAAAACTTCTTGTAGATTTTTTATTCTTCCCACTTTCCTTTACTTAGTTTGTAAAAGTAATCAAGTGAAGAACCAAATTAAAGAAAGCTTCTGGTTGCTTTGTCAGGTGGCAGGCTAAGTTGCAAAGTGCAGCTCTAGTGCTTGGCTTTACAGGTAACATCTGTCTTGCCTTTCTCTTTTTCCCTGTGACTAGAGGATCGTCAATGTTGCAGCTTATTGGCCTCACATCAGAGTCAAGCATTAAATACCATATTTGGCTCGGGCACAGTGGTTTGACCCTCTTCATGGCACATGGTTTGTGTTACATCATCTTTTGGGCTGGGACACATCAAACTTCAGAGGTAAGATATATTTGTCTCTTGCTAGATAAAACATGACCAATACTGCAACTTGGAGTGATCTATTTAGAAAATATTAGAGACCTACGAACAGAAACCTGAAAGCAATCAATTTATGCAATGCAGATTATGAAATGGAAGAAAGTTGGGGTCGCAAATGTGGCCGGAGAAGTAGCCTTGCTTTTTGGACTAGCCATGTGGGTGGCAAGTTTCCCTCGCATGAGGAGAAAGAATTTTGAGCTCTTCTTCTACACTCATTACCTCTACATTCTATTTGTTGTATTCTTTGTATTACATGTGGGGTTCACTTATTCTTGCATCATGCTTCCTGGTTTCTACCTATTCCTGATTGACCGATTACTACGATTCTTGCAATCTCAACAAAAAGTAGGCTTGGTTTCTGCCCGTGTTTTACCATGCCAGGTTATGGAATTAAATTTCTCTAAAAGCACAGGTGAGTTACAAGTTAACTGCCCTTTTCGTAAAGAAAATGAGAGTAAATATGTGAAAGGGCATAGTGAAACAAGAACTTGACAGGGACATTTTGATACAGATTGGTTATATAGCTTTTTTCTTTCTTTCTGATATCAGGGTTGATTTATAATGCAACAAGCTCCATGTTCATAAATGTTCCTGGCATTTCCAAGCTACAATGGCATCCCTTTACTGTTACCTCAAACAGTAACTTGGAACCTGAGAAGCTGAGTGTTGTTATCAAAAGCAAAGGGAGTTGGTCTAAAAAATTGTATGAGAAGCTGTCATCACCTTCACCGATGGACCGCCTTGAAGTTTCTATTGAAGGACCTTATGGACCTGCTTCGATCCATTTTCTAAGGTATGCATATTAAAAGAGAATGGTAAGATATAAACAGTAGTCAAAAACACCCACCCACCCGCACACAGAGAACCACAAAGCAAGCATAACAGCGGGACTGAACCATGTTTCTATAAATTTACGTTGTTAGACTAGTTTTTCATTCCTGAATTAAGATGGCAAAAACTATGCTGTAGGCATGATATGCTTCTGATGGTGAGTGGAGGAAGTGGCATTACTCCATTTATATCTATCATCCGTGAGTTGCTCTTTATTGCTGCCACAAGAAGCTGCAAGATGCCAAGGGTGCTCCTCATTGCTGCTTTCAAGAAATCTGTAGATCTCACCATGCTAGACCTCGTCCTCCCAGTTTCAGACACCACATACGACATTTCTGACTTGCAATTAAGAATTGAAGCGTATGTGACCAGAGAAAAAGAGCCTATAACAGACAACCAGAAGCTCCACCAGACCATATGGTTCAAGCCCAATGATTTGGATGCACCAGTTTCTGCAATTCTAGGCTCAAACAGCTGGCTTTGGCTTGGCGCTATAATTTCATGTTCTTTTGTTATTTTCTTCTGCTCATCGGCATTCTGACCAAATACTATATATACCCCATTGACCATGATACCGATATGATATATTCATACTCTCTGAGGTCTGCTCTAAACATGTTATTCATATGCCTGTCTATAGTAATAGCTGCAACTGCAGCTTTTCTGTGGAACAAAAAACAGAACGTTAAGGAGATGAGGCAGATTCAAAACATGGACATACGAACATCAATGACATCACCTGGACCAGGATCAGGGTCATGGCTGTACAATGCTGATAGAGAATTAGAGAGCCTTGCCCAACAGTCCTTTGTTCAAGCTACCACAGTTCACTATGGTGAAAAGCCTAACCTTGAAAGTAAGTAATTTTTATCATTCACACTTCTTTTTTTTTTTTCTTTTTTCAAATTCATCTAAACAGTAAAACATCAAAAATAATCTCTTTGCATGTGAGTTTTTGCGTATATCTAACTCTAGCCAAATACTGTTCTACAAAGAACCTCATGCACATGTTTTTATTTTAATCGAAATGGTAAAACATTGATCACAGATGTACTAGTCATTATTTTGGCCTTGTAACACAATACATTGTAGCCAAATTCTGTTATCATGCGGACTCCTGGATCTTCTCCCTTTCTATAGTGAACAATCCTGAATATCGCGAGCTTGCTGATCAATTCATGCACCACCTTTATTGTCCTAAGGTAGCTAAATTGGGTGTAACCTTTTTTTGTAGAAATAATATTGGAGTGTGAAGGATCTAGTGTTGGAGTTCTTGCAAGTGGCCCAAAGAAGATGAGACAGGAAGTTGCAGCTATTTGCTCATCTGGTTTGGCAAATAGACTGCATTTTGAATCCATCAGTTTTACCTGGTAACCTGAACAAGAAATGTAATTCAATATACTACTTGATCCAATTTACAGTCTCAATTTGATGATTCAATTCGCTGTTGTCATTAGGGCCTATAATCGAACTGAACTACTCGGGTTTGGCTCGGTTTGTTTTCTAAACGATTTGAGTTTGAACAATTTTTTAAGCTCGTTTTCTTAAACGAACCTAAAGGCTTGGCTCGAGCTCGCAAAGTTCGATTCATTTATTGTAAAATAGCTAAGCTATTAGGGTTCTAAACGAGTTGAATTTTAACAATTTTTTAAGCTCATTTAGAAAAGCGAGTTCGACAGATTCGGTTTAAGTTCGGCTAGATTACCAGCCTTAGTTGTCATTAATTGGTAGGGATCTAATTCAAATATTGTGACTCTATTAATCTAATAGTAGTAGTGAATTAGGTAATCAAATTATGTTGGGAAATTATATCTAAATAGCATAAGCTGATCATTATTCTCTTGAATCACGCCTTGGGAAGGAATTCCTCTATTTATCTAAACATCAGCATTGAAACACATATGATCTGTTACTAAATTTATTGCAAGTCAACCTAGAGATTAGTAAATTAGAAACATTAAAAACAGGTTTCTTATGGATGGGGTTACCTAAGTAGTTACGGAGAGGAATCGAAGCAACTGCACAAGCAACATCCCATGACATAGCAACTAGATCATCTTCATTTTTAAATATCTGACAAATGACAATCCTTTCTCTTCAAGAGGGTTTCACAATTCTAAATACTATATATCAGTCTATACAAGAAGCAACTCCACAATATCGAGTTGGGTTAGGTCAACTAAGAGAACTGTTAACATCTCATGTTCTCCCTAAAACAACCCTTTTAAAAAGTGACTAAACTCGTGAGAGAATGACTAAAATTTTGTTTCAAAATGGTTGAAACAGTTGAAACATCTCTATTTTTCAAGGAAACTAAAATAAATTAATGATAAAATCAAAATTCTATACTTCAAGGTATTTCGTAATATTTCGAAATGTTTAGTAATATTTCCACGCATTTACACAAATATTTTGGAATGTTTCAACATGATTTGGTATAATCGACCAATGTTTTAAGAAAATAATTATCAAATTTTTTTTTTGTTTTCATTCTGTTTTCGAAACAGGTCGAAGCGATTCCATTTACTAGGTGATCGAAATATAAATGCGCATGAGAGAGAGAGAGAGAGATCAGGTAAATTAATAGACTTGACAATGACAATAGAATAGTCAGAGTATTTTCCACAAGCAAGCTATTATCTCATATCAAGGCATAATTAAACCTAAAAGACTTCTAGGCCAACAATAAAGAAGAA